>VBSM01001265.1:42863545-43008026 GCA_008086735.1 Cheirogaleus medius | reverse complement strand
ATCCTCCTGCCTCAGTCTCCCAAGTAGCTGGGACTATAGGTGCACACCACCACACCTGGCTAATTTGTTTTTTATTTTTTTGTAGAGACTGGGTCTTGCTCTTGCTCAGGCTGGTCTCTAACTTCTAGCTCAAGTGACCCTCCCACCTCAGTCTCCCAGAGTACTAGGATTACAGGTATGAGCCCCCACGCCCAGCCGTATTTGTATACTTTTTTGCTCTTCATCTTTCATTTATTTATCACACATGTTTATTGTCCATCTACTATGAAGGAGATGCTATATAATGTACCAGGGTTGAAGACATGACCAAATATGCAGTCCTTGACCCCAATTACAATCTATAGGGGGATATAGAGGACTGTGAGCACAAATAGTAGACCCCTAGGGCCACTTTAGGGAGTCAGTAAATGCTTTCTAATAGAAGGGTGCCTGAGGTGACTCTTAAGGGATAAGTAAAAATTAACCAGACAAATAAGGCTGGAATGATTCTAGATAGAAGGAAGAATGATGTGTTCCCTACAAATATTACTTTTATTTTGCTTTGTTTAAAGAGATGCATAAAGCTTTTCACTTACTTTAAATAAAAAGCAGAAAGTATAGACTTTTAATCCCAGAGGGATTTTTGTCCATAGCATAGCCTCCTTAGTTCACTTGACAACTAACTGCAGTGAAATTCAGAAAAGTTCAGTAGTATCCTCAAGGTCACACAGGTTGTTAGCAGCAAAACTAGTCTACTAACACTCCGTCTAGTTCTTTTGCTGATATAACGCTGCCTCCTTGACCCAGGGGCCAAATGATGATTTAATATCCCTAGTAGCATACCCCTGTGTCAGCACCAAACACAAATGTACAACCAATACTCCTCAGTATTGGATGGATGTAGGTCATTTGTCAATAGAATCTGTGTAATGGATGTTTGCTAGGAAGAAGAATTTTAAAAATTAGATCTGGGAGCACTTGGCATATCCTCACCTGGCACCAGCACTCATTTAGACTCCCAGAACGCTTAGGCTTAAGGAAAGCTTAATTAAAGTCAAGTCAACAGAGCACTTTCTGAAAAACTAACAAGACAACACAAATAAATGAAGCATTTTCTTTTTTTCTCCTTTTTTGCCATTCTATCACTCTCAACCCAACCTTTGATTTGTCTATGCCATACACACACACACACACATGTATATATATATAATTTTTTTAATTGCCAAGCTTTCTTCATTTACTGACTGTGTATAGACCAACTAAGATGTTTAATATTTTGAAAAGCTTAAAATTTTGCATACTTATTATGATATGCTATGATTAATAGAAGATGGTAGGGTGAAATGACTACTGAACTTGAAATTTAAAACTTAGGTCTAAGTCTTTATGCTAGAGAAAGCGAATTGTGTATGGTAATGGGGTAAAAGTGCCCAGTGTGGTGTTGAGCCCATAACAGTGGATCTATACCTGCTAATTTTCTACATTCATTGCCAATACCTCCCTCGTAGCTTCACTTTCCTCATCAGTAAAATTGAGATAAGGCCTGTTTCTTCTACTTACCAAGGAAGTATATAGAACTCATAATCTAGTGTATGTTTTGAAATATGGTTTCAAAATTCAGGAGCCAATGGCATCATCTGCCATTTGGATTGGGATAAGGGTGTGGCAGAGTGTCACAGACTATTTTAGATTGAGAGCCAAGAAAAGTCTTTCCAAGAAGGTAATGTTTGAGCAGAATTATTTATAGAAGAATCCAGCCAGGTAAAGGATTGAGCATAGATATTCTAGTCAAGGGGACCAGCCAGTACTAAATCTCCAAGGCACTTACGAGCAAAGCATGAATGAAGAAATCAAATCCTGTTGATTGGTATAATCACAGCACAGTCCACAAGGAGGGAAGCAGTTGGAGATGAGATCAGCAAGGTCTGCAGGGCTGTTCGTGAAGAACGGTGTCAGTGAGTCAGGAACTTACTGTAGGGCAACAGAAAGCCAATGGGGATTGAACCCAATTCTTTTACTTTGTGAACTTCACCAAGTTACTTCACCTCGCCAAGTTTTCTTCTTCTTTTACAAAATGATCATAATGATACCCACTTTGAAGAATTATTTTGAGAATTACATTCACTATTCTACATAATGTACAGAGTGCTTGATCCCTGGCAGGTGTGGTACCTATTAAGGGCTGTGTTGTTTTTGTTGTTGCTATTGTTGTTGTTGTTGACACTGTCATCATTGGCTTTGTTATTATTCCATCTATGTTAAGTCCAGGAATAGCTATTGGAAAGAAGGAGGGACAGCAGAAGAGATAAGCAAGTATGATACAAAAGCAGCTCCAGTACCACATAATAATATTATTTCCATGAATCAAATAAGCCTTATCTTTCTTTGTCCACACATTTCCTTTTAATTCTAGTCATAGATGCCACAGCCTCTGACCTTAGAAGGTCCTGTCACATGGTGCCTAGATTAAGACTCGCTCTATGCTTGTATCTCCAGGCCCATCAATCCAAGGGTCAGGGAGGGATCCTTCTTATCAGAGTGTATGCCAAACACTCAAATCACAATCTGGAGGCTAGACAACCCTGTGGAAACTGCCAATGCTGATGACTGGTCTTGAACGTGGATAGCAGGTATTTTAACTCATCTCTTGTGAAAATAACAGTAATATAACAAAACACATCTACTTTAGCAGTGCTCTCACTATGTTTTGTGCAGAGAATACCCAGCAAGCCTTGGCTAAGTGGGAAAACCAGAGGGGTGAGATGGGAGTGTGTCAGGTGTGATAACTTCCAAATGTGACTTGTAGAGCCCACGTTTACCTTCATCTTACTCTCAGAACAAATGCTTAAGCCTCTGAAAATGTGGTCATAGCAATTTTGACATTGACATCTTGGCTAATAATCCTACAGTATTCCTGTCTTTCCTTTTTCTCTACTTTCCATTCTCTCTTTTTCCATTTCTGTCTAACTCATATTCCCTCCCTTTCTCTCTCTCTTCTTTTCCATCACTTTCTATATTTTTCTTTTTAACAATTTTATTTATTTTGTTGACACAAAATAATTGTACATATTTATGGGATACAGAGTGCTATTTTGATACATGTATACAATCTATAATGATTAAATCAAGGTAATCAACAGTTATCTCCTTGAACATTTATCATTTCTTTGTGTTGTAAACATTCAAAATTATCTTCTAGGTTTGTGAAAATATACACTAAATTATTGTTAGATTCTACAGAATACTAGAAGTTGTTCCTTGCATCTAACTGTAACAATTGTATCCAGTGACCAACTTCTCCCTGCTCTCCCCTCTACCTTACCCTTCCCAGCCTCTAATAACCACAGTTCCACTCTCTACTTTTATGAGCTCAATTTGTTTTAGATCCCATATATGAGTGAGATAGTGTGTTGTTTTCCTTTCTGTGCCTGACTCATTTCACTTAACATAATGTCCTTCATGCTCATCCATGTTGCCTCTAATGACAGACCTTATTCCTTTTTATGGCTGAATAGTATTCCATTGGGAATATATATCACATTTTCTTTACCCTTTTATCTGTTGATGGGCATTTAGGTCAATTCCATATCTTAGCTATTGTGAATAATGCTACAATAAACTTGAGGAGTGCAGGTATCTCTCCAATATACTTATTTCCTTTCTTTTTTCAATAATACCCAGTAGCAGGATTGTTTAATCATATAGTGCTTCTATTTTTAGTTTTTTTGAGAAACCTTCATACTGTTCTCCACAATGGCTGTACTAACTTACATTCCTACCGACAATGTATAAGAGTTCTCTTTTCTCTGCATCCTTGCTAGCGTTTGTTATCTTCTGTCTTCTTGATGATAGTCATTCTAACTGGGGTGAGATAATATTATATTGTGGTTTTGATTTGCATTTCCCTGATGATTAGTGATGTTGAACAATTTTTAATATATTTGTTGGCCATTTTTCCTCTTTTGAGAAATGTCTTTTCAGATCTTTTGCCTATTTTCAATCAGGTTATTTGGTTTTTTTGCTGTTGAGTTGTTTGAGGTCCTTATAAGTATCAGCCCCTTGTTGGATGAATAGTTTGTCAATATTTTCTCTCATTCTGTGGGTTGTATCTTCACCCTGCTGATAGTTTCCTTTGCTGTGCCGAAGCTTGTTAGTTTGTTATAATCCCACTTGTCTATTTTGGTTTTTGTTGCCTGTGCTTTTGAAATCTTGCCCATAAAATCTTTGCCTAGACCAATGTCATGAGAGTTTCCCCTATGTTTTCTTCTAGTAGTTTTATAATTGAGGTCTTGTGTTTAAGTCTTCAATCTATTTCGAATTGATTTTTGTGTATGTAGAGATAGGGGTTGAGTCTCATGCTTCTGCATGTGAATATTCAGTTTTCTCAGCACCATTTATTGAAGAGACTGTCCTTTCCCCAATGCATATTCTTGGTGCCTTTGCTGAAAAACAGTTCACTGTAAATATGTGTATTTATTTATGATACTTGATATGATTTTGATTTTTTAAATATTTGTTGAGATTTGTTTTGTGGCCTAATGTATGATCTATCCTGGATAATTGTCCATGTACTGTTGAAAAAAAATGTGTATTCTGCAGCTATTGGATGAAATGTTCTATAAATGCCTGTTAGGTCCATTTGGTCTTTAATGCAGTTAAAGTCAAATGTTTCTTTATTTCTTTTTAGCTGATCTGTCCAATGTGGATATTTGGGGTGTTGAAGTTTCTAACTATTATGCTATCAGGCTCTACCTCTCTATTTAGCTCTAATAATATTTTCTTTTTATATCTAGGTGCTTTGGTTTTGAGCAAATATATTTTTACAATTGTTATGTCCTGTTGGTGAATTGACCCTCTATCATTTTAAAATGATTCTTTTTGTCTCTTCTTATGTTTTTTTTTTATTTTTATTTTTTTACTTAAAATTTGTCTGATATAATCATAGCTACTCCTGCCTGATTTTTGTTTTTGTTTGCACAGAACATCTTTTCTCATCTCTTCACTTTTAGTCTGTATGTATCCTTACAGGTAAAGTGAATTTCTTGTGGGTAGCATATAGTTGGTTCTTGTTTTTATATCCGTTCAGACAGTCTGTATTTTTTAACTGGGGAATTTAAACCATTTACATTCAAGGTTGTTATTGATAGGTAGTCTATTCTGCAATTTTGTTAATTGTTTTCTGAATGTTTTGTTACCTTGTTCTTGTATTGTTTATCTTTGAGATTTGGTGTTTTCTGTAGTAATAGGACTTGATTTTTCTATCTTTCTCATTTATGTAACTTCTACAGAAGTGAGTTTTATACTTTCATGTTTACATGATGGTAGATAGCATTGTTTACTTCCAGATATGAGACTCTGGTAAGCCTTTAATATAGGGCCAATCTAGTGGTGATAAATTATCTCAGGTTTTGCTTGTCTGAAACAGACTTATTTCTCCTTAATTTCTTAAGGATACCTTTGCTGGGCATGGTATTCTTGACTGAAAGTTGAGTTGTTGTTGTTGTTGTTTTTCCTTTCTTTCAGTGCTTTGAATGTATCATCCCAGTTTCTTCTAACCTATAAGCTTTCTGCTGAGTCATCTACTGTCATTCTGATAATGATTCTCTTATATTTGACTTCAGTTGTTTCTCTTGCTGTTTTTAGAATTCTCTTTTTGTACTTTGATAGTTTGACTATGATGCCTTAAAGAGGACCTTTCTGGATTGAATCTATTTGAGATTTTGAGCTTCATGTAACTGAAATTCTATATCCTTTGAAGACTTGGGACATTTCTAGCTAATAATTCATTAAATAAGTTTTCTGTGCCTTTTCCCATCTCTTCTTGAACTCCAAAATTTGAATATTTCTTCATTTGATGATATACCATATGTCATTTAGGCTTTCTTCATTCTTTTCCATTTATTTTTCATATTCTCCTATACAACTGGGCTATTACAAAAGACGTGTTTTCAAGTGCAGAAATTCTTTTTTCTGCTTTATCTAGTCTGTTGTTGAAGTTCTCATTACAGTTTTTATTTCATTCACTGAATTTTGTAGTTATATTATTTCTGTTATTGTTTATAATATCTATCTTTATTGAATTTTCATTCAGATTATGAATTGGTTTCTGATTTCTTTGTATTGTCTATCTGTGTTCTCTTATACCTTGCTGAGCTTCCTTA
Organism: Cheirogaleus medius; assembly: GCA_008086735.1. Lineage (NCBI taxonomy): Eukaryota > Metazoa > Chordata > Mammalia > Primates > Cheirogaleidae > Cheirogaleus > Cheirogaleus medius. The sequence goes on along the minus strand of VBSM01001265.1, from coordinate 43,001,886 downwards.
AGGTCATTATTTTGGCTTTCTTTTTAGGCATGATATAGATTTCATTTTCTTTGGGGTCTTTTATTGGAGAATTATTGTATTCCCTTGAAGGTGTCATGTTTCTTTGCTTTTATGTATTTCTTGTATTCTTACATTGATATCTGTACATCTTATATAACAGTTACTTCCTCCAATTTTATGAAATAGCTTTCTTAGGGAAAGATTTTTTCCTGAAGATATAGTGTCAGTTATGTGGAGTATTTTGTCTTAGTTTCTGGGTGAGTGTCACAGTGTAGGCTCCATGTGATTTCTTCAGCTGTAATCAATGTCAAAAGTATCTGAACTTCCTCAGTGGTTTTGGCTGCAAATGTTTGTGGAGGGTGTGATCTGGCTTTGCTAGGGACTAGGGCACTATGCAAGCCAGTCTTCAGGCCATTGGGTGGCATGCCATGGGCACCAGCTGTGGTTGTGGCAGACCCTGGTAAGACTGGTCTGTAAACCTCCAGGCCGCGTGTGAGGGCACTGTTAGTGATAGCCCAGATAGGGTCAGTCCTCAGGCTTCTAGATGACATGCACAGGCATTAGCAGTGGCAGAGGGAGGTCCTGGGCCTGCCAGTCATTGGATCCATGGGCAGTGTGTGCTGGCATCTTTGGTGGCATTGGTGGTCCAGGTTGGCCAAATTTTGGTTCCCTGGATGGCACGTATGGGTGTGTAGCAATCCCACCACTGGTGGGGATAGAGTCATTGTTGGTGGCAGTGGCCTTGGGCAGCTGATTCTCAGGTTCTAAGGAGTACATATTTTGGCTCCCTATGTCCTAGGGGCAGTCTTCCTTATGTGCTAGATTTCCTGTTCCCCAGGTGCAGAGTAATGCCTGGATTCAGGTGCTGAGAACACAACTGCACTGCTGGATCTACCTGGTGTTGCAATGCTGTGGCCTTCTGAGTAAATGAGGGATGTCAGTGGACTCTAGGCATTTACAAATGCACGTGTTTTTGGGCCTTAGTACAGAAGGTAGTCTGATATTGCCTTGGCTCCCAGAGTGGCACGGTATTACAGCAGCTGGAGTCCTGGGCATGGATGAGACCCAGTATGAATATCCTCTCTGGGCCAGTGTAGTCACATGAACTCTCAGTGGCTCCCTATGCTAGAGTCAGGGACTGTGAGGGCCAAAGTACTCTTCTGTAGCTAGCATTGCAGATGTCTGTTATGGGAATATCGACTGCTGGAGATCTCTCTCTTACCTTTCCCCATGATGAGGCGTCCCTCCTACTTCTGAGCCAATCCCAACCAGTTATTTCTATTTCCTCTTTATGCTCTATATCTTCTTCCCTTTTTCTCTTTAAATCACCTTCAACATAGGCTTTAAATATTTATTAGGTGCTTAGTAGGAGCCAAATAGTTTTCTGGGCACAGGACAAAAACACAAATATCACTGGATAACTACAGACACATAGGGAAGAAAGCATCCTATAGTATGTGGCTTTCTATAAGTACACACAAAAAAATGGGTCGATCTTAATTTGGGCATCAGAAAATCTTTAGTCTTGGATTAGTTATGGCAGATAAATAGACTAACAGAGGCAGACAAAGAAGTAAGTGTGTTTAAGCCAAAGGAATAGCAAGAACAAAGGCACAGAAATGTGAAATACTAGGATGCATAGACGAAAAGCTGCAAATAGGCAGGTCAGGGGGATATTCAAATGATACTAAGCAGGATAGACTTCATCAAGGAGGAAATGGAGAGCCGTTAAAGAATTTTAAGTGGAGGCATGACATGACCAAATTTAGGCTTCAGAAATAATACATGTAGTATGAAATTGAATAGGCCAATTAGGAGTCTATTGTTTTGTGGAAGTGAGTGGTGATAAATGTCTGAGCCAAGCCAGTCACATAGTAGATGGAGAAAATAGAACAAAAAGGAAAAATATATTAAACTGGCAGAAATTTTAAAACTTTTATTTGCTTAGATGAGAGAATGAGTAATAGAAAGTGGAAATGTAATCACAAACTTTCTGATCCTAGAATGTGTTTAGATGTTGGTGACACTCACCAAAATAGGGATGAGGAATGAGGAGCCTCTATGCATAGGTGGGTAGACATACTGGGTTTTGAATCCCTGTGGGACATCAGTAAACAGATAGCTATATTGGTCTGAGATTCTGGCAGTCTCCATTTCCAGACTTGTGATGGAGGGATTGCATTTGATTCCTGTGAGTATTAATTTTGAAAATATATATGAATCTCCTAGCAGTATCTAGCACATAAACTTCTAAAATATTAATTATTCCTTTCTTCTCCCTCATATGCCTGTAGTGCTCTGTTTTTTTTTTTTAATATAATACAAACTGCATGTATCCTCTAAGAATTTGACAAAAGGGAGACTGCCTCCTGGGAGTAAAACCCTAAGATCAACCACACATAAAAGGTCAGAGCAGAGATAAGCAGTGGGCATTATTTTGGCTCCTTGGCTGGCCTAATTAAAGGTGATGATATTTAAAGAGTACCCTTTCATATTTTTTATTTATCAGTAAGCAGGCTTTCCATGAATCTCTTTTGCCATTAATGTCAATAGAAAGGTGAGGGCTGAGGCTACACACAAGGGAGAAGAAATGGAAGCTAGGAGGAAGGAGGAGTAGAGAGATCATTCAGTCCTAGGAGTGATGCCAAAAGGAGAAAGATATGAAGGGAATTCAGCCAAGGTCAGGATACTGCCTGACTCCCTCAAAGAGCTCTGGCCAAAGTAAAGGCTGGGGTGGGATGATAGCAGAGAAGCCCCAGAGAAGCTGTGGGAGAATAGAAGATGCAGCCTGCTGCTCCCCTTCCCTGCTCCATGGGATGGCCTAGGAAGTAGAGAGCAGCAAAGAGAGATACCTTCAGAGAGGTGGGTCTCTGTGAAAAATGCAGAAGACCCAGGGCTTCCAAAGTGATCTGGGGCAAGGGCACCAGGGGTGTTGGAAAGACTGTAGACCTCCCAGAGGTTTGCCATAATGAGAAAGCTACTCAGTGTACGTTGTCTCAAGATAAAAGACAATTATCCAACATCATAGGTTTTAGAAATAAATACCAATGCCCTGCTTAAAATAAAACATGCATATATACATTTTTAAATATTTTTAATTACAAAATAAAAAACAGGTGCACAGAGACATTCAAGTCAACCACGCTTGCTAGAAACTAGTGAGGACACAGGACATCAGCTAGATCTCTTCTGCTTGGTACTATGAGGTTATATGAGCATCATTCTGCACCAAGATGCTCTGTCCAGGAGAAGGAGGAGGAGAGGAGGCACTTTGGAGGAGAGAAAAAGCCTCATGAGAGTGTTTGAGCCTTGAATTTATTCATGTGGTCTGCTAATGTCTGAATGTTTGTGTCTTCCAAAAATTTACATGTTGGAACCTATTCTCCAATGTAATAGTATTATTATGAGGTGAAGGCTTTTGGAGGTGATTAGGATATGAGGGTGAAGCCCCCATGAAAGGGATTAGTGCCATTACAACATAGGCTCAAAGAAACTTGTTCCCTCCTTCCATCATGTGTGGATAAGCAAGAAGGCACCATCCAGGAGGAGCAGGCCTTCACCAGACACTAAATCTGCTGGTACCCTGATCTTGTGATTTCCAGCCTTCAGAACTGTGAGAAGTACATTTCTGTTGTTTACAAATTACCCAGTCTAAGGTATTTTGATACAGCAGCCTCAAGGAACTAAGACACAGTCTCTCCAAAAAGAGAGAGAAGAGAAATAACCAAAAATATCCTAAAGAGAAGAGTGGTAATTGTCAATCTCACTCTTGACCACCTCCAGTCCTGGGAATAAAGGCTTTGTGAGAATATTTTGATCATTTGTAGGAAAAATAATAGCTACATTCTTTGCATACCTTGTTAATAATGGGTAAGTTTTAGGCCCCACTATACCATTATATAATAACAAAATAACAATAGAAACAGGAGATTGCTAGCTGTAGGAGTGCAGAAAAAGAAATATTTGGGGAGCAAACATTGTGGACTGGTCTGAATAGTGACTGGGGAGAAGGAATCTGAGTGTCCAGGCAGTGGGCTTGCCCATCTCCAAGGTGAAATGATTCCTAGTATGGAACTAGAGGCACAGGTGTATGGCCACTGAACTTCAAGTATTTCTGACTCCTCTGGCAAGCCCAGAATGCTGAATCTGACTATATTGCCATCTGCTAGTCAGTATCCAGTTCATCTAGCTGCCTTATTCAAATTCTGTGCCCCCAAAGCCGCCTTCTTGATTATCTCTTAGCTCATCAAGTTTGCCTTCAGGAAATAATGTTCTGGTCACAAGCATTTCAGATCCTATCAAAGTAATCATTCAAGGCAAACTTAGATGTGGTCTCTGATTATGATTATATTTTCCATGTAGCTTCAATCCAGGGAGAGAATTTGTTGACTTCCCCAGTGCAAGCTTCTTAATCTCAAGGAAGTTCTATTTCTCAAGCTTCTCTCCATCTCCCCTTCTCTCACCCCAGTCCATGCTACCCATCTACCTTCACACAGGCAGCTGCAACGGCTCCCAGATTGTGTTACAATCCTGCCCAAAATGCCGCAATGACTCACATTCAAAATATATTCCAAACACCTCCGTTACAGCACACAAGGGTCCTTGGATTCAGCCCCTGCCCACCTGAGAACCCTCCTTCCCACTCCTCTCTATTACTCCTCCCCGTACCTCACCATCCTTGCTGCATCACCCACACACCTGGATCTTCGTGGCAGGACTTCTAATGGCAGGTGCCTCCCTTCATTCAGCTATTTCCTCAGGTGTCATATCCTTTTAAAGGCTTTGTTAACAAAGCTTCTCTTACCCATTACACTTGAACATAATATGCTACCTTATTTTTCTCTAAAACATTTATCACTGCTTCACATATTTATTCATCTTTAATCCCCCACTATAGTTTAAGTCTAACAAGACTTTAAATTTACCACTGTAACCCTAACTCCTGGAACAGTATTTGGCACATAGAAGGAATTCAAAACATGTTTATTGAATAAATAAATGAACGAATGGATAAAATTAGCTTTCTAATTCCAACTGTGATCTTCTGTGCATATTAGTTAGATTTTTTTCTACCCAGGGTACTGGTGGTGAGGACCCTATCTCTAGGTCTTCCAAACATAGAATAAGATCCTGGAATATATCTAGTAGAAAAAATCTCTAGCTCTGGAGCCATGGTAGGTTTCAATCCCAGACCCAGGACTTATTAGCTATATGTATATCACACACACACACATAAACACACACACACACACACACTCTTTATATATTAATATATTTAAAATCAGACTGCATTCCTTTTGTGAACACTGCTACCACATCCATATTTGCACCACTCCTTATTCTCTTCTCCAGTTCTGCAGTCACTGTGTACTCATCTATGATGATTGCCAGACAGAGAGCTTCTCTGTGAGACCTATTTACTGCTGAAGCACCAAGCACAGTACCTTGCTGATAGTATATCCTCAGAGGTTAGCTGTTCAACTGAACTGACTGTCTTCTTAGATATTTATCTTTATCTCATTATTGCTTAAAGAAATGAAGGTGTTTGACTCTCCTGTTTCTTGTCTTTTGCCACCGTGTCATAAAGATGACGAATAATCAGACTCGAAAAAAGGCAGTATGTTTAAGGGTTAAGTTTTGGAATCAGGTCTAAGTTTGCATTGCAACTCCATAATTGATCTTGCACAACAGTCAACAGTTGTGGCCTTGCCCAATAGTCAACCTCTCTGGATATATCCTTCTTCATATATCAAACATGGATGATACTTGATACTAGCTACTTTTCAGAACTGAGATAAAAATTAAAGATAATATGTATAAAACATCTACCAGACACCCATAAACTAGTTTCACTTCCTACAGCATTCAAGAATTCCAGGTGTGGTTCCATGAATGGTGGACAAGTGTATGGTTAGAAGCACATTCTCTGAAGCCAGAATGCCCTGAGTCAAAGCCTATGGCCGTCACTTACCAGCTCTGGAACTCCCATGAGAGTCACCTAATATCTCTCTCTGCTTCCGTTTTCTCCTCAGGAAAAAGAGAGAAATGGTAAATACATCACAGGGTAAGGCCCATCATTAGTAAATTCTAACCACACACACACACACACGCACGCACGCACGTGCACACACACACGTTTTATGGATATTAGTGGACAAAATGTCCCTTTTGGGTTGGAAAGGTGTTCCAAAGAAAATCCCCAGAGTGATATTCCTACCTCTCTGCATGTTAGAAACTATCTCCTTTCATCTTTCCTCTCTGAAACCTCCTCCCTGCCTGATCTTTCAGCCTATTTCATCTATTTAATATCTCATTGGAAAATATGTCTTTCTCTTCATATTCAATATTTCTTTCTGTCATTATGAGCTGTAACTAGAGGCTCCAGTCTGTGTGAATGACTCTTTATCAAATAAAGCTGGTTACATTGTATTCTTGGGAGCAAAAGCTGAACTTTGGTGTCTTCTCATCAAGTCATATTATTAAGATCTTGTGTTCCCATCAGTATGCTATTCTTAAAAATACTTCAAATATAAAGATTTCACAGTTCCATATTGAGAGAGCCTTAAAGGAAATGCAAGGAGAAAAAAATGAAAGCAGCCATTGTGCTATAGCAATGACCATGTAGATCATTTTACTTATTTTTAAAACATCCTCCATGTGACTGACATATGACTAATAATTAGGGAAAATTAAATTATGTATTTTTGCATTTGCTCCCAAGTTCTGGTACTTCTAAAAGAATAAAACTAGGCAAATCTTTTAATGTCCAATCATCCCAAGTTTTCTCTAGACTTAAATGATCGAGTAATGATTATTTATTAACTATTATTTAAGAAGGTCACTGGGCTGAATACTTCCTTTAAAAAGAATATGTTTGCACAAAAAACACTATCATTCTTCTGTTAAGTTATGTTAAATAATTTCTAAAACGTAGCACTGTATAACTAAGGCCCTACGCAAGCCTTGCTTCTCATAAATATCGTTACCTCTAGCTTACCTATTGGCAAGGAATTACAAACAGTTTTATGTGTTCTTAGAAATTGCTGTCTGCATATCTATCTGTTTGTCCTGTGGTGTACAGGAAACAATACAACCTTCGAGGTCACGGAGTTACGACTTTGGCTACTCACTACACCACTCAACTGAGTTGCCTTGGGCACATTATTTAATTGCCCTAAGCCAAACTTTCTTTCTCCATCTGTAAAATGGACAGATTCATGAACTTTTCATGTTTCTTTGAAGGTTAATGATAAGGAAGTGTCTAAACTTCCTAGCTCATAGAAGATAATAAGTGGTAGAACTCTTTTTAGTATTGCATACATTAAATTTTACATAAAAATGTAAATACCTGCCTACTTCCTAGAAGACCTTGTTTGTAGTAAATATAGCTAATATGAAATAGAAGAGAGCATCTATGAAGGAGAAGAGAAATATTCTAACAAGAAGAACTAAGTGTTAAACCTAGCTCTTAGTTTGTAGGTAAACAGGATAAATAAACAGTCCTTATACACTAACGGAAGGAGAATGTAATAATAGAGAAAAAATAATGCCCTAGTAAAATATTATAGACAAAATTTAGCAGGTAAACTCTTAAACAGAAAGAGAGCATACAAGAATATAGGCATAAAAGCCTGAATCATAGTTTTATAAAACACTAAGAAGCATTCTTAACATTTGATTTTAACCATTTTATAGATAAAAGAACAGAGGCTCAAAAGTTTAAGCAATATGCCCAAGATTACATTCAAGTAAGTGGCAAAGATGGGATTTGGACCTAGGAATTTCGGTTTACTTTTTGTTGGTGTATTTCTGTTTTGTTTACCTCTGCAGCTGTCCTCAGAAAAAATATAATTCATGAACTTTGTTCTCAGGGTACTAGGTTCTAGATCATGAAGCTCGGTGTAGGTTTACCTTTTATTAGGATCCCCAATGTTATAAAATATGTCATCTTATACAAAGAGTAGAATCTTTTGTCGGATGGAGGGCAAGCAGGAGGGGGGAGGAAGTGTAGAGTTACATAATGTGTGCCGTGTGCGCCACCTGGGGATTGGACTCGCTTGAAGCTCTGGCATGGGGGGGAGAGGTGGTAGGGACAATGTATGTAACCTTAACAATATTTGTACCCCCATTATATGATGAAATAAAAAAAAATACTCTAATAAGTGCTAACTTTCAATTTAAGACTGAGCTGACTGAAAAGATTAGATATGGCATGTGATTTGCGCAGTGCATTTCCTGAAAAATATGATTTAGAAAATTCACCATGTACAAAGCTTAGGTCTGCAAGAATAATTCAGTGTACTAGAGCATGACCATGAATATCAGGCATACAATAAATATAGATTTTATTCATTCAGTTACTATCTAGTAAATGTGTATTATTAGATTTCATTTACTGTTATAAACCTAGAACAAGACACAGTGATGAGTAAGCATAGTGAACACTAGGGAAGACTTCACAGTCTAGTCAGAAAGAGGGATGGATAAACAACTATGTACAAAATATTATGATCCGTGCCAACTAATCATAGTTTAAACCATAAGATGTGTTTTTTGCTAGCTTAACAAAATGTCTAGATGTAGGTGATCCATAATCAGCTTAGCAGCCCAAAATAGCCATCAGGTACTGTTTGCAGGTTGGGTTTCTGAGAAGCAGACTCTGAGATTGATTTTAGCCTACAGAAAGTTTACTAGGGAGTGTGTCGGGGATCAACGTTGTAGAGGGGAGGGAAGAGGCAGCACTGGGCAGAGGGAGAAGTTAAGCTGTCACTGAAGGCTCAAGGAGAACCTCAGCTGACCCCCAGTGAGGAGTTGTGAAGATCAGATGACCTTTCAGATTTGTCTTACATTGGGATGAAAAGGCTGAGATTTTGGAGATCCTGAGCCCATCTGTCATAGGATATCAGCCACTCTAGGAAATGGGTGTGGCCTTAGGCAGGAAAAGGCTGTGCTGTTGAAATAATCCCTGAATGGACTGACAGTTGGGGGCTATCTGTCCAGGCACTCCCAACAGTGGGGGCAAGTATCTTTCATTCCTGCAGTGAGATCTGGGCAACTTGTCCCAGGATCTGGCATAGACACCGGGAATCTCTGCATTCATTTCTCCCGCTATCCTCAGCATGCTGGGTTTTGTCCTCAAAAGATCCCTATTAAGAGATCACAAGATAGCTACCCAGCTCCAAATATGACATTTTCCAAACAAGAGCCTATAAAACATGAGCAAGGGGACTAAAAGGGACCATCATCTCACACAATTATCAGAGAAAAATATTTCCCAAAGGATCACTTATCCCTACAGGTTCCTGGCTGGAACTACTGCCAGAATAAAATCAAGGTTTACTATTAAAGAAGAAAGGAGGATGGCCATTGGGTAGGCTGGGTCTGAACTGACCATGGCACAATGACCAATGTGCAGTGGGGATTGGAGGGAGGACCCCATACCTTACAGCCAAAAGGCAGGATGTTTGTATGGTATCCTTTTAAGGTTTCTGTGTTTAGGTTTCTTCCCAGGGCTGTGATTCTGAGGCAATCTGTGAAGGTTAGCATTCTTAAGCCTCAGTTTCCTTATCTGAAAATTAGAGGTAATAATAAAAATAATGCAGTCAGAGGATATGGGAGATAATGTAGTTGAAAGCAGGTCATAAACTTTAAAGAGGTAGAATAGTGGTAGGGGCTAGTAGTAGTAAGTAGTTTTAATAATATTACCTGCTGAAATGCATTAGTGTAAATCCAAAACACAAGAGGAACTTAGTACAGATAGATTGCAATAAAACATACCATTAATTTAAAGACATGATAAAAAAAATTCCTTTATACTTTTCATATAATAATCTTGGCCAAGAAAATGTGTTCTGGTCTTCTTCCTGGTTAAATATTTTCAAAGAATCCCCAAGCCTTCTTGATAAATGTTAAGCTCCTCAAATTAGCAGCCAATGTGAGGTGATGCCCCCCATTTTCCTCTCTAGTCCAGGTTTCCTACACAATCCCATGTAAACTTCTCCAGCCATGAAGTACTGTAGCTCTCTACATGCATCATGTCTTTTCACACATGTTGTTGCTCTGCCTCAAATGCCAACTCCACACCTACTTATCTTAACACTGAAGTCTCTTTCATAAGCCTCCCTTGACCCTCCCTCGTTCCTTGAGCTTGCCCTGTGAATATCACTGTCACAGCACTTTCCACACTTTGTCATTTTCATTTTTGTGTCTTCACCATGAAACTCTGATCCTTGGATGGCAGGAGTTATGTCTGATTCCTCTCTGCTGCTATGATCATGTACCATGTTCTCAATTGATGTCTGTGGATTGAAGAGACTGCATGCCACATCTCACTGTATTTTGTAGACATCCAATGTTAATAAGAACAAAGAATCAGGCATCAGACTGCCTGAGTTTGATCCTGGCTTTACCATTTTCAAGTTATATGACTTTTGGCAAGAGTCAACTTTTCTGTATAATGGAAAAGAAAAAAAAGGAAACTAAATAAAAACTTAAAAAAGGAAAATAATAAAAGACCCAAGGGAGTGCTAGACACAAAGCAATCACTTGATATGTTTAGTCATAATTATTGTTTTTAATATTATTTGCGGAAGAAATCCTATGGATAAGAATATCCTCTGCTAACGATTGGATGTCAAATATTACTTTAAATTATTCTCAACTTCAAGTCCGTGTACAGGATTCTTTATGTCAGATATGTAATTAGAGATCAATAACTATTGATTAATAATAATAGCTAATGTATATGTAGCACTTTGTGTGTGCTAAGCAATGTTCTAAATGGTTTTACATATGTTATCTGGTTAATCCTCATCAATTCTTTGAGATAGGTAAAATTATTATTCTTGTTTTTGTAGATAAAGAAACTGAAGCATGTAGAGTTTAAATGACTTATTCTGTCGGTAAGTGGCAGAGCTGGGATTCAAACCTAAGCCATCAACCTACAGAATCTGTTTTCTCTATCATTATACTTATAGTATTATAGCATCATGGATGACTATAAATCTCATTAGTTAAACACCTTCAGAAAATGGACCTATATCCTGTTCTCAAATCCAGTGTTATTTAAACTTCTCTCTCTCTTACTCTCCATCTCTCTCTCACTTTCTGTCTCTCTCTCACTTGCTCTCTTTCTCTTTCTTTATCTCTTTTTGAGCAACATTTCAAATTGCTTATACTTTCAATTTCCCCATGAATATGCCATGAAGTAGAAACGAATCACACAGAATGTGATGCTAGAACTGAAAAGGTCAATGTGCCTTTTACATCTCTGAATTTAACAATTAAGAACATACAGATTGGCATATTGTGGCCTGGGGACCATTCTACAGCCAAGCAAAACTATCACGTCTGAGATTCTGTATGACTCTGGCCAGAATGATCAGATGAATTATTTAACTATATCAACCACCAACAACAAAGTCAAAGAACAAATTTGAAATATGGTAGGGATCAAAAGCCAAAGAATAAGTTGGTAAAGTAATGAAATGAAGGATACAGTGTAACCACATTTGGACAAATGAGTCAGATGTTTGAAAGACATAATGATCCATAATAGATTGTGAAGTTAACAGAAGCAAGTCAGGGCAAGTATTACTGTTGAGCCCGCTGTGGCGATTTTTCTGTGATTTCTACTTAAGATATTAGGGAAATTTCCAAGCATCCTAGTTTCCCTTACTAACCTATTATAAATTTGTCTCCAATGAATTCATCTAAATTGTATTTTTAAATGTTAACAAATTTAGACAGAAACTGAATGTCAGAAGGGAAGAAACCTTAGACATCATCTATCCCTTTCATTTTAAAAATAAGTCAACTTAGATTGGCAAAGTCAAGTAACTTGGTCCGTGTATATGTTTATGTATATGTATAGGTATAGGTAGCTCTTGTTATGTGTTGAGTAGTATATTTAACAGGTTTTGGCTGCTACAGAAAGTGAAATTCCCTCTTTTTCACTCTAAACTTAGTATTATTAATTTTCAAAGATGCCCCCCCACCCTACTCTGGGAATACTATAATTGAGTAATAACTCAAAACTCCCATATAAACTCCAGCCTTGCGTGTAAAAATCCTTAATTTATGAAAAATAATTTATCACTATCATGAACAGAAACCATTTCGTAGAAGAGCCAACCACTCATAAATGAATGATTGAATGAACATAATTTCAGTTGCATGCATGCAGAGTGGGATCATCATAGTTACCTTCTTATTTCTATTGTAGCACTGCAAAATGTGTGTTCCAAGCACAGAGACTGGATTTGTTTCTTCAGAACTCCAACATCTCCCTTATAGATAAAGAGATCAAACAAATTGATGCCAATGATCACAATGATGTGATGCATTGAGGATACAATATCACCTATGCAATGCTCAGAGGGAAAAAAATGGTTAACCTAAAACTGCCCACGAGAAAACAAGCAAGTCAGATTGAGGGATATGCTGCAATAAATGTCCTGCACTCTTCAAAAGTATCAATGTCTTAAAAGCTTTGTTTTTTTTTAAAGAAAGCTTGGTTGACTTTTCTAAATTAAAAGGAATTGAAGAGATGCGATGACTAAATGCAGTATGCTTCTTGATTAGATCTAGGATTAGAAAAAAAGCTGTAAGTAACATTATTGAGTTAATTGGAGAATTTTAAATATTAAGGGCACATTAGATAATAGAATTTCATTGATATTTAATTTCCTAGATGTAATTATTATATTGTGGTTATGTAGAGCCTTCTTGTTCTAAGGAAATAAGTGCTGAAGTATTTAAAGGTAGAATGTCAATACTTGCAACTAACTCAAAAATGGTTCAGCCATTCGGATATGGCAAACATTGTGGGGGGGGAAGGGAATACCTCTAACCCTTTTTAGGGAGAGGCAAAGAAATATAATGTAACCAAAATGTCAAAAAAATAAAAATCTTTTATCAGGTGGTGGGCAGGTGGGGGGGAGGGGAAGACTGTATACTTACATAAGGGGTGTGACATGAACCTCCAGGGGGTTGACATGCTTGGAGCGCTGGCACGGCGGCAGGGGGGAGGGTTGGCAGGGGCAATGTATGTAATCCTAACAATATTTGTACCCCCACAATATAATGAAATTAAAAAAAAATGGTTCAGCCAAAAAAGAAATACATGGATATCTATATAGACATATGTATATTATATATATGTATAAAAATGTATGCATATGCATGTATGCATATATGTATACATATACACACATAAACATATATAGAAAAATGTGGCAAAATGTTAATAATGGATGAATCTAGGTGAAAATAATATGAATGTTCTTTGTACTATTTTTGTGGTACTTCCCTGTATTTGAAATTATTTAAATTAAGTAGTTTAGGAAGAAAAGAGAATAAGGCTTAATATTCTAAACCAGCATGGAAAACCTATGGAATTTGGCACATAATAGGAAGTTAAGTAATATGTTGAATGAATGAATCGATAAATGAATATTTCAGTCATATTCCTCATACCCACCTCTGTATTTCTTTCTCACAATCCTATACGAGCCATAAATTCCATTATTAAAAACTTATTTCTTTGGATTAAAACCTTATCTATCTGGAGATCCCTAATTTAGCTGAACTTACTGTTAGAAGAATCCACACATTCTTCCAACATATATTCACCCTCAATTAAACTATATCTTTTTTCCCTGCCACAGTCCTTGGAAAGATTATTTAATCTCTCTGTGCTTCAATTTTCTAACCTGTAAAATGGAAAAAAAAACTTACTTATTATTGTGAGTAGATCAAATTATTGTATTGAGAATTAAGTATGATAGTGTATTAACATGCTTTACATTTAATTAGCACATAGTAAATGCTAGCCGTTGCTATTATTATACATGTACAAATTCTACTTGTCTTCAAGAACCATTGAAAGGCTATTACCTGGTCATGCTTTCCATATTACTTCCCAGTATACTCATAATAATTATGGCTAAGAAATAGTAGGAACTCTCTTGTGCCTAATAGTGTCATAAATGCTTCACAGTCATGATGTTATTTGATTCTTACAAAAGTCCTACAAGTTATATCTATTATTTATATCCATTATAGCAATATACTTTTATTGATGAGGAAACCAAAATTTAGAGAAGTTAAGAAACTTATAGCTAATTGGTAAGAAACTCAAGATTCAGTTCAGTCCACCTGACTCTACACCAAAGGCCCTTAACCAGTTTAGCATCCTGGCTTTGGATCTTTGCTGTTTCTAGCGAGGTAAGACTGTTTTTGCCTTCTCTTAATGTACATATTCATTATGTCAATTATAGCAACTCTATTCAAGTCCATATTATCACAATAGATTGTGAATATAGATAATAGAAGATCTAGGAGAAAATAGATTATCTAAGAGGAAGGGCCATGGTTGAGAAAAAGAAGATCCAAAAGCAAGTTTGGATTCCAGCCCCTTTAATCATGTAACTTTGACAAAGTCAATTGTATATTCTGAGCTCTAATTTCTTATCTATTAAATAAAGCACAAATAATCTTGATTACTGCATAATACATGCATGTGAGGGTGCTAGAAGGTATGGTAAAAGTTATGCAAAATAATGGGTAGCTTTCTAATTGCTTCTGTACAGCCAAGGAAACTATCACAAGAGCAAACAGACAACCTACAGAAGGGGAGAAAATATTCACATGCTACATATCCAATAAAGGGCTGATAACTAGAATCTACATAGAACTCAGGAAAATCAGCAAGAAAAAATCAAACAACCCCATTAAAAAGTGGGCAAAGGACATGAACAGAAACTTTTCAAAAGAAGATGACTAATGGCCAAAAAACATGAAAAAATACTCAACATCTCAAATCATCAAGGAAATGTAAATCAAAACCACAATGAGATATCACTTAACTCCAGTGAGAATGGCTTTTACCAAAAAGCCCCAAAACAATAAATGTTGGCATGGATGCAGAGAGATAGGAACACTCATACACTGCTGGTGGGACTGCAAACTAGTGCAACCTCTGTGGAAAGCAATATGGAATTACTTCAAAGAGCTACAAGTAGAACTACCATTTGATCCAGCAATCTCATTACTAGGCATCTACCCAAAGGAAAAAAAGATAGTCTGTAAAGAAGACATCTGCACAAGAATGTTTATAGCAGTACAATTCACAATTGCAAAGATGTGGAAACAACCCAAGATCATGAATACATGAGTGGATTAATAAAATGTAGTATGTGCATACCATAGAGTTCTACTCAACCACAAAAAACAGTGGTGATCTAGTACCTCTTGTATTACCCTGGATAGAGCTGGAGCCCATTCTACTAAATGAAGTATAACAAAAATGGAAAAACAGGCTCCACATGTACTCACCATCAAATTGGTTTTAACTGATCATCACATAAGTGCACATACAGTAGTAACATTCATCAAGTGTCAGGCAGGTGGGATGGGGGAGTAGGGATGGGTATATTCACACCTAATGGGTGTGGTGTGCACCATCTGGGGGATGGACACGTGTGAAGTTCTGACTCAGATAGGGCAAAGGCAATATATGTAACCTAAACATTTGTACCCCCATAATATGCTGAAATTAAAAAAATGGGCAGGTACAGTTTACAAATGGTAGGTATAGTTTACCTTGGTAAACTATAAAATAATAATATTAACCAAAGATAATAAAATTCACTAAAAATGATAGGATAGTCATGATATGGTATATGTATGATAAAAATGTATTGAGATATATATATATATATTATATATACACAAACACAAACGTGTGTGTATGTGTGTGTGTGTGTGTACCTTGGAGATAGTGCTGGTTCAGTTCCAGACCACCTCAAAATGTGAATACAGCAATAAAGCAAGTTAGAAATTTTTGGTTTCTTAGTACATATAAAACTTATATTTATGCTATAACATACTCTATGAAGTGTGCAATATAATTACATCCAAAAAATATATACATATCTTAATTTAAAAGTGTTGCTAAAAGTGCTAATGACCATCTAAGCTTTCAGTGGGTCATATTCATTTTGCTGGTAGAGGGTCTTGCCTCAATGTTGGTGGCTGCTGACTGATCAGGATTGTGGTTGCCGAAGGTTGAAATGACTGTGGCAATTTCTTAAGACATCAATGCAGTTTGCTGCCTCAAGTGACTCTTCCTTTCACAAAATATTTCTCTGTATTAGATGATGCTGTTTGATACCATTTCACCCACAGTAGAACTTCTTTCAAAATTGAAGTCAGTCTTCTCAAACCATGCTGCTTCTTTATCAATTAAGTTTAAATAATATTATAAATCCTTTGTTGTCATTTCTACAATGTTCACAGCGTCGTCACCAGGAGGAGGTTGCATCTCAAGAAATCACTTTATTTTCTCATCCTTATAAGGCAGCTCCTCATCCATTAA
Organism: Cheirogaleus medius; assembly: GCA_008086735.1. Taxonomy (NCBI): domain Eukaryota; kingdom Metazoa; phylum Chordata; class Mammalia; order Primates; family Cheirogaleidae; genus Cheirogaleus; species Cheirogaleus medius. The sequence continues at coordinate 42,985,508 of VBSM01001265.1, read as the reverse complement.
AATTTTAGCCTGAGATTACACCATTTCAGTCTCATCTTCAGACTCTACTTCTAATTCTAGTTCTGCTCTTCCTATCACATCTTCAGTTACTTCCTATACTGAAGTCAAAATCATCTATGGGGTTAGAATCAACTTCTTCCAAACTTTTGTTAATATTGACCTCCTCCCATGAATCTAGATGCCTCTGCATGGCATCTAGAATGATGCATCCTTTCCAGAATGTTTTCAATTGACTTTTCCCAAATACATTAGAGGAATCATAATATATGGCAGTTATAGCCTTGTGAAATGTGTTTCTTAAATAATAAAACTTGAAAATGAAAATTACTCCTCAATCTGTGGGCTGCAGAATGGATGTTGTGTTAGCAGGCATGGAAACAACTTTAATCTCCTTGTACATTTCTATCAGAATTCATGGGTGGTCAGGTGCCTTGTCAATAAGGAGTAATATTTTGAAAGGAGTCTCTTTTTTTCCCCCCCTGAGGAGCAGTTCTCAAGAATAGGCTTAAAATATTCAGTAAATCATGCTATAAATAGGTATGCTGTCCTCCAAGCGTTAGTGTCCCTTGTATAGAGCATAGGTACAGTAGATTTAGTAATTCCTAAGGGCCCTAAGATTTTTGGAGTGGTAAATGAGCATTGGCTTTAACTTAAAGTCACCAGCTATGTTGGCCCCTAATAAGAGGGTCAACCTTTCTCTTGAAGTTTTTAAGCCAGGCGTTGATTTTCTGCTCTAGCTATGAAAGTACTATATGGAATCTTCTTCCAATATAAGGCTGTTTTGTCTATATTTGAAGTGTGTTGTTTAGTGTACCCACCTTTATCAATGATCTTGGCTAGATCCTCTGGGCGGCTTGCTGCAGCTCCTCCAGCAGCACTTGCTGCTTCACATGACAATTTTTATGTTATGGAGGTGGTTTCTATACTTAACCTTATGAATGCACCTCTGCTAGCTTCAAACTTTTCCTCTGTAGTTGCTTCACCTCACAGCCTTCAAAGAGGTGAAGAGAATAAGGGCCTTGCTCTGGATTAGGCTTTGATTTAAGAGAATGTTGGGGCTAGTTTAATCTTCTATCCAGACCACTAAAATTCTCACTGTATCAACAGCAAGGCTGTTTTGTTTCTTAGCATGTGTGTGTTCACTGGAGTAGCACTTTTAATTTCCTTCAAGAACTTTTCCTTTGCATTCACAACTTGGCTAACAGTTTGGTACTATAGGCCTAGCTTTTGACCTATCTCAGCTTTTGATATGCCTTCCTCACTAAGCTTAATCATTTTTTAGTTTTTGATTTAAAGTGAGAGACGTGTGACTCTTCCTTTCACTTGAACACTTAGAGGCCATTGTAGGGTTATTTATTGGCCTAATTTTAATATTTTTGTGTCTCAGGGAATAGGGAGGCCCGAGGAGTGGAGGAGAAATGGGGGAACGGCTGGCCAGTAGAGCAATCAGAACGCACACATTTATTGATTAAGTTTGCTGTCTTTATATTGGTGTGGGTTGTAGCGCCTCAAAACAACTGCAATAGTAATGTCAAAGATCAGTGATCACAGATCACCATAACAGTTATGTAATATATAATAATAATGAAAAAGTTTGAAATATTGTGGGAATTACCAACATGTGACACAGCAGCATGAAGTGAGCACATGCTGTGGGGGAAATGGCACCATTAGACTCGCTTGCCACGGGGTTGCCACAAACCTTCAAGTTGTAGAAAATGCATTTATCTGTGAAGTGTAATAGTGAAGCACAATCAAACAAGGTACACCTGTGTAAACCCAAATGAGCGACTGAGACAAAAACCTCAATCAGTGGAGGTTTATTAAACCAAGTTGAGAACACACCCAGGAAAAACACCATCCAAAGGCAGGCCTGTGGTGGTTTTTCTGAAGGGAAATTTGGAAGCTTCAGCATTTAAAGGCATATAGAGAGAAATAAAGAAAGTGTGTGTGGGGGGGAGTGAGGCTAAAGGTTGCATTCTTTTAAGGCCCCAGAAATCTACATTTTACATAAAATAAGGGGAATGCTAGAAGAGAAAAAGGGAATGGAGGAAGCATGGATTATATAGATGTCCCTGGGTAGGTACAAGAATGTTTGATCTTGTCATGTCTCCTGTCTTGTTACCTGTAAAGATAAACTTGTAAATCATTATTAGTGTGGAACTGAACAGTCTTTAGTTTTAGGTGCTAGCCATAGCCTCTGGACCTAAAGTTACAATTTACATGTCCTTGCTATGGGAGGCCAATAAAGAATTTTATTAATGAATGATATGTGGGGCAGGTTCTTCATAGATGCCTAAGGCGTTTACCTTTCCTTTTGCTTAAAGTGAGGGGTGGCCCTGAGATTTTGATTGTCTTTTTTACACATGTGTATGTAAATTACCTCAGCAACTGGGATGTAGTGGTGGTAGGTTAGCTGTCTATATTTCTTACCATTGTCAATGGAAAAAAGCCAAATTCTGTAAAATAATTTTAAAGAGATTTATTCTGAGCCAAATTTGAGGACCATGACCCAGAGCCACTCCCAAGAGGCCTTGGGCAAGTGGAGTCAATGTGGCTGGGTTACAGTTTGGATTTTATACATTTCAGGGAGGCAGGGGTTACAAATAAAGTCATAAATCAATACTTGGGAGGCATACATTGATTTGGCCCAAAAAGGTGGGATATCTTGAAGTGGGGGGCTTACAGGTTATAGGTGGGTTTAAAGATTCTTTGGATTGTAATTGGTTAAAGACATGAAGCTTTGTCTAAAAGACTTGGAATGTTTTAACATAAGGAGCTGTTATCAGAGATAAGCCACCGGACATAGATTTGTTGTGTAAATTGAGGACCTGTGGGTTTGTCTTGCATACCTTAGGCCTGTTAATGGGTTACAAAGGAAGTCCCCAAGAAGGGAGGGGTGCATGATGAGACCTGTCTGACCTCTCTCCTCCTGGCAGACAATTTAGTTTTAGGATATTCCTTTGGCCACGAGGGGGTCCATTCAGTCATCTGGTGGGGTGGGGGGTGAGCCTTAAAATTTATTTTACTTCACACCTTTGAGGCTCAATATTTTAAAGGTATAATAAGGATAATAATATACCTAAGAGATAGCTGGTTATGAGGATCAAACCCTCAAAAGCAGCAGAAAGTGTTTAGCAAAATTTTGAGAGTGATGATGATGTGAATAAATGATAGTTTAATCAGACTCCAATTCCATCAACTCTCTACCTTTATGAGAGTTTCTGGTATATTTCACTGATACCAGTTCTCCAATTCTTCAACACCAACTGGGTATTCAAAAACTGAACTCAATTCTGAGCCTATCCATCTGAAGTAACAGGTTCCACAAGTTAAAGGAGTTTAGTTCCACAAGACTTATCCACTTGACACTGAAGTCCCGAACCTACAGCTGTAAATCGGGAGTTTCCACAGACCCCTCCTCAGTTTAGGTATTTCCTAGAAGGGCTCATATAACTTAAGAAAACACTTCACTTACATTTACTAGTTTATTATAAAGGACACAACTCAGGAATAGCCAAGTGGAAGACCCATAGGGTGGGATGGGCTGCAGAGTTCCCATGCCCTCTCTGGGTGCACCATACTCTCAGCACCTCTATGTGTTCACCAACCCAGAAGCTCTCTGGAGATCCTTGTTCAAGAGTTTTTATAACCCAATCTGAGCTCCATTGTACTCCCAGAGGTCAGAGGGTGGAGTTGAGAGTTCCCACCTCATAATCCTATGTTTGGTCTCTCTTGCAACCAGCCTCCATTCTGAGGCTATCCAGCCCCTGCCCCCCCCCCCCCCCCCCCCCCCCCCCCCCCCGCACCACTTAGTCACCCCATTAGCATATACTCAGGTGTGATAAAAAGAGGCTCTTTGTGAATAACAAAAACCACTCCCGTGGAAAATTCCGAGGGTTTTAGCAGCTCTGTGCCAGGAACCCGGGACAAAGACCAAACATAGTTCTATGATAACACAATGTTTATTGTCTTATATATTGGTCCCTTCAATACCTGCAAGATTTGGAATGGGACATCTGGCAAGTAAATTCTGAAGATGGTAAACGATGTGGAAAAGCAGGTGTAAGGTAAGAAAAAGGATATTCGACATTTTTAAACGGGTTTTTCTTAAAACATCTTTACGGAGTAGTCTGGGTGCCTGCATGTTCAGTGAGGATTCTGTGTTGCTACCCTCACAAGTGTGAGGGCAACTGTGGTTTCCATTTTTAGTCAATAACACATTGCAGACTATCCCATAGAGTAAGTCATCAAAGAACTGGGTTTCCAGGATCATGAGTGGAGGCACTCTGAGCAATCTGAAACCTTTGAATGAGCTTCTCCTTTGGATTTCCTACTTACCATTTCCCTAGGTCCAAGTAGAGACCCTATTGCCGGCCCAGCTGGAGTCAGACATCCACCCCAATCAGTCAGCCATAGCCAGGAATGCACAGGCAAAGTCTTAGCAATTTGTCATCCCTATATACTAAGGGTCCAATAATCCTGGAGAAGAGGAGATGTGGTGGTTACTACAGCTTCTAAAATAATTCAATAAATAAATGAAGAAATTACTTTTATTAGAAGAAATTAATATTATTTGGAAGGTTAATGATGGAATAAGAATTGAAATTACATATGGTTTATAAGTACTCTTATACTCCATGAGTATAAAGTGATAGAGTACACTAGAATTTTAGGTTTTAAGTAAATCTACACTATGATTGACTTGATCTATGTCAGTGTTATTTCCTTGCTCATGGCTTCCATTTGTCAGAGATTAATGGTAACAGAATGCACTATTGTGGATGATGAGTTTCCAGAGATAGCTTTCATGCCAGTTGGCCATTTGGACACCCCACCTTGGCCCTGTTGGTCTTATTACTGCTCATTCAGATGTCTGAAAATCTCAGAGCCAGCACTTTCAAATGGATCTCATTTGACTTTTTATAAAACACTACACACTAGAAAGAGTTTCCATCCCAGAAGGGTTTCTGCATTTGAACTTATCAAGCCTCTATATAGTTCTATTCCTGATTAGCAATTTGTCTTCCTAAGAGCTTTAAAGATACACCTTTATATCTCTGTAATTTCATCCCTTTTCCATTTTTCCTTTATCGGCACATTCAAATGTATTTTACTCTTATCTTAGATCTGTCACTCAGCATATGTCAGCTTCGAGAGTGCTGGACTATGGCAGTAGCTGTCAGTAATGTTTCAGAGAAAAGAAAGAGAAAGGGGAAAAAAGGCAGAATGCATACATCAGATCTCAGAAAGCTGCCCACTCTGATACATAGCATCCTAGTATATTCTTCTAAATTATTTCCATCAGACAACCAAATGACAATCTACATTCTTGTCTGGGTGAAGAAAAGAAATTTTGTTTGACTGTATGTTGTCAAATACCATGTCCAGTCTATCCATATCATCTTTTCCCTTTAATGCTTCTAAAGCTTTTATTTAAGGCTCTTATCTTTCTGAGTTCCCTCTCCCTAAACCTCATAACGGCAGCTCCACATTGCTTCTGTGAAGTCTTTTTTTTATAATCTCTGCTTTCTGTCTGACATAGCCACCCTTCCACTCCCTTTCCTTTCACTCTCTGGGCAAACCTCAATCACTGTCCTTGTCACATTTTGTTGAAGATTCTAGTCATGCATCTGGTTTCAAAAGTCTACTGCAAGCCTTCCATGGGCAGAGGCTACAACTTATTATCTGCACCAGGGGTCTACCACATATATAAATATTAGTTGTTCACACATACTTGCCTGCTAAATCGGTAGCTGGATGGGTAGATAGGTGAGGGGATGGATAGAAACACGAATGACTGGGCTGCTTTTTGTACACGTATGGGAAGATACCTATATGGAATAGGTACTTAGTAAAAGTTTATAGAGTTGAATTAACATCCAAACGTGAGATAAAATAAGTTAAGAAAAATAGAAGTCCTTAGAAATATGACCTATTAGTTGATTTTAAAAAGTGAAATGTGGGAGCTAAAAATAATAATGTACAAATTGAGCGTGAAAAACAGAAATGAGAGAATTTGGGGATAGTTACATCTCTTTCAACAGAAAAGGAATTGAACTTACCCTCAAATAGAATAAAGAGAAAATAGCATTTTCCTTTCTTAATGACTACTTTTAATGGAAAGCCCAAGAAATGTTGGATCAAATCATATTTCATTGATAGGTTTTTTTTTCCAACTTGCATGTAGTGGATTTGGAGTCAGAAAAACTTGGGTGGGAGTCCTGACTCTACTACTAACTAGCCGTATGGCTGAAATGGCATAGGATGCATGGATTAAATAATCAAATGTTTGTTTGGTGCCTTCCATATGGCGGATAACATATTAACTCATTGACCCTCACAACCACCTTGCAAAGTACGCATTTTCCCCACATTATGGAATAGATGATAGTATTAAAGCAGAGAGTGATTTTCCAAGATCACAAAGATTCTGTATTAGTTACCTATTTTGGCTACAACAAACTACCACAAACTCAGTGGCTTAAAACAACAAAAATTTATTATCTTATAGTTCTGGAGACCCAAAGGCGGCAATCAAATTCTGTAGGCTTAAGTCAAGGTATCAGCATGGCTGGTTCCTTTGCAAGACTCAAGGAGAGATTCTGTTTCCCAGCCCTTGCTAGGTCCAGGAGGCTCCTGCAAGCCTTGGCTCATGCCTCCTTCCTTGCATCACTCCAGCCACTTGCTTCTATCATCACATCTCCTACTTCCTCTTCTGTGTCAAATATCCCTATTTCCTGCTTATAATCATTACATTTAGTCCTACCTTGCTAATTCAGAATAATCTCCCCATCTGATGATCCCTAATTTAATCACATCTGTAAAGTTCCTTTTGCCACGTAAGGAAACATTCATTAGTTCCTGTGATTAGGATCTGGATATATTTGGAGGACATTACTCAGCTACTACAGCTACTAAGTGCTAAGCTGGGATTCAATTCCAGGCATTCTAGCGACATGGATAGCTGGGAATATCACTAGTATGTCATGCCTCCTCTTGGATAATGGTGTGCAGATGGCATGAATTGCAGGAAAGGCGAAACTGCTCGTTCTAGCCTAATACAAGTAGGGCAAGGTGCCTTATGAAACCCAAGAAAAAGGAAGCATCAAAACCTAATGAGTTTTATATATATTTATATTTAAAGCGGAGACTGTACAGTCTCTGAGGAATTACTGCAGAGCTGGGGGTAGAGGGCGTCAAGAAACAAGGGTTTTTTAGAATGGCACACCTAAGCCTCAATTTTCTTTGATGGAGGGTTCTCCTCTAATGAGGAGTCCTTGCCCAGTCACGGGGAGCTCTTAGGGCATACACATCTGGGGTTTTCTGAATGTCTTATCTAGCTTTCTTTTTCTTTCTTGCCTTTCTCTGATCTCTGCAGTCAACGTGGTGAGAGTGGAGACAGGACACTAACACAGCTTAGTTGTATGTGATTCAGTTCTAGCCATAACATAACATGCAAATTTGTCTTCTTTCCCTCTCTTGTAAGTGACCACTTGGTTTAATCAACTGTGCCAGAGGGCTGGATCATACAATCTGAATATGGCTTCCAGATGAAGTGGGATGAGAGCTTGTTCTAATGATCAAGGAGCAATTATTTTGTTGATAAGAGTTGAGGCTTTAAAAGCTGAGAAATACCCAAAAGTAACTTTCACAGATGAAATATGTGAAAATCAGTGAAAGTTCCCTGAAGGTAGGGACTATATATTCTGCTTCGTTTTGAAATGCAGGAGAAAGGTGAAGCATCTATTTTATCTAGTTCTACAAGAAACAACAGTAAAATTATAAAAACAACAGGTCACAAGATATGAAAAGAGTAGGCCCCAGGAGATTTTGGCTGGTAACTTTCAAAAAAGCTGTTAAGTTCCTTCCTTCCTTTCTTCTTTTCTTTCCTTTTCCTTTATTCCTTCATTCCTTCCTCATTTCTTTCTTCCTTTGCTTTTTCATGTGTTCGTTTCTTGGCCTATTGAAATAAAAAAGTTGGAGCTACAGTGGTGCAATCAGTTAGCGCACAGTAATTATATGAAATAAAAAAGTCAGGAAACTGAGAAAGGGGTACTGAGGTTCTGCCCAGAAACTTCCATGAAGGCTTCAGGTGCTCTGCTTGGGAGCTGTTGAGGTCAGCTGCACATGCAGCTGAGGATGGGTATCAATTGGGACAAGGCAGCTATGGTTACCCGAAGACTTAGAATCAGGGCACATAGTCAGGCATTGAGAGAGGTTGGAGAACCATGATGCTAAGTATCGGTGAGATAAAACCAGACACTTTGGAGTAGGGGCTTGAACATGATTTTGACCCTATGCAGCCACAGTGACTGAAGCTGCAAACATTTCAAAGAATTGGGTAGGGTGGGAAAGTTTCTAAATGACATTTATTGACAATGCTAATATAATAATAGAGGCAAAGCGAACAAAACAACTGTCACTGTCATGCGATAAGTCACTGAATGCCACTTTATTCAGGTTCAAAGATATCTCCACACATTCTGAGAATTAAACAAACCAGGATTTTCAAGGAACTCACAGCATCAAACCTCCATGGCAATAAGAGTTAAAATACATGTTACCTAGAACTATACTAAGCAAAGAAGGGCAGTAGAGCTTGGTGAAAGTGCACACATTCTGGAGTCAGACAGACTTTGAATCCTGCCTCCCTCACCTTCTAGGTGTATGGCTTTCAGCAAGATGTTTAGCATTTCAACCTCCATTTTGAAGTAACAGCTACCTTGTAGGGATGTTCAAAGCTACAAATCAGGGATTTTCCATGACAGCCAATAACCAGTTATTAAGCATTTACCAATATACCACTAAATGTAGCTCTTAAAAACATCAGGGCCAGATGAATTGACTCAAATTTTTAATGACAAGTCATTTTAGTAATTTGAAAAATATTCCAAAGCAAAAGTAAAACAAAATAAGATAAAATAAAAAGCTTCTGAAGCACTACACTGATAATAAAACAAATCAAATGTAGAAAGCTGTAGACAAATCTTTCTCTTGCATATTAATGCAAAAGAAGGCCAGGCATGGTGGCTAATGCCTGCAATCCTAGCACTCTGAGAGGCCAACCTATGAATCCTTTGAGGTCAGAAGTTTGAGACCAGCCTGAGCAACAGACCCCCATTGCTACTAAAAATAGAAAAAATTAGCCTGGCATAGTGGTGAGTGCCTATAGCCCAGCTACTTGGGAGGCTTAGGGCAGGAGGATCACTTAAGCCCAGGAGTTTGAGGTTGCAGTGAGCTATGATGATGCCACTGCACTCTAGCCAAGGCAACAGAGTGAGACACTGTCTCAAAAATAAATAAATAAATAAATAAATAAGCAAAAGAAGACAATTATACAGTTTATTATAGACTGATATTTCACAGCCAAACAGGGTTCACTTCTGGAAGGCAAGGGTGATTCTGTAGTAGGAATTCCATTAATTGAATATATAATATTAATAGGTCAATTGAGAAAATATGAGCTCTGTCCTCTGATGGCTGAGAAGAACAGATGAGGAATTAATAAAACAAATATAGCATAACTTAAAAAAGAGAGAATATGTACTAAATGCTTAGAGGAAACAGGGAAGAAATTCTGAACTCCAGAAGGACGTGAGTTGCTACTTACTATTGATTTAGCCACCCATATATACACAAATATACATAACCAATATAGCACATATTTAAGTATAGTTATGCAATAAGTATAGCATATAAACAGCAAACATAAACAGTAAGTATAGAAGCCTCCCTTTGTTTCACTTTAAAGCCATATATAATCGATATCTTAGAATATTTTCATAAACTTTAAACATTATTTAACATTATTATAATGAAGAAGAAAAAGACAAAGAGAGAAAAATAATAAAAGAAATATCAGGGAAGTGAGTATGAAGAAAAAGTAGCAAGAAGAGGAAATGAAGGAAGGAGAGAGAGCAAAGGTAGAGAAAAAGAAAGAAAAAGTGAGAGGGTAGGAAAGAAAATGATGGAAAGGAAGGAAGGAAGGGAGAAAGAGAGGGAGGGAGGGAAAAGGAAAGGGAAGGAAAGAGAGAAAACTACATTCTGCCTGTCTTTTCTCCCTAGTTTAAAAAACTTCCTAAGAAATAGAATCAGGTTTGATTCCTTGGAAAACAGCATCTCCTTCTAGTTCCATAGGTCCATTAAAACACAAAAGCTCTTACTCAGCCCAGGCTCCCTCAGCAAGGAGGCAGGTCATCAAGGAAGGGAATGAGAGAACTGCAGCTCTGAGGCTTGTGGTGGGGGCTGCTGGTGGGGTGGCTGAGTCTTTGCCAAGTCAATCAGGACCTCCAGGGTCACAAGTGCCCCAGCTCCCCAGCCGGTGGAATGTGCCGCTGTGCTTCTGAATGCATCTGGCAGCTGTCCTGGAGAGGCCTGGGTATGGAAAAGGGACAGGACTTTGGAAAACAGCTTAGTATCTCGGAGCCAGCCAAACCCTCCCATGAGGCCTAGAAGCCAAAGTAAATGACCTTTTCTTAAACCAAAGAAGTCCCAACCAAAGGAGAAATGAGAAAGGGAGATAAATAGATTGTCTCCTGATGTTTGTGTCTTTCCTTTCACAGGGAAGGCACTAACATTTTTGGCTACAGTTTCCAGGCAATATTAGATGTTTCACATGTATCAGTCTGATGACATCCTAATGACAGGGAAAAACCCCCACCCCGGGGCCCCATGGCTGAATTCACTGCAGATTGGACATATGTAAAGCTTGCTGTTGATTGGATGCTTTTGAATCCCACCGCTGATTGGATAACTCTTTATGCTCATAGTTGATTGGTTGTGTGTAACCTCAAGAAAAGTATAAAACTGGAGAAAAACAAGGAAGTGGGGCTCAGAATTTGGTGGCATGCCCCTCTGAGCCCATTGGCGAAATAAAGGCTGATTCTCCGACTCTCCGTGTGCCGCTTGGTTCTTTCCCCGGTAAGTTGCTGTAACACTTGCTGTAACACTAACAAGTATTAGCATAGAAAAGAGAAAGAAAAGGAGAAAAGAAGTAGTAGTAGCAGTAATAGTTGTAGTAGTGGCAGTATAGCTGTAGCACAGGTGATGGTAATAGATCAAATTATGGCTATGGTTATTAAAAGTCATTCATTCAAACCTATTAAACTAAATACCTCAAGGCACTAGGTAACCAAAACAAGTGTGATAACAGCTATAATATGTGTGTAAGACATAGAGGAAAGACTGAAAAGCTACTTGGGAAGATCCTACAACTTATAGAAAGCTTATGAGAGGGAGAAGCACTTGGGAAACTGAGGAGAGAAGACAATAAGAAAAATGTTGTGACCTTGCAAATTATGGACACCCTGTCTAGGTGTCAGTTATGAGCTGAACTGTGTCCTTCCAAAATTTATATGTTGAAGCTCTATCCTCCAGTGCAATAGAACATGACTTATTTGGAAAGGTGATTAAGTCAAAAGGAGGCCTTTAGGGTGAGACTAATCCAATCTGATTAGTACCCTTATAAAAAGAGGTTGGGACATACAAAAAGACAACAGGGGTGCATAAAGAAAGAAAGAAAGAAAGACCAGGTGAGGATGCAGCATAATGGTAGCCACATGCAAGCCAAAGAGAGAGGCCTCAAAAGAAACAAACCCTGCCCTGCTGACACCTTGGTCTTGAACTTCTAGCCCCTGGAACTGTGATAAAAGACATTTCTGCTATTTAAGCCACCTACTCAGTGGTATTTCCTCATGGCATCCCTAAACTAATACAGTGCTCAGTAAACATTTATTAGATAAAGAAGCAAGGAGGCAGGGAGGGATGGAAGGAGGAAAAAGAAAAAAGGAAAGACGGGAGGGAAGGAAGGAAGGAAGGAAAAACAGAGGAGGGAGCAAATCTGGTGTACCCTTGCTTTATCAATACAGCAAGTAACACAGTTTACTTCCAACTACTGCATAATCATTTTATAAGGTAATATTTCAGAATGTGACCATGACCAAGTTTTAAAATTCAGGAGTGGGGGAGTATGTGCTTAATTTTGGAGGTTTAAATTAAAGCAATTTTTCATTCTTACATTTCTGTCTTCTTACATAAGGGATTATTTAACATTGCAGAATTTGTAAGCAGTCAGGGCCTACCTTGTTGATGCACACGTATTCACTTCTCCCTGTATTTATCCAAATCTTCATACACAGCCTCACACACAGAGGGCGTTACTAAATACGTGAATAATCCTCAGGATTAGTCTGCTGACTGCTTAATAAAACCTGAGTGATTTAGCAATTTCCCCATTTACCTTCCTCTCCTTCTCCTCTCTTTTCTGAGGGGAAAGAATAATTAGGATTGTAATACTAGTTGGTTGGTTAGAAAAGTTTCCACTTGGCAAATTAAAAAAGAGATTTAAAAATCATTAAAGCATTAACAAGCTAGTAACTCATTTGCTGAGCATTTGAGGGCAAATCAGGAAACATAAAGATGCCACAATGATTAAGGTTGAATAATAGTTTGCTAAGTGTAAGGCGTCATCTGAACCATGCCTTGAAGGGCTCATTCACTCCCTAGCCCATTGCTCTAGAGAACTCTGCAATGAGAGTAGAGTAAATGACTCCCTGAGAGGAGGGAAAGACAGAAATAGAAGCAGGAAAAATAAATAGGCATTACATCAAAATGAAGTTGTAAGTGGGCATCTCTGCCCGCCAGAATCCGACCCATCCTTCAAGATCCGGTTAAAGGCACGAGGCGTGGCTCTACCAATCACCAGTCTTCTGATATTTCTGAGCCCTATTTTCTAATCTATAAAATGGGGAGTGTTGTGTTTATTTTGTAGAATTTTTCACAAAATATAAGTAAGATTCAGGCTATAAAAGCACTGTTTATTCAAGTGCAAAGTGCCATGCAAGGGCAAGATGATGGTGGTGGTGGTGACAAGGAAGAAGACATGGCAGGTATAATGGTATCTCCAATGTCTGCATCCTTACTACTCAAAGAAAAAATTGTTTCCACTCCTCTTGTATCCCCCATAGCTTCATCCCCTTCCAAAGGGAAGTACAGTCAGATTGTACTGGCCCATGTACCTCTAGGGTGAGTTCCTCTTCTTCTGTTGCCAATAGCAGTTCAGGCCACACTGGTTTCAGGCTTTTTTTTTCTTTGCTGCTTTCAGAAACTCTTCCTTTATGAGGTGTTCTTGAGATCCTCAGCTTACAGACCACAGAAGCGAATGGTTTTGCAGTCAGTGACTTCCATTATCTCTACCACAAAGCAGGGAAATGAAACCCTGGGCCTTTGTGCTCAGGCAGATTTATTCATTGAAACCTCCTCAGTGTTCTCCACCACAAGCCCTTGATATTTTCAACATTCAAAGGAAACCAGGAAAGCGGGGAGCCTACAAATGCAGTCCTTCATCCCACACCTTCTCCAAAAAATGACTGAGGAAGCAGAGAGTGGAGTAGGCATATTGTAAGCAGGGGCATCCACATGTGCAAAGCTTGCCATGACCACAGAACGGATGGTGAAGAGTGGAAACTTCAGGACAGCCAGTGTGAGGACAAGTGGTGCACGACAATGTGTGAGAGTAGACTGCAGAGACACATAAGTTCCATCACAAAGAGGTGCATATGCCAGGTCTTAATTCTGAAGGCAGCAGGGAGTCCTCAAGTCAACAGAGGATGGCCCTGGTCATGTTTTCCTTTCTGAAAGATCACATTGGCTACATTGTACAAACGGAATGTACAGAAAGTGAAACACACAGCAGGAGGTGATTAGGAGCTTCTTACAGGAGTCCATGCAAGGGAGCACAAGGTGAATGGGATGGAGGTGGGGGGACAGACTTGAGACATTTAGGAAGTTCAGTGGTGAGGATTCTTTAAATGCTTAGATAGCTGGAGTGGAAGAAGGGATTACTTTGATGATGACTCACAATGCTGAGGCATCTAATTGTGAAGATAAGTTAGATAAAAGAATCATCATCCATGTTAGGAAATTCTAATGATAATGGTGATAATCATAGCCTCTTAATGAGTCTCATTTCCTCTGATCTTTTTCTGCTTCAGTTCATTTTTCATAATGTCTAATTTAGCAGATTATTTTTGGTGATGCTATAATTGTTGAAACAATCAAAGTCCACTGTTTTCTTTAAAACTTGGCTTTAGAGAGAGATGTGGGGGGGGGAGAGAAAGGATAAGATGTAAGAAGGAAGGAAGGAAAGAAGAGAAAAAAAGAAATGTTCAACTCTAATATAAAGAAAGAGAGTGAGTCTTCTTGATTCAATCTAAATTTTACTGATATGTGAATTTTAATAGTAAAAATGATATAAATCCATACTTATTTAGTCCTTACTAGGCATTTTTACTTATTGTTTTATTTAATCCTGATACTAATCCTTTTAACAACCAGTTTATTGTGTAATAATCCCCATTTCTCAGATGAGTAAACTAAGGGTAAGAAAGATTAAGTAATTTGATTAAAGATATATATCTAGTAAGGAGAAATTCTAGAATTTGAACAAGGTATTCTGGTTCTAAGACTATCATTCTTCCATGGTGTTATGACAAATTTATTTTATAGGCACACTCAAGGGAGGAAAAGTTTATATATGTCTGTCTTAGTCTGTTTTGTGTTGCTATAACAATACCACAGATTGGGTAATGTATTAAAAAAGTATATTTTTTACAGTTCTGGAGGCTAGGAAATCCAAGGTTAAGGAGATTGTATCTGGTAAAGACCTTCCTGTTGAGTCCTCCCATGGCAGAAGGTAGAAGGACAAATACAAGAGGGAAAGGGGGCCCAAACTCATCCTTTTATCAGAAATCTATTCCAGCGATCATGGCATTAATCCATTCATTAGGGAAGAGCCCTCATGAGCTAATTGCCTCTCAAAGCTCTCACTTCTCAATACTGTTGCATTGAAGATTAAATTTCCAACACATGAACCTTGGAGGCCACATTCAAACCAAAACAGTGTCTGAGTGTAAAACTAATTTACAGAGAAGTAGAGAGAAACTGTGCCCAAGTATTCTGTTCATAACTCATGGCCCAACTCTGTCAAGGCACAAGGACTGATTGATTTTCACCTGTTAACTGCATGCTCACCAGCTGTATAAATACAATTTTTGGAGCCCCAAGAGTGGCCCACAATAGGTTCCATTTTTCATTTTGTAAAACAAGAACTTGGTAACTGCAAAATAGTGAGTGTTGACAGCTGGGCAGCAAAGTCTTGGTGTGGCAACAGAGGAAAGCATAATTGGTAAACTCAAACTGACTTGAAAGTAGAGAAAACCCACCAAGACTGAGGCAACCCCATCTGGACAGTGGGCATTTGGGGGATGGCTTCCTAAATGTCTGCTCTTGTGACTCATCTCTTCTCTCTTGTCACCAATGCAAAACCCCTGTTTTCAGCTTGTTCTTGACAGTGTCTCTTCTTCACTTGGCTTGTGGCAGCTCTTCGTGACAGTGCTGAACATACTCTCCTCTTGTATCACCATTCCTGCCCCATACTCAGTTGCTGTCTTACTGGCACTGACTTCTGATATGTGCTTGTTCAATCCTGCACTACTGCAGGACAATGGTATACAACTTGTTTTGTGTGCTGTGCAGGTGTGTAGAGGGAGAAAATGTGATGGGGATATACATGCATTATCCAACAAACCTATACTGAATGTGCATAAAAAGTCACAAATGACTGTTTTCTTAGAAGTGTTCAATGGTAACTTTTACATGAACCAGCTGACATTTAAGGAATGATAGGTACTTGGTCACTATCTCTTGTTCATCAAGGCTCAGGATGAATTTCATATCACAAGGGGTAGGTTACAGGAAAATTTGTAAGACAGAGGTCATCAAGAATAAATAATCTTTATTAGTTTCCTATTGCTGTGATCCCAAATATTACAGAGTTGATGGCTTAAACAACACAAATTTGTTATCCTACAGTTTGTAGGTCAGAAATCTATTATGGGTTTCACTGGGCTAAAATCAAGGTGTTGGCAGGGCTGTGTTCCTTTCTGGAGCCTTCAGGGAGAATCCATTTCTTTGTCTTTTCCAGCTTCTGTGGCTACCCACATTTCTTCTGTCATTGTGGCCCCCTGTTTTCCATCTTCAAAGCCAGAAATGGTGGGTTAAATTCTCACATTGCAACTCTCTGACCCTTCTGTTGTTGAACCTCTCTGACCACAATTAGGAGATCTTCTCAGCTTTTAAAAACTCATGATAAAATTTGACCCAGAGATAATCCATTATCATCTCTCTGTCTCAAGGTTTGTAACCTGCAAAGTCCCCTTTGCCATGTAAGGTAGCATATTCGTAGGTTCTGGGGATTAGGGTGTGGATGTCTTCGGGAGCCATTATTCTGCCAACCATACTACAGGTCTCCCTCTATCTTCTCTTTGTTCTCATGTGGATTGTGCTGGAGCCAGGACATCCTACTGGATAGGACATGAGTTTGCATTCCAGGATAAGAACATGCTGCCTTGTGTTCTTATAGGGCAAGTGTGAGATCAGACTTCTCAGTGGGAAGGGAACAGTCAGACTGCTGAGATCAGTCTGGCTTCAGGTGCCAGCTGTTTTCAGGATGTGTCTGACAAAACTATATGTCAAATAACAGGGGACCTTAGGAGCCAGTAGCAAGTTGAAAATTGTCAGTTCCATGAGGAGCTTAATTCAGGTGAAATCTCTTTCACCGGGAGAAGTGGAAAGACTCATGGTCCCAGCTATTTCATGGTTCAGGACAACTAGCATGAGTAACCAAGCCCTTTTTCCAACAATTTTGCTTGTTGCCAAACTCCAGCTAGCCAAGGAGTGCTCACAACATGCAGTAATGCATAAGACTAGATATATATGTCAATTACATGAGAGTTTACATAAGATTATTTGGGAGGCATTAAAAATAATCACACTATTGGGCCATAAGAATCCTTCTTTTCAAGCCTCCATTATTTTTTTTTCCTTTAAAGTTCAACACAGATATTGACTTCTCCATAACAATATGCAGGAGTGCCCTAACCCAATATGAAATTCAACTCATTAGAAACTCCACTTATTCATTCTCTCAAATATTTGTGAAGTCTTGAACCAAGGCTTGTGCTATAAAGTGTGGTTATAGAGATTAAAAAGGTACATTTTCATACCCACAAGTAACTCTGATTTAGTAGTAGAGAAAGACAAATTAAAAAATAGTAACCAAGTTAAATAAATAACCAAGACTCCATGATTGTTGTTATTACATAGGTAGAAATTGAATACCCTGATCACCCAAAGACTAATCGTTTCATAGCGTGTTTGCCATGCCTTCTCCAGACACTGAACATAATCTTCCCTATAGAGACAAGTGGAGAAAGTCCACTGGAATTGTGGTCAGGGGACCCGAATATAAGTTATACTCCCTTACTGATAGACCATGGGGGTGTGTGAACATCACGAAACTCTTCAAGGTTCAGTAAAGTAAGGGTAATAATAGCAAACTCACAGGAGTGTTGTGACTATTCAGAGAAACAAACTGGAAAAAAAAATCTGCCAAACAGTAAAATATAAAAAAGAACCTACAGTATAATGGTATAATGCTGGGCTCTGGAGTCAAACTACCCAGGCTAAGTATGGTAGTCCAGATATGATAGTGGCACTCCTGTGCCTCAGTTTTCTCATTTGCAAAATTTAGATAACAATGATATCTACCTGAGATAATATGGGAAAGCACTTAGAATAGTGTCTGGCAGAAGATAGGTGTTCACAAATGTATGTTGTTGTATTGGTATCACAGATGTATGCTGGTTTAGTGATTTAAATGATAATGATTTTTATTGTTGTTGTTATTTACTAAAGCCTACTGGATTTAGGCATAACTATCCACTGTGTTCAGCCTTTGTATTCTGCATCCTTCTGTTCTTCTCTTGTTTTTTTCTACCTTCTCTCTTTCTCCTTTCTTCTTTTCTTCCCTCTTCCCTTTCTCATTCTCCTTCCTTCCTTTTCTCTTTCTTTTTTTTTCCTCCTTTCTTGCTTTCTTCCACAAATATGCCCTGATCTTAAACTATTTACCACCACTATATTCTAGATAGAATGAGAGATAAAATAGATAAGCCAGATCCCATCCTTAAAGAAAATATAGTTTTTATAGAAAATAACAAAGAGGGAGAAATATAATATAAACATGGGATAAAATGCTCAGTAGCAGGGGGAAAGTCCAGCCAGATTTCTTTAGAATGCCAGAGGTGGGAGAGCTCATTTAAAAAGATGGAAGACTATTTCCAGGGGGAGATATAACTTAAGTAAATAATAATAATAGCAACTGACCATTTTGCAGGCCACAATGGACCAGACACTTTACATACCCCATCTCATTTAATTCTCCATTCTCTCTCTGGTTATTTAACCCAAAACGCTAGTCTCTTACCCACCAAAAAATACCGCCTGCCACTATTTCTCTGAGCTTCGACAGGACGAGGCACAATATGCACATTTGGGAATGAAAGAAAAGGACATTTCAGTGAAATGAACAATGGGACTTAAGGCTCTAAAGAGAAGGTGCTTGTAGCATATCAGGAAACTGTATAATCCCTAATTAAGTTAACTTGAAAATAAATCAGGTAGGAATGTGCATATAAGCTTGTGCATAAAGTCTATTTATGGGCTGTGTAAATTCTTCTGGCTTGGTTCATGTTTTGGATCCTAGCATCACATAGACCTAGTTTTCAATCTCAGTTCTATCGCTCCCTGGTTGAGGGACTTCTAGCAGTTATTCAACCTCTCTAAACCATAATTTTCTCATCTGCACAAGGTGCACAATTATGTCTTCTTCCAGGATTGCTGTGAAGGTGGAGATGAAGTGTGAGACATGCCTGTCAGTGGGGTTGGCATATAGTAGAAATTCAACAAATGTAAAATGTCAAAAATACTACCTACTCTAAGGTTTGTTGTGAAGCTTATATATCACCTAGGAATGTGGCTGACAGATGTTGGACTCACTAAATGTAGACTCCCTTCTTTCCTTGAGAAGATAATGTCAAAGAGGCAGGTAGGGGCTCTCAGAGCAGCTGTGGCTTATATGCGGCTCCCTGAGGCATCAGATACCTCCAGAAGCACCCAGGTTTGCCCCAGGTGCCCTGTTAGCTGAGGACTGCAAGGGTGGAAGGAGCCCCTGGAGCTCTCGCTGCCTCTCCTCCCTCCCATTTGGGTTTCCTTCACCCAGTACATCCCAGGGTGAGAGGGAAGACTGGCTCATGGTTTGCAAAGTTTAACATAAACCTCTTTCTTCTGAGTGTAAATATTATGTGCCTGCTCTATGTGCATACTTGATGAGATTCCTTTTAATTCTTTATTTATTTTAATTAGCTTAATACATTCATATTTGGGACAGAGCAAAGCTGGAAATGTCTTTTTGTACCCAGCTATGCCTTAAAATGAGGACAAAAGAAAAATGAATTTCTGCACTCTAAGTTTACAGGTGCCTCACTCATGTTTAGCAAGGTTCTGCTGGCTAGGGTCTGCTGAGTTCAAGGAACATTGCATATTATAGCACATAACAGAAAAAAGAAAAAAGAAAAGAATGTGAATTTCTGTAGTGCTCATGTGTACCAGACTCCATGCAAGGTTTTTCCATAGTTTATTTTATTTAATTCTCACAACTTCTCTCTGGATAGATAGGGTAAGTTTAAGTAGCTTCTCCAAAGTCGTATACCCAGCAGTTGACAAAGCCAGAGTTTAAAACAAAATAAAACAAAACAACAACAACAAGAAAGAGGCTTTTCTAGTTCCACCATTCACAGTATCATTTTGTGAAGGAGGAAACTGAGTCTCAGAAAAATGTTGTACCCAAGGCCATACCCAGTAGCTAGTGACAAAACTAGCATACAAACATGGAAATCTTGACCCCTAGCCCAAGTAATTTATTTTCTTATATGCCTATCTTCCTTCCTTCCTTCCTTCCTTCCTTCCTTCCTTCCTTCCTTCCTTCCTTCTTTCCTCCCTCCCTCCCTCCCTCCCTCCTTTCCTTCCTTCCTTCATTCCTTTCTCTGTCTTTTCTTTTCTTTTCAAGTAAATATTGCATTGTCTCTACTATGCATAAGATACTGTTTAAAATGTAGTGAAAGATACCTAAATATTTGTACCCCCGTAATATGCTGAAATTAAAAAAAAAGATACAATAGTGAAAACTAATGGAAGCCTTATCCTTAACAAATGTAAATTTGGGGGAGAAAAATGAGTACACCAATCACATAAATGAGGAAAATAAAATATTTAAACACAAAATGTGCTGAGAAAGGTGCGAAGGGGTTTTAGTGGAGACACCAGTGAAAATATAACAGGGTGACTCTGAAGAAAGTGACTGGAGGCTACATTATATTTGATGATCAGGGAAGTCGTCTTTGAAAAGGTAACTTTTAAACTGGGTCCTGAATGCCAGGGCAGAAGACTGATGCTATCACTCTAACGCAGGATGGGAAGAAGGTGAGTACACCTGACACCCAGGAAGCAAAGGCAAGGCCTGGAGCAGTGAACTCAGAGAGGCGGGTCAGGGTAAAATCTTAGATTTTATTGCAAGCACAATGGGGGCTCTTGGGCAATATAAGCGAAGTTTTCAAGGGGTCAGTCTGCCGCTGTGTGGAGAATAGATTGTAAGGGGACAAGTGTGGAAGTGAGGGGAAGAACAAGGAGGCCAGGGTAGTTGTTCGTAGGAGAGTGGGTGGTGGCTTAGAGTTGGAGCAGAGATGGAGAACAGTGAACAAATGCGGAAGGTATTTTCAAGGCAGAGTCAAAGGGCAAGTGTATAAGCTCCATGAGAGTAAGAGTTTTTATTTTTTTCGTTAGTATCAGTATCCTTAGTGCCTAGAACAATGCCACCACCACATGAGGCCGGTTGGTGAGAGTTTATGGGAGCACATGGCATAATTGCAGGAGCAGGACCTCAGAGAAGGTGAGAGGAGACAGTACACAGGCCTCCAGTGGAGGACTGGCCTCAGATGAGAGAAGGGACCACACATTCTAACAAGAGGAGAACAGAGAGTCTTGAGTAATGTATAGTGAAGAATGGTAGATATTGTGGTGGATAAAAGCTCCAAGACAGAGAAGTTTCCATTGATGTGTTCACTACAGAGTTCCCATTGCATAGAGCAATGATTGACACATAGTAGGCCAACTATTTGTGAAATGCGTGCATCAGTGATGGCTTAATGCATGAAAGTCTAGTTGTCTCTATATTCTAGTTCAAGTGCTAGGTAATGAAAGCAAAGAAGTTGACTCAAAGAGATGCAAATACGTAAAATATTCCTCTAGCAAGTGGAAACATGAATTATTTTGAAAAGGTAGCAGGATCACTAGGCGTTCTGGAATACCCATTGGGATTCATGGTCATACTTTTAAATTAAAACCAGTCCATAAAGCCCCGTGTATCTACAGGAATGCTCTGGTGAAGGAACAAAGTCAGTGGGATCATTAGATTTAAATAGGTTTAGGGTTTTGCCAGGAAAGTAGGATGTAGGGAAAAGAATTAACTATGTTTGCAAAGGAGTGTTTATAGTGCTGAGCTGTGAGGCCTAAGCTGAGCAGGGAGGGAAATGAGTAAAGGAAGGGATGAAATGGAAAGAAAACAAAAGGAATAGGATAAAATATTTTAATTAAGATTAAGGAGGCAGGAAGGGGGCTATAAATGTAAGTGAGCTGGACATGAAGAGAATGGTGAAAGAATTGTGGATAGGGTCAGTTACTGGTTACTGGTAGTGGTATGTAAGTGTGTGAGGTGGTATATTAGTCAATTCAGAATGTTGTAACAAAACACCATAAACTGGGTGCTTAAAAAGAGAAATTTATTTTCTTACAGTTCCAGAGGCTGGGAATTTGAGATCAGGGTGCCAGCGTGGTTGGATTCTGGTGAGGGCTATCTTTCTGAGCTACAGGTGGCCATGTTCTCACATGGACTTTCCTCAGTGTGATGGCGGACCGAAAGAGAGAGACAGAGTGAGAGAGAGAGAGAGAGAAAGATCAATTGATCACTTTTTCTCTTATAAGGCCATTAATCCCATCATGAAGACCCTACCTTTATGACAAAATCTCACCCTAATTACCTCCCCAAAGCCCCATCTCCAAATACGACTATATTGGGAGTTAGAGTTTCAAAATATAAATTAATTTTGACTGGGGTTTAGTCCAGTGCAGGTGGAATGGAGGAAAAATCAATGGAGCCTATTTTAAAGAACAGAGTGAAAAAAAAGTTTGGATGTATCCTCCAAATGAATCTTGAAATCACTAAGAATGTTGGCAGGGATAGAGATGGAGAAAAAATAGCAAACCTGGCCTAAAATTATCAGTAAATGAGGATACTGATGAGACAGGTTGACAGCAATTAGGAAAATGATTGGGTGATAAAGTCTAATGGTAACAGCTTCAAAGGAGTTAGTTTTTGAAGGAGAGGGAAAATGAAAACATTTGGAAGAACAAAGAGATAAAAGGACAGCCACCACACACCCAGTACCCAATGTGGCAATAAAAGAAAAAACAGCCACACTAAATATAGGTGCCAGGAAACAGTTGTAGGTGCTGGACAGGTAGGACGAGAGGTGAAAGATGTGAACTTTGTGAAAGCAGCTGAAAAATTAGAGAAGGGAGCTGATGGGTGACCATGGGTTTAAGAATGCACAATGAAAGAGAGATCTGGGTGATGGTAAAGGTGGGGAGACTCTGGCAACAGCAGATGTTAAAGGGATGAAGGTGGATAGGTGCTGTCCATGGTCCTGAGACTCTCCTAGAAGAAGGTATGTAATTGTTTAATATAGAAGACCTGGGGCAAATCTTCCCTCCAGCAACGCTTGGTGGAGTGATGGCCCAGACAATGAGAGAAGACTTCTTTGTTGATGTTACTGTCTTAGAAAGTAGGGAGCATTAGTCATTTGGGGGCTTCTCTCTCTTCCAGCCGACACAAGGGTGTGCTAGCTCTGCGTGGGTTATGGTAGGACCTTGGGATAGGGTGCAGGTGGTGTGTTGAAAAGGACATTGAGATTGTATGTCCTCTCCTGAAGTGGGGGGTATGAGAGGAGGAGGCACACCTATCTGTACAATGAGGCTGTGACCTCAGATTGTGTACTGAACATTTGACAGCTATAAGACTCTGTTCTGTATGTATGATGTAGAACCTGAAGATAGACTAATGTCTTTCCAGTTATATTTGATCTTAGCTTTTCTATAAGCATGTGATATAGTACACTATAGTAGAATAAGCATGGGCTTTGGAGTCAGACAGCTCTGGATTTGAATTCTTCTGGCTTTAGGAGTTGGTGACTGTAGCAAATATTGTTGGTCCCCCTTTCCTCATGTTTCTTAGGCCCTACCACTTGAGTAGACAACCACTGATGTGGCATGCTTGTATCTGCAATTCTTTGAATGAGCACTTTCTCTGACTCAGGGAAAGGACCCCTCTGCCTAGCCACTTGGAAGAGAGGAAGGGGCAGGGAACTGATATCCTTGCGAGCAGTCCTTCGGCAATGACTGACAGAAGTTTGTGAATGACACCCCAGTTCCCTTATCTCTCAGCTGGGACAGCCCAGTGAAGCCAGATTTTTACTGTTGGACTGAGTTTGAGTGGGCCCCAGTGGAGTATAGTGATGGCTGGCTTGGTACTGCACTCCTACCCACATGCTTTCCTTGTCCTGTCTCACTGCCTCACTTCTACAGGTGTGTTCTGCCAAATAATCTACTGTGATCAACTCTTTGTCTCAGCGTCTGCTTCTGGGGAAAACAAACCAAGACAGTGGATGTGTAAGTTACCTAAATTCTCTGAGCTTCAGTTTTCTCATCTGAAAACCAGGGCTAGTGATACTTTTGTTTCATAAGGTCATTTCAGATTTAAATAAAAGCACTTAGTGTATTCCCTGGCACAGCACCAGTAGGCACTAAGTCCGTACAAAATGTCCTTCCCCTTCTTTCAACCTCCCAACCCTACAGATGCCTCACAGCAGAGACAGGCAATGACATAAGCTGGAGGGGCCGCCTAATCAGCAGGAACTGAGAAGATGACTTCTCCTGTCTTGGAGGAGCCCTGAGCCAGTCTCGATTTTAGTAATGAGGGCTCTGACAGGGATATACTTAGGTATTTGGCAGCTTTGTGGTAATTAAAAGTTGGTTTATAATATTAAATAGTTCAATTTCATCATTCTTTAATAATACCTTTAAATTATTATTAGAAAATAATAATAAAGTTGTATTTGTGGTGTTCAGCACTGCACCAGCCACATAGGAAATTTAAAAAAATAATATCTGCCTGCAGCACAGGGACAATGTGGGAAGAGAAAATTCTTACACATGGGTAGTAGCTACGAGAAACTGTTTATTGAAAGGATATCATCTTAGGTGCTCAGCTGAGGAATTTGGTTTCCTGAAAGAAGAATTTTCTTCTTAAAAATAAAAGTATTGCTTAAGGCCCATGCTGCCAATCAAAATATCAGAAATGAGCCATAAACACAGGCAAAGGAGTTGAGTTATTGATATGTTGATAGAGTCTGCAACTATTGTGTAATGAGCCAGTTTTATCTAAATCTCTTCTAAGTGGGGAGCTAGACATTTTCAAAGGCCAGTATTACCTCTCAGGAAGGTAGGAATGAGTCTCAGCTCTCCACATTTCTTTGTCATTGGGGCAATTTGCATGAAAATGGGATTCCCATTACTTCTCCTCTGCTTTTTGGCCTTGTTTCTTTCTTCAGAGCTGAAGGTTATACTGTGGTCTGCCAGCTTCAGGCATTCATAATTAAAAATAAGCAGGAACTTAAAAGAACTCACTGCAATTAAAAGAGTAACCTCTTGCATTCTGGGAACTGAGGAGTCAACCTGATCTGTAATTATGTTACATAAAGTGTGACCATTAGCTCAAAGGAGAAGGCACCAGGAGCAAGAAAGTACTGGAGGAAGAAAGGCCTGGCCATGGAGATTAATCATTAAATTGTGGAATTAGTACATGCACAGTGATTGGATAAGCAAGGTTGCTAGATGGCTGGGCAGGGGGAAAGACTGAGGATGCATGAGCCCCAGAGCTCCTGGGTGAGGTTGCCTTGGAATAGTCTCTTTTTGAATGAGTTCCACTATTGGTATTAAGGGGCTCTACCTCCCTTTCTCTCTCGCTCACTCGTGCTTGTCTAGATCAGCCTCACCCTCTCTCCTAGCACTGTGAATCTTAAGAATAAGGACAGCCAGACCAAGGGCTTCTGGCCCTTCCTCACTGGCCCATTCCAGCTAAAATTTATCTAATACCTACTAAGTATGAAGCACTATGAACACAGTGATAAATAAACAGTGTTGTCCATGAGGAGCTCATAATTCAGAGTAAGACAGAAGAGTAAACGAAAATAAGCATAAAAGAGTGGATGAATACTATCACAGACACGTTTGCAATAATCTTAGCTGTCATTGAGCCCCTGCTTTGCATCAGGGACTTTCTGAGTTCTGTCTCTATTCCTTATCATATCCCCATGAAATTAAACTTATCCATTGTGACTACCTGTATTTAACGGCTAGTAGATATCATGTACATGTGTCATTATTAAGTGTTATTGCTCAGAGATCGTAAGTGCCTTGCCAGGATTGGCAAGTCCAGGATATTTCTGTTTTGAAATTCATGTCAAGTACACAATTCACATAGAAAGTCAATAGCCATACTACCCTGAATGCACCTGACCTTGTCTTATCCTGGTCGCTAAACAGGGTTGAGCTTGGTTAGTACTTGAATGAGAGACCCCTGTGAATATTGGGTGTTACAGCTTTCAAAAAAAGTCACATAGAAGAAGCATTTGCTTCTTTTAGGAGTGGGCGTGAGTTACAGAGGAGTGGAGGAACAGAAAATCACATTAGACTTCAATGTGGAGGTGATGACTGAGCCAAGTGTGAAGGGCTTGCCAGAAAGTCCAGAATTAGATAAAATAATGTAAAGACTCGCTTGCCTCTGTAATTCTATTTTATTCTTTTCCATTATACTTTAACATGCTTCCTCTAATCTGTTTCTTTGATGACAAAAATGCTCCACTTATTTCTGTTAATTGCCTGAATCCTGGATACTCTGGATGAAAAGGTTGATCATAAATACACCCAGGAATAGTGAATTTAGATCCTTCATTTAGGTGTTAGCACACTATATATTTGTTACAGAAGACGAAGGTCATGTATACAAAAATGGGAACACTATTTTATTATTATTAATTCAACCATGCATTCATCACAAACTTTATGAATGTGTGCTCTGCCCCAGGCACTGAGCTTCCTAGAGTTCAAAACTATAATCTCCAACTGCCCACAAACAGTACCACTTGAGTTTCAAGAGTCTTCAATTCTTTGTCTCCAAACTTGGCTTAATCACAATCATTCCCAAGCTGCTCCTCTTCTCCTGTGTCTAGCCTTTGTTGGACATGTCACCATAACAGTGCTGCCTGAGCTAGCATCGAGAGAATTGTGTATAAATCCTCTTCTTCCTCAGATCCCCAGCCCAGAAATCACTCTGAGACCCAGATCACCTTTTCCCATGTAATTATCTTTGCTCAGACTGTCTCATTTCTTATCCCGACTTTCACAAGGGCCTGCTCACTGTTCTCCCTGACTCCAGGCTCTCCTCACTCCCATATTCCCTTCCTAGCAGAGCGTACTGTGAAGTGTGTGTGTGTGGCTGTTTCCCCAAGTAGACTCGGAGTCATTTGCAGACTCAGATCATGTCTTTCTAGTCATCATGTACCGCAGGGCATGGTTTCTAGCACATAGTAGGTGCTCAGTAAATGTTTATGGTGTGTTGGACCCTAGGGTGGGGCAGATGCAGAAGAAAGGAAATACCAAAAGATTAAGGTATTCATGCCAAACCACACATCTTCTGTTAAATTATGTGTAACTAATTAGGGAGAAAAAAGTCGAGGGTTCTGAAAAGGATAACAACATATCTTGTCACCTCTGGAGGAATGAATATTTTCCTGTGTATTATTTTTCTGTATATATAAGTGCCATTTATCACAGGGATTTTCTGCATAAAACAACAGAGAGATAGACTGAGAAATAAATGAAAAGTAAACATTTGTTTGAGCTCCATATACATTGCAAGCTTAGCAGCAAATGTTATATGTGTGTGTGTGTGTGTGTAGGGGTGTATATATGTGTATATATACACCCCTACACATATATGCACACCTACACACACGATATATATATATATATTGTGTTTTTAACCTTTTAATAAGTCATAGAACTAGAATATAGTAAAGCCAGAATTAAACCCCAGGTCTATCTGAAGGTCTATCAGAATTAAACCCCAGGTCTATCGTGAAGCCCAAACTTCTATCCCCAAAGCAAGGATTTTTTGATGCTAGGCTAGTCCAATTGAACAGTTAAAATGGTAAGAAGAGTCTGAAGGTGCCTCTCTTCCCTAGGTTGATCCTTTTATTAAAGAATGTCATTTAGAGACTCAGTTTGGGAGAGAAAGAAAGACTGTCTTTTGTTATGTGGGTGCATTTGATATCTCCATCCAAAATGCATGTTATACTCTGAAAGTCATAGAAAAACTATTTGTAGTTGAGAGAATTTAATAGAAATGGTACGTCTCAGAAGCAGAAGAGGAAATAGGGAAGAGAGTGCAGAAAACAAAAGCAGAAGTGACAGAAAAGACATGCCAGGGTAGATGCCAAAGGAAATAGCTATGTAGGTCCCAGTCAAAAGAGCAAAGAGGTTTTTCATCCTGAAGTGTAGAGTGCCCACTCTAATAAGATGCGCTAATATGAAATGAATTAGAAACGTAAAAGTTTGCATCTGTGTTGTAATTTTACCTTAAAATAGATAACCCTGTTCTTTTTCTCAACACAGAACTTCTCAGTAAGCCGTGGACACCTACATGTCAGACAAAGGGCTATCCACCAGGGACGCAGCAGGTGTAGTTCCATCTAGTGGAGGATATAGACAAATATAAGGGCTGATAGAAAAAGGACTGTGGCTTTGGAACAATGGCTAACTCTTCCCAGAGGAAAGGAAGAAAGAGACTTGAAAGATGGCTAATGCAGCTGTGTAGAAAGGAGAACGTCCTACAGCCCTGAGGGACTGGAGGTCTCTATGGCTGAGCAGCAGAACTGGCACAGGGGTGAAAACTGAGAAGAGAGGAGAAGAATAGGTTGGGCTGATTATGGGGTTACCCATACTCAAGCCATACAAAGGTCCTGGAATTAGTACTCTAGTACTAATTAGTACTCTAACAGATTTCCTGTGACATTTTTATAGAAGAAGATGCTTCCTTTTTTGTAGTTAAAAGACCTTCAGATTACAGAGGGTATAACAAACATTTCTGAGAAGAAAATGAAATGCAAACAGGCCCATCAGTAACCCATAGATAGTTTTGACGTAAACTCCCGTTTTAGGTATCAGATATTTTGGATTCATGTCCTGGCCCCAATATTGTTATAGGCAAGCCACTTAAGGTCACAGAGTCTTAGCTTCCTCATCAATCAAATATGTCAATAAAACACATGTGTACACACATATACTCATAATTAATTTTAAGGTTAGAGAAGAAGATGACATGGAAAGGTGATGTCAATAGATAAGTAGTGGAAGTAACAGTGTTAAGTTTCTATGACCAGGAATATCTGCAAGTTGCCTGACTCCTATTCATTTCATCGGTCAGTAGGGGCCATCTCCAGGAAATTTTTTCTCTAGCTCCAAACTGGAGTTGACAATCGTCCCCAGCTCCCACATCACCTAGCACAGGCTTAGTATGCACCATTTTACATTAGAATAATCTCTCTCCATGTCTTTCTCTTTGTGTTGTTCTTTTTGAAAAAAAAAAAAAGCATTTTGTCTAGTTCATCTCCATAATCCCATGGTCTTAGCACAAGGCCTAGATTTAGCACTTGGTCATTTGGTTATGAAGTCTATTGAACTGTAAGTTCATCAAGGAATTCCATGAAAACTCAAGCCACAAGAGAAGAGGGACTGAAAGGCTAGCCCTTCCAAAACTTTTCCCAGGTAGACAGAACTGGCAATGAAGCAACAGAGACTACAGAGGTCAACATTTTGTCTCTGACTGAGATACTGAGTGGGTCCAGGACCTACAAGAACAGGCAGGTGTATTTCAGGTCTTTAATCACATGTGAATGCTGCTTTTGTTTGTCATCTCTTTATTATAGGGTTTTTAACATATCACAGACCACCTAGATTTATCCCAGATGGGCTACCATTGACTTTGGAGAATTTTATAATGCTGATTTTTTACAAAAGAGTGGTTTGGGCTATTATCATATTCTCTTAAAAATAGATGCATCTCCTTTCCTGAATTCAGCTTAGTGAAGTCACTCCTGCTCTTCTCAGTAAAGAGCCTTCTCTGTCAGCTGTCATCTTGCCTTTGCAGAGAGGCTGAAATGCTACAAGCCATGGACGATCTGTGTTCCTCTCTGTTTTCACTTTGTTTTCCTTTTCATTTCTCTAGTTTATTTTTCCATAATGGAGAAACCGGTGATGAATGGGGCCAAGAGGTAGGCATGCTGTACATCAGGTGACTAAGAGATACCTATTGCAGGGCATGTTTCAACCAGTCTGCACTCAGCGTTCTTTGGGCTTGCTGTCCTGGAGACACAGGGCTTGGAGAGACTGGAAAGAGAGAGCTGGTTCACAAGGGCGAGCTCGTGTATATATCACATGGAATTCAGAAGCATGCTCTTCTCCAGGTGGCTTTTAATCTTATTTTTAAGAGTGTTTTGTGTGCATAGATAGGTGGGGTTAGAAGTAGGTGAGGCACACTAGAAATGCAGACTCAGGAATCAAAGGAAGAGTCAAGGTTCTAAAGGCCAAAAGCCCATCCTTTTGGATGGACTCAAAAACACTTTTTTCAAAAGTTCTCCTAGCGTCTTCCTGAATGTGTCCAAGCCGGGGAACTTATCACCCCACAATGTACCCAGGATCATCTCTGGGTATCTCTGACCCACAGAAAGCTGTTGTCTGTATCTTTCTCTCACTTCTACCTGCCACATTTGTAGCCTTCTGAGAAGTAAAACTAGAGATTGGTTTCTCCCTGTTTCTTTTCTATAAGCTGAACATCCTTATGTGATGTGGTTTTGGTTCTCTTCAAGGCCTGGCTCACCCCTTCCCAGTGCATTCCAGCTGGTCCTGCAGGTCAGACTTCCCACCTTCGTGAGGTGTTCCGACACCTCACTGCTGTTACTCATCTCACTAGGAGCCAAGGAGCAATCCATCAGGATTGACGTGGTTTATGCCAAGAGACCCTGCGACTCAATGAAGTGCAGCATCTATTTGTCCCTTGGAGCTGCTGTTAGTTTGCTCCTTTGGGCTGCCTATAGCCGTAGGCTGCAAGTCACATGATGAAGAAGGTTTTATTGTTTCTAGTTATAATAAGGAGGGCTGCAGGATTTTGTTCATCCTCTGTTACTGCTGATACACAATACCCGTAGCCAGCCAGAACATGCAGGAATGAGAGTATGGCTAGATGTTAGCAGCAGGGTGAGAAGGATGACCCCTAGAAGATTCCATGAGGCAGGGGGGTCAGGCAGAGGGACATCTGTGGGAATCATCTACACTTTGGAAAACAGAAAGAGTTGGGATTTTTTTTCTTTTTATTATTTGTTTTTGTCTTTTAATGTTGAAAGCACTAAGGACTCAAGTCTAAGTTCCACCAGGCCAAGGGAAGCAAACAGATCCTATCGAATCAAAGAGATAAGGTCCAGATTCCAGGAAGGAGATCAGTCAGGCCACAGTGTCCACATGGCATAAAGGCTTAAACATGTAAACTGAAAAGCACTCGAGGGATCTGATTTTATTATCTTGAGAATGAAGTCCAGGAAAGGTATCTGAGAAACCAAAAGGCCTGGAATTACTAATGGCCATTCTCAGAACATGTTATTTGCTATTTCCCACACTTTACATATTTCCTGGCACATTTAACAAGCAATATCTACCTTTTTAATTAATTAATTAATTTTCAGCATATGATGGGAGTACAAATGTTAAGGTTATGTATATTGCCCTACCCGCCTTCCCCCTCAAGTCAGAGCTTCAAGCCTGTCCATTCCCCAGTTGGTGCCCATTGCACTCATTATGTATGTATATACTCATCCCCTCTCCCCCCTACCTTTTAAAGAATAGTCCTTTTTTCTTAATTTGGGACACAGGATGAGTCAAAGAATAACCATGAGGTGAAAATGCTTGCGATCAAAAAAATTAATATATACTCTATCACCCTAAGACTGCTTTGGTATAATAAAAATGTATAAATTTGGTCTTTGTCCCTGTTTCTGGCACAGAGTTTCTAAAACCCTTGGAATTTTCTCAGTGATTGGAGTCTCTTTTGTTATTCATAATGCATCCCAATGGAACACACCTGAGTCTATGCTAATAAAGCGACTCTAGGTGGGACCTCTAGATAGACGCAGGATAGGATTATTAAACGTTCAGTTCAGGGAGGGGAGAGGGGCTGGGGATTAAGTTATAATAGCTCTAGAACAAGGAGCTTCTGAGAGCTTCTGGGTTGGTGAATACATTGAAGTGCTGGGAGGGTGGTGTGGAAGCTTGCCCTGCACCCCCACCCAGCTCCGCACATCACCCACACTTGACGTTTTCTGATTCATACCTTCTATGATAAACCAATAAATATAAATATGTATAAGGTTTTCAGGAGTTTGTGAGCCATTCTGGCAAATTATTAAAACTGAAATGGGGTCCAGGGGACCCTGGAATTTGCAGCCAAGTTCAAAAGAAGTGCAGGTAGCCTGGGGACCCAGGACTTGCTGGTGTCTGAAGGGAGGGCTGTCTTGTGGGACTGAATCCTTAAATCTGTGGAGTTTGATGCTAACTCCTGGCAGTTAGTGTGAGAGCAGGATTGAATTGTTGGACACCCAGTTAGTGTAGGAGAACCAGAGAGCTGCAATGAAGTATAGGAGAAAGATGAACTTCTGAGGTCTTAGATTCTACCCATAACTTTGCCAGTAATCTTAGTTGTGACACTTGTCACTGAAGGAGTTATGAACTAATATAAGCTAAAATATGATGATGATGATGATGATGAGTATGTATTAAAGAGATAAGATACTTCCTATAAAACTATTTTTTCTGGGAAATATTAGCCTTATTCAACACTCAGCCCCCAGAGCTACATAATTTTGATTATTTCACTCACTTGCTTTTAAACCTTTCATGATTTCCTTCAGAATTAATACCAAACCTTCAACTTGGCCTTCAACCCCCGACCCCCAATTTTAGCTTTTAGGTAACCTTTTAGCCCCGTGCTTTGCTCCATCAAGTGTCTGTAAATTTGAAATTGCAGGATCTCCTGTTGGTGGTGGGAAGTATGATGGCTTTGTATCTTGGTTCTATCGAGTCAAAACAGTGGCTGACATAAAACCAATACACTATGTGTGTCCCTCACAGATATCATAGGTTCTGAGCCTCAGTTTTCATGTCTGTCAATAGGGTGCAGTATGGGTTGAATTGTGTTTCCCTGAAATTCATATGTTGAAATCTTAACCTCCCCACTACCTCAGAATGTGACCTTATTAGACAATAGGGTCATTGCAGATGCAACTGTTTATACTAAGATGTGATCATAATGGAATAAGACCCACTATGACTTGTGTCCTTATAAGAGGGGGAAATTTGGATACAGACATGCAGGGGAGAACACCCCATGAAGATGAAGGCAGACAATGGAGTGATGCTTCTACAAGCCAAGAGACACTAAAGACTTCCAGCAAGCCACCGGAAACTAAGTGAGAGGCACGGAACAACTGCTTATAGTACTCAGAAGGAAGCAACCCTGCCAACACTTTAATCCTGGATTTCTAGCCTTCAGAACTGGGAACTAATGAATTTCTGTTGGTTAAGCCACTCGACTTTGCAGCCCTAGTAAACTAATGCAGATACTAATATCAAGTTCATAGGCCTGATTGTTTTGTTTTGTTTTGGTAAAGTTTGAAAGAGATTAAAAAAAAACACTTGGTCTAGAGTCTGACACAACGTAAGTGTCTTCTGTTGCCTTTGTATTTTAAGGATATGGTACATGGAAAGGCAGCTTTGATTTAGGAAGAGAGAGAGAGGGGCTGAGTTCTATTATCTAACCTAGTCGTATTTATCATTTCCACTCAACTTGTCTGTTCCACCTGAGGAATCCTAGATAAGACATTCATAGCTGGCAGGGGAAATAAAGCATTTACAAAGAGCACTGGGTCTCTGCACTGGATCTCTGGCCCTTTTAAATACATCTACCTTAAGTCCATACTGGTCACCTTCTAAATATAAAAGTCTTCCAAGAAAGCAGTGAATGTTGTCGCCTAAGAACAATCAAAGATCACATTTTGCACAGAAAATGGGCAATGATTAAAGTAAAACAATACCTAATGCTGATCAGAGTATGGAATCATGGGCTGGTGGATGTTAAAATTGGACTGAATTTTCAATAGAGCAAATAGCCAGAGCAATGTGTACATTCTACAAGACTCAGCAATCCCATTTCTAAGAGTTGATCCTAAAGAAATAATATTGGATGTTAACAAAAATATCATATGAGAATGTTTATCACAATGCTATTTATAAAAAGAAAAATTAAAATCAATTTAAATAGTTATGAGTAGATGTTACGTTAATTAACTCAATATGCAGACATTGCAAATGTGGTTGCAAGAAGATGTTCCATTTTAAAGTATAATATTTATTTTAGCTATATCCATGTCTATCTTATAAGGAATTTTATTTTATTCTACCACATTTAAGAGCAGGACATGTTATATTTCTGATTGTCTCTAAATGAAATTAACTCTGCTCTGACATCCACTTACATGGCTGGTGCTAAATTCATCCCCCGCCATTAGTCGGCGGCACCCACGGATCCTACAGGAACCCCAGGCTTATCTGCTGCCATAATCCGGGGGAGGTATTGGCTCCTTGTGCCATCTTAGAGATGCTCACCGTACAAGCCAATGTTTTTTTTTCTTTCCAAAGCCAGTGACTCCACGCACCAAACACAAGGATATTCTGTTGTAGCTCCTAAAACCATGATTCTTAGTGTGAACTCCCTCCTGCACCGTTTCATCTACATTACTATCTCAGAGGCCTTGGCACAGCTTCCAGTAGCTCTATAGAAAAAGGACCCAAACCCTTGGTATTAAGGGCCTAAAGTCTCCTCCTAAGCCTCAGAGCAGCTCACTTGGTCCTGTCAGGTTCGAACATCTTGCACATTCTCAACTCCAAGCACTGGCCTCCATGATCTTGCAGTCCGAGGCTGCCTAATATAGTCTTCCTTGTGAAGTCTGAAATCCCAAAGCTACAAAACAAAATTCTTGTTTGTTGGGAGTTGTGGGATGGGACAAAGTAGGAGAAAGTGGGAGGGAGAAGTTCATTCCTAAAGAGAACAATGCTGCCTGCTTTTTTTTGGACAGGGAAAATAGATGCTGATCTTTTTCTAATAACCCACTCTTTAATCAGCTTGTTCTACACTGGATCTCAGTAGTCAGATGACCTTGAAATTCTGCTCAGTGTTTTCTGTTCAGTAGGCCTATAGCAACTTGCTTCAGTTTCATTATCTGTAAAGTCAGATTTTAAAATATGATCTAATAACATCTGATAATACTTCTCAAGTAGCTGTCCCAGGTTGGGGGTTCCCCAGGGAAGTAGACTGAGAAACAGAGGTTAGTGTGTGGAAGCTTTACTGGAGGGGTCCTCTCAGGACCAACATCCATGAGGGAAAGAAGGCAGCTGCATAGAAGTTGGGCTGCAAAGAGATTACAACACAACCACTGCTATGAGGAGCTCTGAAACTGGGACCGTCCTTCAGTGGGGTCCCAAGTTGGGGTGGAGGGGGCAGTGCTCTACTCCCATATACGGGTGAATTGTTGGATGCAAGCTGGCCCTGGAAGAGGGCAAGAGTTTGGGAGGCTGTTCTTTACAGCCGAGGCAATTCTTGGTGAGAGCAGACCACTGAGCATACTCTGCAAGACACTCTTCCCAGCAGTTAGGAAATATGTGCTCAGTCTTAAGGGGAGTTTTGGAAAGGGTAGCACAGCATCTATGACAGAAGCTGAATAATATGACATTTGCAAAGAGAAACATTGCCTAGTGCCTGGCACGTATTAAGAGATCCATTAACATCAGCATGCATGTGCTTCTGGTTCAATAATAAGTTTGGACTTACATACACAAAAATGTCAGCAGTGTTTAACTTGAGAGTGGGACCATGGCTGCTTGCTGTTTTTTTCTCTGTGTTTATCTGTGCTTTCATTATCACAGCTGTCTATTGCCCCAGGCCACCTTCCAAGTACCTGGTGTAGGTATTAGCAGAAGTTCGACTTACTGGCTGAGCTGTGTCCTGTGAAGTGGGAGGAGAAACATACCACCCTAGTCAGCTTTCTTAATACCAATTTGTTACACTTGACCCATGTGTCCAAACATATTCTCCCACACCTTATACAATTTGGTGCTTCAGAAGTACCTCATAGATCTCAATAGAATAAATGAGTCAATGAAAATAAAAATGCAATATCATCTCATGCATCGCTTGCATATATTCCTTCCACCATTCATTTGGTAATGCAAGTGTCTATTCATTCACTGATTATTGCATTTATTCAGTAGTCATCTATTAAATTCATACCCTGGACCAAATATTAATCTAAGGGCACAGATACTACTAACAGATTATATGATGACAACTCCAGACATCACCTTGGTAGATCAATCAAGATTGAATTATCTATAGTATAACAAAGAAAGTTAGCATAGTAAAGATAGTAGAGTGAGCAACAGCATCACCCAAGACAGGCAAAGGTGCAAGTTTTGCAATTTCAAAATCTTCACTTGGGGGATGCACAGTTGCAAATGATAGTATCTGAATGATTGAAGGTCAGATCAAAGCTACAGGAAATTCAGTTCTGCTCCACCCATATCCCAAGTTCAGGTTTATGTGTATAAGATGAGAGCAGGGGTCTAGTCTGTGCTGGGGTCACCCCCTGTCAGCCAGGTGCACTTTATCAAATTGTTGTCTATGCATGATATAGCATGACTGCAGAATACAGTATAGCACTGTACCCTCAGCATTGAAAATGGTTCTCATTTATCATCCTCAGACTTTTTAGACTGACCGCAATTGTCTAAATACATCCCTAACCTTTGAGCTGCAAAACTAAAACAAGGGTCAGCTACTCAGGAGTCTCTACAGGTCGTGATGACAGGCCCTAGGACAGTTATAGGACATATATTTTAGAGAGTAACCAGTGAGAATTAACATGCTCAAAGTCTTTTTGATGTAAGAGAAGATATAGAACATATGCAAAAATTATATAAACAAAACCAAAAAGATAAGTGTTCTAAGAGAGGTAACAAGGTGTGGTAAGGCATAGAGAAAAAGAAAACTAGCACTTCACAATGATACACTGAAGGGGAATCAAAAAACTTAAAAGAGAAGGTGGTACTTTGGTTGGCTTTCGTGTGCAGACAGACGGGAAAGAGTTTTCCAATCAAAGCCAATGACATGAACCAACCAAGAAAAACATACACTATCTATAAACATTGATAGGAGAGCCATTAAATAATGTATGTGAAATAGTCTTGCAGTCTTTAAAATATGAGGCACCCCATTAGTTATTTATTATTATTGTTTGTTATCAACAGGTTCTATATTGTTTGTGGGACAATATTTTAGTGTCCCTTTTCTTAAGAAACATGTAACATGTTTCTTTGACAAAACATGTCTTGTTTTTCTCCGATACATGCACATACCAGTCACCCTCTTTCTAACAATATCATGTGTGCAATCCTTCCTAATCACACTTGACCTCTTCAGATTACATTGCTGGCTTTCTTAAGCATTAAATAACTGGAGAAGAACCACTGGTTGAGGTCAAATCGTTTGTCAGGATCAATAGCTTTCACTGACTTTGGATAGATGTGGTGTACTTTCCATTCGAAAGGTCAAAATCTGTCAACTGGCGGGAAATGCTCTAAACTCAAATAATGCAATGTCAGGATAACCTAAAAAGTTGATTATACTACCCAGGGGCCATCTTGAAACATCCTCATTCCTTTCGTGTCTACAATAACCACTAGATGGCACTGCTATTTCAAAATGGATTATTTTATGAAAGAATGGAACCACCATCCCCACCATCCCCACCATCCCCACCATCCCCACCTTCCATCTTGTTAATATATACGTTATACATAAAGACTGACTGGACTCAGGTATCTGTTTTTCATCTCACATCCCATCAGTTTTCTCATATAAAAAATGGAGGTAGTAATAGCATTTACTTAATGTTCTTGTGAGGATCACATTCCATAATGGATAGTAAGGTATTCTGTAGACTCTAAAGCACATAATAGATATTAATTTGCCTAATTATCAATAAATGTAAATCACATGAGTATAAAGTTATAAGAATAGAGAGAGTAGCTGATAATGATCCCAATGCATAAGCTTTATAAGTCAGCCATAAAATGAAGAGACAAATTTCAAAGAATGGATATATTGAAAAACTCCATGAATTGCCTATCTCCAAAGCCCAAATGAAGGGGGGAATATATTATATATATGGTATCTTGTCTAAATATCTTGTTATGTATCTGTATATCTCTACGTAGTCTCAATTCTAGGTCTACCTTCAGTCTTGAGCAAACATCAGAAGAAAAATCTATATGAAGATCACTTACGTATTTGTTGTAAAATATATTGAAAACATTATTCATTGTCTTACCTAGTGACCCCTTATGTAACATCTCAAGAGATAAGTTTCCATTAGAATTTATGTAAGAAAGATGATAAAGAACTAGTCTACTAGGTTTTATCAGATCATAAGAGATTATGGTATCTGCTTGGTACCAAGAGACTCTGAACCAATTTTAATGTTCTTCCCAATATTTAACCTTCCTGGCTAGTATATCCTGATGTTTCTTTTTTATGGCTTAAGTCTATTTCTTTCCCAGAAACTATAATATGTGTTTGACTTTTTTTTTTTGGTGGTCTGTCTCAAATCCTTTTCGAAATGAGTTAGA
Source organism: Cheirogaleus medius (assembly GCA_008086735.1). Taxonomy (NCBI): domain Eukaryota; kingdom Metazoa; phylum Chordata; class Mammalia; order Primates; family Cheirogaleidae; genus Cheirogaleus; species Cheirogaleus medius. The sequence goes on along the minus strand of VBSM01001265.1, from coordinate 42,947,591 downwards.
ATATTAATAAATGAAATCTGATAAAAATATTTAAAATGTATTGACATGCTTTGATTCGTTGGCCCAGTTAAAGTCACTATAGATTCATTCAACAATTATTTGTTCTTTGCATAGTACGCTCACCAGGTATTGAAAACAAAAGATATATACAGCCTTCAATTAAAAACTAATGTTGTCAGAAAGGTAAAATATGCCATGTATTGGCAAATCACTTTGTATGGCGTTATCTAATTTAGTCCTAAAATGAGTTTATCAGAATTTAGTGCTAGGGTGAGGATATCACAAAGACTCAGATCTTTGGGCTAGAGAGATCCGCAAAAGCTCCTTGGGGAAGATGGCTTAAGTATGACCTAAGTAAGGCTCAGGAGGATTTAGATAAGCAATAGAGCGAAGGAATGGTGAGAAAAGAGGTGACAACCTACCTGATAGCAAGGGAATAGTCTATTAATCTAGCAAAGGGCTTGTGTAATATAAACATTAAAGGCAAAATCTGAAGGCTTAAATGCAAGGCTAAGGAATTACTGCTCCTTATATAAATATAACTGTTGTGTAAAATTCAGGCTAAATCAGGTAGCTCTTCCTAATTGATGGCCCTCTAGGTAGAGCACCTACCCACTTAACAAATTGCTGATTTTTAAAATACTCTCTGGCTACTCCTTGGGTTCCACAAATAATTGAAAGCCCAGGTAATCAAATATGATCAGTGTGTAGAAGACATTTATAGTCAAACTCTGGGAAACTGTTTTGAATTTACCTTCTGATGAAGTCCAATTTAGTTGAATACTGACCATTCAAAAATATTCCTATACCCAGGTTGGTATTCCTCAAAATCAAGGTAAAATTTATGTTCCTGGTTGTCTGGAAACATTTTTCTTTGTATTATTTTATAAACTTGGACTAGAAAAGTTAATTATTTATGGAATTGTTTTTTTTTTTTCTTTTCAATTATTTTAGAGGAGGTAGGGAGCTATTAGGTATTGGTAAGCAGATTTAATGCAACAGGGTAATTGATGATTTTTTCCCCAGGGTAAACAATTTTCATTCATCAACTATTCTTTATAACATAGCTTTGAGCTGAAACCCTCAGACCCATCCTTGGATACCTAATACTCTCGTCTGAACACATTACTATTGGTGTATTGGTAGATTTCAAATGAATAGAAGCCAGATCTAATCTCAAATTTTCAGATGCAGATTGGCCACAGAAGAGAGCAGGGCCCCCTCCTCTATTATTCTCATTACTTCATTCACATTCATTCATTTGACAAATATTTGTTAAACATCTACTATGTGCCAGGCACTTCACCAAGCTGACTTCTGTCCCTCCTCCCGTGGAGCTTGCCACCTGAAGGAAAAAAAGGTACTTAACAAGCAGAAATGTGTATGCCATGAAAATCTGGTGAAGGCTGAATGGAGAGTATGAAATAGTTGGGGCGTAGTGGTCAGGGAAGTCTTCCTTAAGGAAGACACCTTAAAGCTGAGACTAAAAGAATGAATAAGAGTTGAAGAGATGAGGAGAAAATGGAGGAAAAAATACTTTCTCTGCCTGGGAGGGGCATGCTATTAAACTCTCTGTAAACAGGGAGTTTTCACATCTGTAAAAAGGGAGAAATAATAAAACCTGTCATGTGGAGTTATGGGAAATAAGTGAGGAAAAGGAGTTAGAAGAGGACCTTGGGATGATGATGATGATGACGATGATGATGACTATAAGTCTAGGAATAGGGAACTGCAGTGTAGAAAGTTCTGAGTATATACCAGGCTTGGTCAAGAAGCTAAATGAAGGACAATGTGGATGGAGCACAGAGAGCAAGGGGGTGCATGGTGGCAGAGTGGAAAGAGAGGCCTTTTAGGCCCCCATATAAGACAGCAGGTGCCCACCTGGTAACCAGCAACTCCCATTTCTCCTACCCCACCCCTGGCTGCTCCTGGTTTTGATTATATGACCAGGTTGTAATGTGAATACTTTGTAAAATGCATCTGTTTAGTGATTATCCTTCTTTTCCTATTATTTTTTTTTTTCTGTCAGAGTAATGACTAGACCATATAAAACAATTCTTGGCCTCCCACCTCTTGCAGTTAACTTTTGACCTTCTTGGGCCTGGGTGTTCGCTGGAGGTTCGCTTCCCCTTCTGCCTTCACCAAGCTCAGCTATACACAGTTAACTCCTTTAATCTGTTCTCACCCAGTTAGTCCCATTTTCTTAATCGTTTTTGTTCCTCCTCTCACTATTCCCTTGAAAATTGCTTTATCTCATGGTCAATTTATCACATAGCCATTTAATTTTTTACCAGGCACATAAAGCCCTCGGTGGAAACAGCACTGAGAAGCACATTTGCACTCGCTGCAGCTTCTGCTTTTCCGAGGATTTTGCTCACTCTTGCCTTATAGATTGGTTTATATATGTATCTCAAAAAGTTGAGTGCAGCGAGCAGGATGTCTGTGTACTAATGGCATTGCCATCTTGACTGTCCATTCTAGAGGGGGTGAGGGGACTGGTGCAGGAAAGACAGCTGTAAAAGATACTTGGACGGTAACACCAGACAGATCCACCTGATGTGTTACTGAATCAACCACTCTGAGCTGCAGGGGTTTCTATATTTGGTGGTAATTAAGCACGTAGCTCCAGAATCAGGCTGGCAGGGTGTGTGCATCTCCACACTATCCCCTTCTAGAACCATGACCTTGGCTAAGTGATTTAACTGCTCTAGGCCTTAGTTTCCTCACATGCAAAATGCAGATAATGACTATACGTCTTTGAAAGGGCTGTTGTGACAATGAATGGCAAAGTGGTTCAAAGAAAGCCTTACAGGAGGTAAGGACTCAGTAAATGTTGGCAATATTTTCCGTAAAATGGGTACAGTAAAACCAACTTGACAAACTCATTGGTGTTACACATACCCACCCACCCATCTATGACATGTAAATCACCTAGCTAATGTAAAATTCCTTATAAGTTCACTAAATGGAATCTCTCTTTCTTCTGCTATATTTGCCTTTATGAAAACATTGTGTAGAGTTAAATTTTTAAAAAAATAGTTAAAAAATAAAATCATCAGATGACTAGTGCAAAATACAATTGAGTACCTGCCAGTTTCTTGGAAGCTTTCTAAGGTTTGAAGCAACAGAAGAAATCACAAAGAAAAAGATTGACATTTTCAATTATATATAATTTTAAAATCTATGCACAATGAAAAAAATAGCAAAAATAAAATGAAAAGGGAAACAACAGTTTGAGAAAAATATTTGCCCCAAATATGCCAAAGGAAATTCTTGTGAAGATTAAATGAGATTAAATGAGACAATATATCTGAAAATGGATAGTCACCTGTAAAACGTAAGAATGTTTATGTTATTAAAAAGTATGCCACAATTTATTGAGCAACTAATTCTTATGCAGCAGGCATTGTCCTTAGTTTTATATCAATATACTCCTGATGCTAACTGGGGACTCCTTGTACTTTAAAATCCCCCTAATGTCATGGCTTTGGGATAACCAAAGCCTTAATGGAAGAAATCCTTTTAAACTTTTCTCGTTCCTCTCGACATACCCCCTTACTGAGCTCTGGGCACCTGAGTTTTCTTGGGAGCTCTCTTTATACTGTTACACATCAAACTCAGTCCTCCCTTCTAAAATAAACTCACTTTACATGTATTATAAATATAGAAACTTTATGGAGAATGTTGAGGTGTCACAAGATGTCACAACAAAGCCCTTGCCCTCTTTTACTTCCCTTATTCCATCACACTCCTCTCTCCTTCTCAGCAACAAATTCCTTCCCTTTCTCATGAATAATGATTTCCTTTCCTTCTCTAAAGCCTTGAAGCCCACCTCAAGTTGGCTAATTATGGCAATTTCAGAACAAAAGAGGCCCTCTTCCTAAAGTAATTCTCATATTGTCCTCTAAGAGGATTAAATTTTTTTCTACTTAATTACATGTATTATTTCATGTCCTCACAAATGTCTTGCAAAGTATATCCATTCTGATATTTGGTGAATGAAGGAATGGAAACAAAGAAAGATGAAGCACCTCCTCAAAATTATACATCAATGTATGGCTATGTGGTCTTAATAAAAATGAAGGTAGTATATATGTAAATAAATCAGAGAAAATATTTATATCCAAAATGATTCGAACTATTAACTCTCACAATAGGGAACAAAAATCTAATCCTTTGCTTCTATCAAAATAATGTCACCACTCGTCCTGCTGATAGCAACAATAATGATAACATCTGACATAAATTGAGTGATTATTGTGTACCAATAATTGTGTACATCATTCTAGATGCTTTATATGTATTAACTTATTTAACCCTCACAAGAATCCAGCCAGATAAACACTTTTATTATTCCCTTTTGTGTATAAGAAACAGAAGTACAAATAAACAACTTGCTGGAGCATACAGGCATACAGAGGCCTGTAACCCAATAAGTTCTTATAACCTCTACATTAATGCAAAATAAAAGACTCACTAACACTTGCAATTAAAAACCTAAAAAGAAATTATACCATAGCAAGTTGCAGTTTTGCATTCTTTGAAATTAGAAAATGTGTTGTTTAAAAGCAATAATATCAAGTACCAGTGACATTGTGATAAAACTGGCCAAATTTTTGTCAAAAATTGACTCATAACTTTTGACTTAATCTATCTCCAAGGAATTTATTGTGAAGAAATAATTTTTTAAAAATAAGCCTGGGCATGGTGGCTCATGCCTGTAATCCTACCACTCAGGTAGGCCAAGGCAGGGGGATCACTTGAGCTCAGGAGTTTGAGGCTACAGTGAGCTATGATGGTGCCACTGTACTCTACCCAGGGTGACAAAGTGAGAGATTCTGTCTCCAAAAAGTGTGTGTGTGTGTGTATATATATATACACACAGAGAGAAGATATAAACCATATTACTCATTGCAGCTTAAGTGTCTGACAACTGGGTGAATAAGTTATTGTACACCAACCAAATGAAATATAATGCAGTCATTAAAATTTCAATTGTGGACTATGTGTACCTATAATGTTAAGTAATGAAAATCCATGAATAGAATGAGTATATTGTATTATTACTATTAAAAATGATACGTGCTTATGGACAAAGACTTAATAATCAACAAAAAATGTATAAAGTTAAGTTCAATTAGTGGAAAATGAATGATTTTTTTAATATTCTCATTTTTAAATTACTTTTATAATATTATTTGCATACTAGAAGAAAACTGGTAAACAATACAGGGAATCAAAGAGAGGATGTCACATGAATGACTCATAGACATTCTACTCTTGGAGAGGAATCTAGTCTTCCTAATGCCAAGCTTTCAGGAAGCAGGAGTGCTCTAAATTTCCACAAACCAAGTATTTTTTCCACGCAACCTTGTTTACTGCTTGTCTCTCAACTCCTTGTCTCTCCCAGAGTGCTTTTCTGTGCCAGGAGTTACCAATCGGAAACTGACCCCTCCAGTCCCCAATTTCCTTAAGAACCGCTACCCTTCTGTGCCACCGTTATGATGAAATGGGTCCTATCATTCAGACGTTTTGGGGCTGGGGAAAATTGAGAGGCCCTGTGGAAAGAACGAAAGCCCTCCTGCCCAGGAAAGTTCTTGTCCTAATCTGCAACTTCCCTCTAAATTCCTACATTGTCCTGCTTTGAATCTCGAATTGTTTTATGTGCTCACTGTCTTCTCACATCACTGGGGAGCTTTCTGAGAGGAGACAGAACTCTAATCCACTCATTCTGGTATCACCAAGCCACGGTGACTTGCCTAACTTGTCCCTCCAATCTTGAGTGATTTTTTTTGTCTCTTCACATTCTAAGGAAATCCTACTCAACTATTCAGCTCCAGTTGGCATGTTACCTCCCTGTAGTTTCCCAAAACTGGTCAGGCAGTTCCTGGCTCCCATTGGCAGGAACACTCTAAACACCCTTTATTATAATATTTCTGACAGTGGATGTTTCACTCTGTAGTGACAATATCGTTGTAGTGATTGCCAATTACAAAATTAGAATATCCACTCAGTGAAAATCTTGAATAGAACTGCATAAAAGAGAAAGTGAAAGCTTTTTCATTCATTCCACCCCCTGACAAGCACCATGTATATAAAACATACTTTATATATCCTAGTTTTACCAGTTATATAAACATTCATTACATGAGGCATCTTACCAAATATACTATTTAGTAACATGCTTTTTTCCCTCACGTAAAAATATACCATGGATAATTGTCCATGTCCATTCATATAGATTTAGTTTATTCTTCTAAATAGATTTATAGTAGTCCACTGTCTGGGTGCACAATAATGTAGCTAATTTCCTTCAGTGGATATTGAATTTAATTATTTAATTGTATTGAGTTATTCTTGATATTGCAATGAACATGCATATATATGTGTATATGTATACATGTGTATATACACACAGACACACATATATATATATATATCTCACATATATTTCTTCACTTGTCTATTTTTTTTCTAGGACAAATGTCTAGAAATAAAATTGCTGTATCAATCAATGCACTTATTTTGCATTTTGACATAAAACCACATTCCCACCAGAAAGGCTGTACCAGTTGAAATTCCCATGAGATTGTGTTGAAGTCCCTGATTTCCCTACACCCTTGCCAGCACTGATTATCTTCATTCGTATTCTATTTTAAGTGCTTATTTCTCTGTCTTTCTACTAGACTGGTTTTATAGAGGACAAGGTATATATTTATCATCTTTTCATATCCAGGGGTTTTTTAATATATATAAACACTTAGCTGATATAAACAAACTGTTCATGAAATAAATGTGAATATTTTAAAGAACTAAATTGTGAGTTAGATTAAATATACTCTGTCATGTATTTAAGGGAGATACCCAGGAAGGTGGTACCCAGAGAGACGACAGGTTGAATTCTGGCCCTGTCCCCTACGCGCAATATCCTGAGGCAGGGCACATACCTCTTTGAGCCTAGTTCCTTCTTCATTAAAATGGGCATAAAAGTTCCGATAAAATTCTTACAACAGCATTAATGTGAGGAAAAAAAGTCTGTAAAAATCTTTCTAAAGAAGCTTTACAAAACAGCTGCACTAATGTCAGCTGGGAGCTGGTTAAAAATCCAGAATCTCAGGCTATCCCCAGACCTACTGAAACAGGTCGGCAGTTTAACAAGGTCTCCAGGTGATTCTCATTCAGTTTAAAGTTTGAGAAGCACAGACATAAAACATTAAGCACAGCACCAGATACATGACAGGCAATCAATAAAATAATGACGATGGTGGTGGTGATGATGATGGTGATGATGTATGTAAAGTAGCTCACATACAATAAACCATAGCTACTATAATTTTTATTAACTGTTCAAATTCAGCTCTAAAATAAAAACTTGGGTTTAGGCAAAATGCTGCATTTCTTTACAGCATGCACAAGTTCTATTTTGGGGTGTTAAGTGATGTGCTTTGCAGCAGAATGAACTGTGATTTACACTTGGGGATTCATTTGGAAGGCAGTGGAGCAAGGACACAGGAAGCTGAAAGGGGAGAGTAGAACCCTAGCTTTGTCATGCAGTCGCTGACAGTCACTGATACCCTTGAGCTCTACCCTCTTCAGCTGGTTGTTCTGAGACTTTTAACAGTTTACCTGTGCAATGCCATGAATACTATTTAGCATGTTTCAGGGGTCAGGAATAATATCTACTGATAATTGCTGTGTAATTAATGAGTGCTTGGCAGCTTTCTAAATGGCTTTAAGTAGTTATTTCATTGCCGCCTCACAAAATCCTATGAGCTAACTATTTGTTCTCATCTCCATTTTATGGAAGAATAAATAGCTTCAGAGAGTTTAAGTAGCTTGCCTAAGGCCACACAGCCTGGAAATGACAGAGCTGAGCATATACCGGTAAATTCAGGCAGTCTGATGTCACAGCCCAACCATGCTTTTCCTCTTTCTGTATTTTCCCTCCCTTCCTCCCTTCTTTTCTTCCTCTTTAAAATGATTCCTTCAGAAAGGGATGCCTGAGCTGAGTTTTGGGAAGAAAAAAAAGAATCTTCTGGTGAGAATTCTGATTTAATTTTTGTCGGGTAACTTTTTCTTTTTCTGCTCATATTCTTCATTTCTGTTTTTCTCTTCTTTCATCTCTCTGGACTTCATTCCTTGGTCACCTGGTGATAACCAGGACTTGTGTGTGACTTCGTCAGTGATACTGGCATGTGCCAAAGATCACTGACCTGAGAAATTTTTTTTCTCATTACCATCTCATGTTTGACAGGGCTTTTAATAGCTTTAAATTTCCTTCACATGTGGACAATAAGAATTAAGACACTTGTGTGTTTAAGAAATACCAGGAACTGTTCTAAGCAATTTACCTGTAATCATGTGACTGAATTTGCAGTGCGAAATCATGTAATTTTGTTTTTGTTTCTGTTCTCCTGTTCAGTAGCTCTGCTGTCTCTCTTAACAATCTAACACTTCCCCTTCACATCTCTCCACTGAGGTTGTGTTAAAAGAAAAAATAATCCTCCAGTGAATCCACCAATGTCCCTATTCTCTGTGGTGTGCTGAAACTGACTTTAATATGTCATTTTTGTTTTGTAATTATTCAGTCGATTGTTTCCTCCCTTCTTCAGAATCGACTCTCTTCCCATTTTCCAGATCATGTAGCTTGTAAATGCTTTCCATTTATCTTTGATTCTGGGCTCTAATTTGTTCCCAAAGTGCCAGCTGTCAGCATTTTGAGGCTCAACGTTTGATTTAAAATATTAGATCCTGCCTTTTCTGTAATAGTAACAAAAAATGAATGTACATTTAGAATTAATAGAAAAAAAGTTATTTAAAAAATATACAAGGCATTTTCCATTTAATCTCTGATTTTATGTTTAGCATAAAGTAAGCAGAACAGATATTATCCTCCTCCATTTTTTTTTAATAGATGAAGAACCTGAAGTTCAGGGAGACTAAACTAGAGAGATTAAATGAATTGCCAAAAGAAGAAGGCTGCCATGTCGCTAGATCCTCTCCTTTCTTTCTCTGCATGATACAGTGAAACAAAATAAGCTACTGCCTAGGGCCGAATCCTTGCTGTTTTTCTTAGCTTCTGTGCAAACCCAGGTCTACCATACACCTTTTCTAAGTAGGCATACCTACCAATTAGAATAGAAGTGATTAAAAGTTATATTACTCACACTTGAAAACAAATTTAATATTGAGGTAAGGCATGTATCTTAACATTTGCCTTTTGGTTTGGTCAAGTATGTGGATAGTGCTCCTTTCAATGGAAAAAAGGAACATGGGGTTACCCAGCAGCAATTGGTGGTGTGAATCTAAGGCTCAGAAGAGAGTGGGAAAGAGTGGTAGGCTCTGTGGTACCTTTGTTCTGCATATGATGTGCTGCCTTCTCTTAAGTGGCCATATTTATTCATCAACCCAAACAGGTATCACTGGACTCTTCAGGTGGTTCCTTTAAATTATTCCATTACAATTGCATTATTCCAGCAAGTCCTAAAGGTACCTTTGTGATCTAAAGGGAAATGGCAAAAAAAAAAAAAAAGCTGTTATCACAATTCCTAGCATCCCCTATATGTTCAGTAAGAAGTAACAAGACAAGAGTGACCTGGGAAAGACAGCGACTGCAGCAGACTCAGGGACTGGAGAGAGCAGCTGTGCTGAGCCCCGGAGTTTGAGAGAAAGTGGGCTGGTGGTGGGAAGTGAGAGGTGGAGGTGGGAGGCAGAAGTCAGGAGTCTCCAGGTGAGTGACTCCCCTTCTCTGGATGTCAAATTCTTCATGTCAAAAATGAGGGGTTGGACTACAGCATCTCTAGGATTTTAGCAATGTAGTAACTGGGCAAGTGCATAGTACACAGGTGTATCAGGGGCCTCCATGGCATGGGGCAATTTCACCATTTCCTTTTTCCTTTAATACAAAGGAGGAAGGAAGACAGTAGTGATTCTGTGAAGAAAGAATTTTCTCCCTTTGGAAGGAAAATGAAATATTAAAAGGCTTTACTATTGCAAAGAAACAGATAACAAGACAATTAGGATCATTAAAGATGACAAAGCACCAAGCCCTGATGAATTACACGGCTTGGTTCTGAGGGCTGTGGCAGGGGAATGGGAAAGCAAGCCCGTGAGCAGAGTCTTTGGGTAGGCAGGAGCCAAAAGCCAAGCTCATGCTTGAGATCAAGAGATCTCACAGACAGACACCAAATACTCTACGGAGTCTGAAAGCCAGAACCAGGCCTATGCATGAAGGCACTGTGGTGTCAAGGGATGTGTCACATTATGCATTTTCAACTAGGTCATCTCTGTGCTCTTCTAAGTCCCTCTCTATTCTTTCATTCTGCCACAGGTAACACAGTTTCTTATTTGCCTGGCTTTGTCCCCTATTAGAATGTAGTTTCTCTAGAGCAAAACTTTATTTTATCCATGTCAGGCCTGGTGATTGGCGCAAAGCAGGCACTCAGTAAATTTTAGTAGAATGAATGAATGAATGAAATAGATGTGAGCTTTGGCCCCCTATGTGTTTTAGGGGAGAATATTTGGAACATCATTTTTAAGTTAAGCACCCTGAAGAATCTTTGCTTTGCAAGAACCTGGCCAACTCCCAAGAGATCCTAAGGATAAAATGACCTTTGCAAAAGAAATTTGGGACGAAAAAGCATGTGGCCAAAAAGGCTAGAAATTATGTGGGTCATTCTGAAAGGAATTGCTTATAAATGCATTCAAAATGTGAATATATTGATAGTAAATATTATGGTTGGTTTTCTTGTACACCTTGATTTATAGAAGAGGTAAAAGTCAGAGATTAAGTAGTTCAAAATTACAGAGCGCAGCAGAAAGATTAGGATTTTACCAAAGTATGTTTAAGTCTACAGCCCATTCTCTGTCCATTATGCCCAAAGCCTACAACTTTTTGAGACACTGGTGTAGGAAGTAATTAGCGTAATGTCAAACAAGGCTCGTGCTCACACCTAACTTCCTGTGTTGTGAGTATCAAATGATAGTGGGCATGTGTTGTCCTTTCAACATGGCCTGCTGGTTCTGAATTTGGTTCTGGGTCTCTGACCACTGTGTCTCAGACAAGGCCCATTCTTCAGTGCAGGTACCTAGATGGAACTCTGACAGTACAGAAGGGAGATGCATTACCACTCCCATTGAATCGTGGGGAAACCAAGATTTAGAAAATATGTAACACTCAAAGTTCATATTGCCCTAAAAACAGAAAAGCCTGGGGTTGGGCCCCCAGGTTTTATCTCTTTGTCCAATGTCATTTCCAACAGTCCCCAGCTCAAAGTATCCCTGAAATATTGCAGATCTTAAGGATTATGGCAGAGCACCTGTTATGGAGACTCACTGTCTTGGCTCTGAATCCTGACTTTGACACTTATCAGTTGTGTGACGTTGGACAAATTGCTTAATATCTCTGAAGCTCAGTTTCCTCTCCCATGTAATAAAGGAACTAACATCTACCTCACTGAGTTGCTGTGAAAATTAAATGAATCTGTGAATTAGTTTATTCCCTGCCTTGTTCCAGAAAGGATTCAATGTGGCTTACAAGGACACGATAATATAATTTAAGAATAGGGGAGAAAAGAAATAAGAACAAGACAGGCAGAAAGGGTAGTCAGTCCAATGCAATGGCTAAGAATAGGTGACCTGTTTTGCTCAAAGCTAACCAGTAGCCAAGCCCAAAAGGGAAACCTTGGCAGCTATTTTGCTTGACAAATTCATGAGGTTATGACAAACCCATGACTAAATGGGGAGCATGCTATGTTTAAGATATGGGGTACATTTCATGTTCCTGTATCGAGGATATAAAGCATACTTATATATGTTCCAGGTTCCAGGTACTACACTAGGAAATGGGGATAAGTGTAGAAAAAGGCAGGCATGGCTGGGCATGGTGGCTCACGCCTGTAATCCTAGCTCTCTGGGAGGCCGAGGCGGGCAGATCGCTCAAGGTCAGGAGTTCGAAACCAGCCTGTGCAAGAGCGAGACCACGTCTCTACTAAATAGAAAGAAATTAATTGGCCAACTAAAAATATATAGAAAAAATGAGCTGGGCATGGTGGCGCATGCCTGTAGTCCCAGCTACTCGGGAGGCTGAGGCAGAAGGATCGCTTGAGTCCAGGAGTTGAGGTTGCTGTGAGCTAGGCTGACACCACGGCACTCTAGCCCGGGCAACACAGTGAGACTCTGTCTCAAAAAAAAAAAAAAAAGCAAAAGGCAGGCATGACCTTTGCCCTCATGGAGGTAACAGTCTTCATGAAAACATATCATTTTGATGCATCGCTTCCATGATGTCATCATTACCAAAAAATGCAAAGAACCTGTGAACTACATGAAGTTCCACACTTTAAGCTCTAAGAACAGTATTTGGCACACAGAAGATGTTTAATATTAATTTGTTTTCTTATTTAACAAACATTTATTAGTCTATGATACCTGTGTCTATGTCTTTTCTCAACATTGGGAATATGCAGTGGAAAAGCAGTTAAAAATCCTTACCTACATTCTAGTTAAGGAGAGAGATGACTGACAGAATCATTAAGTGAAATACATGCCATGTCAGATATTGATAAGGGAAGGGTAGTGAAGTGTGCTGAGGGTGGTTTAGAGAGAATGGGCAAGGGAGGACTCACTGGGAAGGTGATATTTAAGTCCAGACCTGAAGGACATGAGAATAGGAGTCTATTCTCGAGAAGAACATTCCAAGCAGAGGGAACAAGTGCAAAGGCCAAAGGCTGGCACAGGCCTGGCAGCATCTGCTCAGTATAAGGCAGGACTCTTTCTATTTAAAGTAACAAAACCCCAACTCAAAACAGATTACATAAAAGAGATTTACAAGAGGAGATTTATGTGGTTCATAGAATCTGAAGATGAGATGCGAGAAGGCAACCAACCCAGCAGGTCTGCAGTCACATTCGTATGGTTTATAGCCAAAGGAGAGTAATAGATATTCTTTTTTCTGCCTGCTCTTGCATAGAAAATACCCAGGCAACGAGGTCACTGTGGCCATGGAATGGGCCATTATATGATTTGCTCAGCCTGGGCCCACCTCAGTGAGTTGGTTAGCAAAATTTGTCATTGAAAGGAGGTAGAGGAAAGGAAGCTGAGATCACTAAGACCATAAACATGAAAAGTCCCATTCAAACTAAATGACTTGCCCTAAGAAAAACAGTTCATAAACATCAAAAGCATAGACTGCATCTTTCTACATCATCAGAAATAATCAGCAAAGAACTCAGATATAAAACCATCCACATACAGCCAGCTGATCTTTGACAAAGCAGACAATATACACTGGGGAAAAGAAGCCCTATTCAATAAATGGTGCCAGGGAAATTGGATAACCACATGCAGAAAAATGAAACAGGACCCATATCTCTCACCACTCACAAAAATTAATTCAAGATGGATAAAAGACTTAAATGTAGGGCATGAATCCTAAGAATTCCAAAATAAAATATAGGAAAAGCTCTTCTAGATATCAGCCTAGGCAAAGAATGTATGACTAAGACCCCAATGGCAATTACAACAACAACAAAAATAAATAAATGGAACTAGATTAAATTAAAAAGCTTCTTCACAGCTAAGGAAATAATTAACAGAGCAAATAGACAACCTACAGAATGGGAGAAAATATTTGCAAGCTATACATCTGATAAATGGCTAATCACCAGAATCTGCAAAGGGCTCAAGCAAATCAGCAAGAAAAACATAAACAACCTCATTAAAAAGTGGGCAAAAGACATGAACAGAAGATTTTCAAAATAAGATAGACAAATGACCAATAAACATATGAAAAAATTTTTGACATCACTGATCATCAGGGAAATGCAAATTAAAACTACAATGAGATATCACTTTGCTCCAGTTAGAAAGACTTTTATTTAAAAGTTCAAAAACAATAGATGCAGAGAGAAGGGAATGCTTCCACGCTGTTGGTGACACTGCAAATTCATACAACCTCTGTGGAAAACAATACAGAGATTCCTCAAAGAACTAACAGTAGGCCTACCATTCAATCCAGCAATCTCACTACTGGGTATGTACCCAAAGAAAAAGAAATCATTTTATAAAAGCAAACCTGCACTCAAATATTTATTGCAGCACAAGTCATAATTGCATCAACCCAGATGCCCATCAATTCATGAGTGGATTGACAAAATATGACATATATGTACCATGGCGTACTATTCAGCCATAAAAAGGATGAATTAATACTTTTTGCAGCAATTTGGATGAAACTGGAGACCATTATCCTAAGTGAAGTATCTCAAGAATGGAAAAGCATACACCACATGTACTCACTGTTAAATTGGAACTGACTGATGAGCCCAAGTGCACAAAGGGAAGTAAAACTCAGTGGAAATCAAGCAGGGGGAGGGAGGAGAGGAGATGGGCAAAAACCTACCTATGGGTACAATGAACACTATTTGGGTGATAGGCACACTTATAGCCCTGACTCACGCATTACAAAAGTGATGCATGTAACCAAAAACATTTGTAAAGCCATAATATTTTGAAATTAAAAAAAAGAAAGGCACAAAAACCTACTTAAAGTGTGCCTAGAACAGAAGCACACGCACATGCAAGAGCCTGAGAACATGTACAAACCCATGAATAAAGACTGGGCTCTTCAGTGTAAATAAAAAGAAAAGAAATCGTTAGCAGATGAGTTAATTTGATGATTTTCTTTTCTTGCTGATTCTCAAAAGATGTTTTGTGGTTTCCCTCATCTTTACAGAGGGCATTCTGTTCACTGTCATGTATATATAATGATCCCATAATGTAAAATGCTTCATGTTTATGATGCTGAATGGTAGGCTATAATTACCTCCCCTTTGTTATCATTAGGAAATTCTATGAGATTTCAAATAACTGAAGAATGGGCCACAAGTATGCACAAAGTACCCAATAATGCACAAGTTAATCTTGAGCATGATTATTTTTGATAATATAATAATTATGGTTGAAAATTAATTTAAGAGTAAAAGACAAACATGCATGATATATAGTGAAGGGATTTTTTGTGAGATATTCTCGAGGAAACAGGCATGCACCTATAATGAGATGGTGATAATTAGGGGCATGTTCCTACAGTGTGATCTTTTCAGTTGGCATATGATCATCTGCCCTAAGGGAGGGATGCATCAATTGCACGTGTCCTCTGGATTCAACCAAAAGAAAGCACTGGCAGGAAACTGCCAGACGAAAGGGAATGAGACTTGGGTATTTATTGACCCTACTAGATTCCTGCAGGGACACCTCAGATTTTCTGTATCTCACTTTGAGGTGCTCCCTCATCTTATTTTTCTCTCTCTGGGTTAGGGAAATCACTCTCCCCTTGTGCCCTTTTAGGTCCAAGAGTAGGCATTGATGGCTTCCAGGTGTTCTGATCCCCTGAGTACTATACTATCCTCTGCCCAAACCTCTGTAAACAGCGGCTTTACTAAACTCTCCACAGATTCCCCCAATTTGAAAGACCATCTCTTTCTTGCCTGTACACTAACCCAAACCCCCAGCCAAATACATGTTCACCTTACAATGCCTAATAATGGTATTTATTCCACTCATCTCAAGTCAAGTGTGTCTGTGGACAGATCTGCCTTCTTGTTTCCTTGCTACCTATGCATCTTTGCTAGTGCTCACTCCTCAACCTGGAATTCCTTCTGAGCCTCCATCTCTGTCTAGATTCCTCATTCTTCAAAGTCTTCCTCCTATGCCACCTCCTGTAGGAAACTTTGCCTTATCTACCAGACAGAAGCAGTCTTGCCTTCCTCTGGATTCCTGCAGCTCTTTATTAAATCTTTATCGTGATGCTTTTTTCTACTTTGTATGGCTTTTTATTTGGCATACATCTTCCTTAATTAAGTAGATGTGTGTCTTTGTTAATTAGAAGGTTAGATGCATGCCTTCAGGATTTACTTCCCCAAAAAAGGCCAAAAGAATGCCTTACACATACGAAGCATATAAGAAATGTTTGTTGATTGGAAGAATAGATTGATAGATAAATTTCAGTGATATCACTTGCATAGCTCATCTCAGACAATTGTGTACACATTTTAATATCATACTCATTAATTTAGCTAACATTTCTAGAAGGCCTACTATGTGCTAGGTGCTAATTTTTTCATGGCCATAAAAAACTCTGCAGATAAAAAGCATATCATTGATCCTACAAATTCATATAAATAGCTCTTTTTGATTTACATTTTTAATATCACCTGTGCTAAAGGACATATGGTTCCTAGATCAAATCTTGAATAGCCCCTCCGATTTCCACAAGCACTCCCATTAACTCTTCATTCTTAATAGTACTAGTAGTAACCTCAACTTAAATATAATGTGCACTCACATAAAGCAGTGAGGTTCAAACTTTGCTGGCTGTGAGAAAATCACATAAAGGGCTTTAAAAGGTAGATAAATTTTTGTCATATTAGTCTTCACCTCTACCCCAGACCTGTTGAATGGGAATTTGGGTTGAGAGTGCTGGTTCATTTCAATTTTACCACAAGAGAAAATAAGAAAGGAATCAAAACATGCCACTAGGAAAAAAATAGAAAGAGAGAGAAAAAAGGACAAAATAGCTACAAGACAGATGAAAAATAATTTTTAAAATAGCAATAGTAAGTCCTTCACTATATGTACTTATTTTAAATGTAAATGGATTAAACTTCCCAATCAAAAGATATAGAGTGGCTGTGTTAGTCCATTTTGCTTTGTTATAATGGAATATCTGATGCTGGGTAATTTATAAAGAAATGAGGTTTATTTAGCTCACAGTTCTGCAGCCTGACCAAGAGGCATGGTTCTTGCATCTTCTGGTGAGGTCTTCAGGGAGCTTCCAATCAAGGTGGAAGTTAAAGGGGGACCAAGTGTGTCACATGGCAAGAGAAAGAGCAAGAGAAAGAGGAGGTATTGCCAGGCTTCTAATATGAGGGCACTGCCATTGTCTCTTGTATGAACTATTAATAATAAAGTAAGAATTTACTTATTATCATGGGGAGGGCACTAAGCCATTCATGAGGGATTCATCTCATGACCCAAACACCTCCCACCAGGCTCCACATTCAACACTGAGGATCAAATTTCAATATGAGATTTGGAGGGGCCAAGCATTTGAATCATATCAGTGGCTGAATGGATTAAAAAAAAATGCAAGATCCAACTATATGCTGTCTACAAGAGACTCACTTTAAAGGACAAACACACACATGCACACACACACAGGCTAAATGTAAAGGAATGAAAAATGATGAGCAAAAAAGAGCAGAAGTGATAATACTTATATCAAAATAGATTTTAAATCAAAAATGGTCACAAGAGACAAAGACATTATATAATGACAATAGTGTCATTCACCAGAAAGATATAACAATATAAATATATATGCATCCAACATCAGATCATACAAACATATAAAGCAAACATTGATAGCACCAAAGAGAGAAACAGATGACAAAACAATGATAATAGCAGATTTCAATATCCTACTTTCAATAATGGATAGAACATTCAGACAGAACACCAAGAAGGAAACAGGGGACTTGAATAACAATATAGACCAAATAGACCTAACAGATATACACAGAACATTCCACTCAACAGCAACAGAATAAATATTCATCTTAAACACACACAGAACATTCTCCAGGATAGATCATATGTTAATTTGCAAAAAAGTTTTAACAAAAACCTTCAGAAAATTAAAATCATACCAAGTATTTTTTTGGACCACAATGAATGAAACCATAAATCAATAGCAGAAGGAAAACTAGAAAATTCCCAGATATATGAAAATTAAATAACATAGTCTTGAACAACTAATGGGTCAAAGAAAAAATAAAAAGGTAATTAGAAAATATATTTGGACAAATGAAATGAAAACACTACATACCAAGGTTTATAGCATGTAGCAAAAGCAGTACAAAGAGGGACAATTATAGCAGTAACTGCCTAGATTAAAAAGGAAGAAAGATCTCAAATAAATAGCTTTAGTCTTCAATTAGCTAGAAACATAAAAAAAATACTAAGCCCAAAGTTAGTATAAAGAAGGTAACTATAAAAATGAGAGTGGAAATAACACAATAAAAACCATATATGAAAAGTCCACAGCTAACCCCAATGATGAAAAACAAGTAGAAAGTTTTCCTCTAAGATTGGAAACAAGACAAATGCCCAGCTTTATCACTTCTATTAAACATAATACTGGAAGTCCTAGCCAGAGAAATTAGGCAAGAAAAGGAAGTAAAAGGTGTTCTAATCACAAAGGAAGTAATATTGTCTCTGCTTGCAAATAATATAATCTTATATGTAGAAAACTCTAAAGATTTCACAAAAATACTGTTAGAACTAATAAATTCAACAATGATATAGGACACAAAATAAACCTATCAAAATCAATTTCATTTTATGCATTAAAAACAAACTATCCAAAAAAGAAATTAAGAAAATGATCCCATTTGCAATAGCATACAAACAAATAAAATACTTAGGAATAAATTTAACTCTAAGGTGAAAGACTTGTACACTGAAAACACTAAAACATTGATGAAAGAAATTTAAGAAGATAGATATAAGTGGAGAACATCTCATTTTCATGGATTAGAAGACTTAATATTGCTAACACATTCATTTACCCAAAGTGAACTACAGATCCAATGCAATCCCTAACAAAATCTCAATGAAACTTATTGGAGAAATAGAAAAAGCAATCTTAAAATTCATATGCAATCACAAAGTACTCTGACTAGTCGAAACAATCTTGAGAAAGAAGAATGAAGCTAGATGCCTCACATTTCCTGATTCCAAAATATATTACAAAGCTACAGGATTTAAGACAATATAATACTGGTATAAAGATGGACACATAGAGCCATGAACACATAGAGTCACGAACTCATGCGTATGTGATAAAATGAACTTCAACAAGGATACCAAGACTGCACAATGGGGAAAGTATAGTCTCTTCAATGTGCAGTGATGGGAAAACTAGATATACAATTAACAGGGTAAAAAATAACCCACACAATGAACTATAGTTTGAAAACTATATATTTGATAAAAGGTTAATTTTGAAAATATAAAAGATCCCCCTATTATACAATAACAAAGAAAACTAACAACATGATTTAAAATTGGGCTAAGAACTTCAATAGACATTTTTCCAAAGAAGACATAAAATGTTCCACAGGTATATGAAAATATACTCAATGCCACTAATTATGAGGAGAATGCCAATCAAAACCACAATGAGATAGCACGTCACACCTGTTATGATGTCTTTTATTAAACAAATAAAGACAACAAGTGTTGGTGAGGATGTGGAGAAATTGAATCCCTTGTACACCGTTGGTGAGAATGCAAAACAGCATAGCCACTATGGAAAACAATATGGAGGCTCCTCAAAAAAATTAAAAAATAGGACTATAATTTGATCTAACAATTCTGTTTCTGATATTTATCCAAAAGAATTGAAATCAGAATTTTGAAGAGATATTATCTATTCCATATTCACTGCAGCACTATTTATAATATCCAAGATGTTGAAACAGCCTAAAAGTCTATCAGCATATGAGTTGATAAAGAAAATGTATAAATGCACACAATGGAATATTATATAGTCTTAAAAAAGAAGAAAATTCTGTACACTATGTGAGAACATCAATAAAGCTTGAAGATATTATCCTAAGTGATATAAGCCAGTCACAGAAGGATAAATACTACATGATTCCACTCACATGACATATCTAAAACAGTCCAACTCATAGAGGTAGAGAGAACGGTGGTTGTCAGGGCCTTAGGGGAGGGGGCAATGAGGAGTTGCTGTTCAATGGCTATTGAGTTTCAGTAATGCAAACTGAAAAAGTTCTAGAGATCCACTGAACAACAATGTGCATATACTTAACAAGACTATATTATATATTTAGAAATTTGTTCAGAGGGTAGAGCTCATGTCATATGTTATTTACCACAGTAAAAAATGATGCTAAATCCTATTAGTAATCAGGAAAATATAAATTAAGACCACATTGAGATACTAATTTATACCTATCAAATTAGTAAAAATTAAGAAATCAGATATATCAAGGGTTGGAGTAGATGGGACTCAAAGGGGACTTATGCTGCTAGGGGACATGCATGCTATTTTTAGAACCATTTGGAAAACAATTTGGTGCCATAAAGAACATTTGCATTCTCTATAATCCAGCAATGCAAATCTTAGGCATATATTCTTGCCCATATGCACCAGAAGACATATTTAAAAAATTATAGCAGCATTGTTGACAATAATAGAGTAGAAACAAACGAAATGTCTATCAATAAGAGAAGGAGTTGTTAAATAAATTGTAAAATACTCACACAATGGAATACTATCCAGCAGAGGAAATGAGAGACTTATAGCTACAAAATGGATATACCTTAGTAAACTTTTGAAGATAAAAAGCAAATTACTGAAGATCACTATACCATTTTAATAAATATTATAATTGAGCAAACAACAGATACATATATATGAAAAAAACTTATGTTTTTGAGCAATGGTATTATTTTAAAAATTAAGAAAAATGTTTACCTCTAATATTAATGGTATGAGGGTCAACAATTGGATGGGGAGGAACATGTAGATAGAGCAAAGGTTCTATTTCTGAAATAGGGTGATGAGTTCATTGGTATTTATTTTATTTGTGACTTATACACTTGTCATATTTTTCCTTGTGTCTCTATAAATATGAAACTTTCAAAAAGACAGTGAAAATAATGTCTTATGAGAAATAGAATGAGAGAGAGAAAAGCGGAATGGCGGGATTGTTTTGATCAAGGAGAGGAGCGGTACAGCAAGGAGCTGGTGATCAGGGCAAGACCTGTGACCACGGCAAAGAGTGTGGGTTGTATTTTAACTTCCATGGGAAGCCTTTGAAGAATGTTAAAGATAGGAACACCACCTGACATACACTTTCAAAAGATAACTCTGGCTGCTTTGTGGACGACTAACAGAAGCATGGACCCCATGTGGAGCTTTTTGCAATATATCAGGGCAGGAATGATGGTGGCAGGCAGGCACTTGTTTATAATGGATGAATGTGAGGGATGTGGGAAAGAAAGTAGTTTGGCTGGAGCCATGTAGACGTGGGTGGTATTACTGAGACGGGAAAGTCTAGCAGTGGAAGTGGGGAAGGGAGTCAAGAATTTAAATTTTTCAAATTATTTTCAGATGCATGGGAAATATTTAAGAGTACGCAGTTGAATCAACTAGGGCAGGTGATTATATCAATCTTGAGCTTCCATAAGGAGAACAGGCTGAAGATTAAAAATGTGGGATTCTTCAGCCAATTGAAGTATATGGAGTAAATAAATAAATGGTAGAGTAGTAATAGAAATACATCTTTTCACATGAGGTACTTATGTTCAACCTTATTTATTGAGGGATTATGGGGCTGGGGGAATCATTGAATTTATAGTCAGAAGACTGGGTTCTAATTTCAGTTCCTATTTCTCACCTTTCTCAATTAACACATAATTTACATTTAAAAATTAATTAAATTTGTTCCTTAGATTTCCCACTTTAAAATGGAGAAAGCTTAATATATTATAGACTTTTGCATTTACAAACATACTTGACACACATTAATTCCCTTAGTCATTGAAAAGACAATGAAAGTAGGAAATGAAAAAGGATGCCTAAGAAATATGGAAAGAATCAACTATGAGCTCTCTGAGGACAGCAATCTTGTTTGTTTTGTTCCTCATTGAATACATTGTTTCTAGGATATTGCTTATTTTCACACTTAGTTAACTAATTCATAAGCATTTGATAAAGATTGAGTGAAAGTTGTATAAAGCTTCATAAGAACAAATATTCCAAGAAACCAGGGAAGAAGCTAAGGCTTCTTATGCTCTAGCCTTAGAATTCACAAAGCGTTATTCTTCTTGGAGTCTATTGGCCAAGAACAAGTCCTAGGGCCAGCCTAGATTTAAAGGCAGGGAACTACACAGAGATGTGAGTATTAGGAAGTATAATTCATTGAGGAGATGTGTATCCTTAGAAACTAGCTCCAAATTCATATAAGAGCCTATGAGAAAACTACCTGGCTCAGTGCTGGGGTGTCAATACATGGAAAGAATCTCATTTAAAATAGAATTCCAAATCTTTAGTTAAGTGTCTCTCACACATGTGAACGTGTCATAAAATACAGTCCATAGTAATCTTTTTCTATTTGACCCTGTGTCCCCATCCTGAGGCTCCTCAGAGAACCTCGCCTTCATTTGCAAAAAACATTCTCTGTCTTATCAGTGTCATCCTGTCCTTGACCCTCTATCACTCCCATCTCACTCTGTGTGTCACCCCACAGGTACTGTCATTGTGTCCCCCTGCCGCATGCAGCATCCTAGAATTATTCTTCTGGAAAGAAATGTCTGCTCATCAGGATAATTTGAATTGCATGAAACTAAAATTGTATTATTATTTGGTTTAAGGATAGTTTTTTGGTTTGGTTTTGTTTTTAGCACAAAATATCTCCTGAAACAATGCCTGGATTGAAAATGTAATGGATGTGGTAGAGTCTGACTCTGCTAAATATTTTTGCCAGACACTCTTTGGCCAGGATGGGGATCCTCTCTTTGGGTCTGTCCTTTCCAGAGGGTACTGTTCTCTCTACTCAAACATAAAGTGGTTGGAAACAAGAATCTCCTACCCCACCCCACCATGGTGAGAATACTATGGAAATACCTGAGGAATAAGGGTAGAAGTGACAAGAGCATTAGGTGAGAGGCCAGGAGACCTGGTCTGATTAAGTTTCTTAAATTCCTAGGCAAGTGCTTCCCAGACTTTCACATGCATGTGAATCATGTGTTCCATGGGGATCATATACAGATCCTGATTCAGGAGCTCTGAGCTGGACCTGAGAGTCTACATTACTAAGCAGCTCCAGATGATGCTGGTTCATAATCCCTGGTTGGAGGAGTAGGTCTAGACCACTCCTCTTATTTGGAAATGAAGATAGGAATATGTATTCATCTTACTACCACTTTAAAAATCCTTTAAGGTTGTCCATTTTGTATTGGATGGTTGAATGGATGAATGGATGGATGGATGAATGGGTGGATGGATGAAAGGTCTAGGAAACAAATTAGCAACGTTTCTCCATGGGATTTAGAGGTGAAAGAGGAAATGTGAGTTAGAAAAAAAAGGAGATACCAATAACAGGAAAGAATTTTGCATTCATTGACTAGGTGAAATAACATTAGAAGAAGGCGTTTTAGCCATAGGATACAGTTTAGATAAGAACAAGAGGTTTGGGAGGTGATGTACGCACCCCTAACTTGAGGTGCCTTGGTGTATCCCTTTGGTTTTAGAATTACTCTTGGTCGCTTTATTTCTATGGCAGCACCCACGGCTTCTCCCACAGAGCCCATATCTATGGAACTAAAGCAATTTGATCAGCAATAGTGACTTGAGTGAAGATAATGTGACTTGTGATGTTCCTTCAAGCAGCTTGTAGGCTAACAGGAAAGAAGTATTATCTTTATAAACAGCTGTAATATAAAATAAAAAGAGAAGAAATAACACTGATATGGGGCTATGATTATTCGCAAAAGGGAAAAGTTGAGACGATTGCACACTGGATTTAGCTTTTGAGTCAGAATTGCTTGAATTAGGGCATAGAATGAGAGTATAGGAAAGGAAAGAATAGCTCAAAGTGGAAGAACATCCCTCAGAGATAGGAGCAAATATTATCTTCAATTTAAAGATAATGAAACTGAAGCTCAGAAAGGTAAAGCAAATTGCTAAAAATCATACAGCAGATGAGTGGTGTAGGCAGAATTAAACCTAAATTTTCTGATGCCAATGGCTTCTCTGAATTGAGGTGGTATCAGGGAATGGAGAGGAGGAGACAATTGGGAAGAATTGGATAGTAATAATAATAATAATGCCACCAATAGTAAATACTTACAGAGCCACACACTCTGATAAGCACTTTATGTATATCAATTCATTCAGTCTTCACAACAGCCTTGTTTTACAAGTGAGGAATCTGAAGCCCAGACAGGTTAAATAATTTGCCCAAAGTCACACAACTGGTAAGGATTTGAACCCAAGCAATTGGCTCCAGCATGTGTTTTGAAAATAAAGCTAAACAAAGAGGGAATTAAAGATGATGAGGGGTTGGTGTCTTCTAGATGAGCCAAAGGCTTCCAGGAATGATAACTGCAGAACTGAAGCCAAAAGTTCTAACTTCCTTTCTAGTGGGGGGCTCTCTTAGGTCAGAAATATGATCTTCTCCTTCTCA
The DNA here is from genome assembly GCA_008086735.1 of Cheirogaleus medius. Taxonomy (NCBI): domain Eukaryota; kingdom Metazoa; phylum Chordata; class Mammalia; order Primates; family Cheirogaleidae; genus Cheirogaleus; species Cheirogaleus medius. Next base: position 42,923,313 of record VBSM01001265.1, on the reverse strand, counting down.
TTTCCCTCACTTTTAAAAAAGGACAAAATAAAACACTATACTAAAAAATGAATTATAATTAGGATCCTTATATCTTGAATTCAAAACAAAAATTAAAAAGCAACTGGAAGGATTCCTTTAAAATGAAAAGGTAACTATCTTAGATTACAAAAAGTATGCTAATTAAAAATGATTGATATGTTATTTTGTGAGTGACTCATGTTACCTTGTTATAGTTTCATTCATTTCTTGTTGACTAATGAGCTCATTGAAATGAAGAGATAGGTTTAGATTAAATTTTAATTTTATTCAGGATTTCATATATGTTTACATTTCATTTTAGTTGTTAAGCAACCCCTAAAGTGTACTACTGTGTTCTATTTTAATTTGAAGCTAAAAGGACGATGAGAAGAAAAGCACGTGCAATCTGGCTGAGACACAGGGCCTTGTCTGTTGGTGCGTGTAGACTGCTTAAAATAATGGAAATTTTCTTTCCTTAGTAAGAATCAAATTAACATCAAAGAAACAGAATTCTTGGCCAAGTATGATCCTTGATAGATGGTGAGAAAAAGTCCTGAGTACTAATTACCTTTTGGGGTTGTTTCTGCTCCCTACCCCCAATAAGAAAATAGGACTAGATTTAAAATGTTGGAACCTGTTTTGGCTCAGTCACTTATTAGCTATGTAAAGTTGGCCATGAGACTTGGCATCTCTGAGCCTCCACTACCTTTGCTACGTGGACACCTGCTTTGCCTGAAATTCCATGGGAGTGATATGAAACCCACAGACGATGATATAGAAGAGTGTGCTTTAAGATATATGCCATACACATATGTGGTCTTATTAGTACCTTTTCTAATTTGGGGGCTTTTAGTCTATTGGAAAAGGGAAGTTACAAGCTCTAATGCAATGCCCTGCCTCCAGGTCCCCGTCCCCATTAATGAGAGAGAGTAGTGTAGAGGAAAGATCACAGAATATAAAATTGACTCACTGACTTCTTTTTAAGTTTTTTTTTTTCTTGATCAGTCTTTCTCGGGGGCTGTAAGTTTTATTAATGTTCACAAGGAACTGAATTTTGACTTAGTTAATTGATGTATTATTTTTATTTCATTTATTTCTACTGTTTTTTTTCCCCTTGCTTTTATATATTTGGGGTCTCAACTGGATACATGAGGTGCTCAGCAAGGTCCTTATATTCTGGATGAGACAAAACTCTAACATCCGCTGCCCTGTGCAGTCACCAGTACTTCTGCTTAGCACTCAGCCCTGCAGCAGCTGCTCTGAGAGGCTGCTATATGCTTGCCCCGGTCGCGCGTAGACTAACACTGGATAGCAGCCACGTGAAGAACTCTCACTCATACTTCCACGCGCACCTCCAGATCACTCTCATTTCCTCAAGTACTCTCTCCCACAAATACCAGTCACATTAGTAGCCCCAAATCTGGTCTTTGCTCCTTAGCACTGCTCAGTTTTGGGGTCTACTTTGCTGTGCTGCTTTCCAGAAAATGCCCCCTCGCAGAAAGCTGGTGCAAACACTCACCTCATGGTGATTCGGTGATCATCTCTCAAGGGATATTGTCCTGTACTGTCTGTTTTCCAATGTCTGAGAGCGGTTTCCATGCATATTTTGTCAAATTTCATAGGTTTTTTTGGTCTCTGTTTTTGTTTTTCACTGTATGGGTAATTTTAGTACCAGTTAGTTTGCCATTTGGAAAAGCAGAAGAACCGCTGTGTTTCTAAGAACTGGAAAACTTGGGGTCTAATTACAGATTTGTTCTAATTTGTATCCTGTGCTTTAGTTTGTTTATTTGCCCAATTGGTATTAGCATCTTCATTTAATTTACTCACAGAGTCTTGGTGAAGACCAATTTAGATAATAGTTGTGGAAGTGTTTTGCAACTTAAAAATGTGTTACATAAAAATCGTGTAACATTAAACATGAATATACCTCACTAAGCACAGATGCTAAAAAGGATCAGGCAATGTGCATGATGAAATAAGTAATTTCTGGCACCTCAGAAAAGGAGATAGAAGAATAACATTTATACTTAATTACTATGTGTCATTTGTTATACTTGTGGCTTTATTTATTTGAGGATCTCTGTAATACACATGTGAATTTTATTCCCATTTTACAGATGAAGAAACAGAGGCTCAGAGGGGTTAAATCACTTGCAGAGCAATAGACTCAAAGTCCAATGTGTTGACCCAAAGTTTGTGTTTTGAACCTGCTTTCCAAAGATTTCTTTCTTAGAATTAAATATGTTTGTCTAAACATCTAGATCAGATTGCTGAACCTCTGAGATTTACCAACTGCCAAATGAAATGCAGGCTGTTTTCTTCCCTGTGCTGCTTTTTGATGGTTTTTTTTTAATTCTCATTAGACATTTATTGTGTAAATGGTTCTGAGAAGTGTGAGAAACATTAGTAAGAACTACAACCCAAAATAGCAGAGTCACTCATTTGTGCACATATGCATGTATGATTTTGTGTGCATACCTTCTTGCGCGTGTGTGTGTGTGTGTGTGTGTGTGTTTCTGGAGTGGCTTCTAAGTAGATCCTTTCCTTTCTTTTTATATCAGAAGTCTGGCTCAAAATAAAACTATTAAATGTAGTGTAAATATTACTAAATTGGGATGTTAACATTTAAAACTTGCTCCTTGCCTTTTTAATATGTTTTGCTGTTTTCCCTGCCTAATTATAATTCTTTTCAATATTTATGTGTTAACATGACCTTTTTCTGATTGAATGACTTCAGCTGGGTCTCAAGTGCTCACACTATCATACTTTTAAAATTAAATTATGTTCCAAAAGGATGAGTGAATCATATCACACAAAGAAGCAGAGTGGTAGAAAGGTCATAGCATCTGTCAGAACTTCAGAGCCATTGTTTTTTACAAGCAAGAATCAGGGAACCTAAGAAAAAAGTCAGGGCACAGATATTGTTAAAATTGTTACCATGCAGGCACTGTATTAGGGGTGCTTTCATGCACATCACCTCATTTAACATCCACAAAAACTTGATGAGGAAGAAATTGGTACCCCCCTTGACAGTAATTGACTCAGAGGGGAAGCAAGCTCACACTGCTCAGTGTGGGAGTGGAGACAGGATTCACCTCCAGACCTCTCTAATATACAACCACAAGCCCTTTTTTGCTATGCAAATGGCCTTTAAATGTCTTCTTAAAATTAGATTATTTTTGATGTCAAAGTTTTAAGAAAAACTCTACTACATAAAAACAGCTTCTTTGGAGACAGTGCAGTAGAGTGCTGTAGATATTCTTTTTGTTCTGCCCCTTCTCTCTTTCCCATCCACTCCATGACCCATCCCTAAGGCACTCACCTTAATTGCCAACACAGCCATTTCAAACTTCCAGGCTCCCTTCCAAAAAATAACAGTTTACTCCACTGTAAGTAAAGAGTGGACAGTGTTCCACACTTGAGCTGTGGTTCACCTGGGAGAGTTTAGAAATACCTTGAGCAAGGACACAGTTTCTCATTCATAGTATATAGCATGTTTCCCAAACCATCTATTACATAACTTTAAAGTCAATTATATGTGATATGTAACACAAGATTGGTGGTTCTTTGGCATTCAGGCCTCAGGTTTAACAAATATTTGTTGAGTGTCAATTAGGTGACAGACACCATGCCATGTGCTCCCACTTCATCATCTTAGGCGATTCTCTGAGGGGATTAGTGCTCATAGTGTAAAGAGGGCAAGTTTCAGCATCAGACAAACCTGGGGTGTCTGTCTGTCTAGGCCCTGCTACCCGCTAACCATGGGGCTTTGCAATTTACTTGAGTAAGTATCTGAGCCTCAGGTTCCTCCTATGAAATACAGAAATAGAAATAGCTATCTCAGAAGTTTGCTATGGAGAATTCAGTGAAATCTGAAAACTTCTTGAAAAGTCACCATAAGTGCCAAATAAAGGGCCACATTAGGTGTAGAAATAAACGTAGTTTCATGGTGGTTAAAATGCCATGTAGTTCTGAAATACCAGAGCTAGGGTTTAACCAAAAATCTTAACATGCACGTTACTCAGAGTATCTTGTCCCTTTACCTCATTCCCTGGGAACCTGCTTTGTTGACTCAGTTGTCTCTACATCTACCTATTGCAGAGAACTGCATTCCAAATTTGGGCTTCTCCTTAGATTAACTGCCCATTTATTTAATGATAGCAAACAAACCCCTGATACCTCTTCTCTGGACTTAATGCTTCTCACCGCTTGAACCTCTCATTCCCGCTGAATTCTGTTTACGAACTCCAGTCCTTAGGAGACCCTATCATGACTTTCTGAAAATGAGCTGGCCATCACCTAATCTATCAGCACTTATTGTCAAGTGGGGAAGCTATCTTTGGACCTCTTCATTTGCACAGCAGAAAAGACAGTCCCTGGAAAATCATTTACATACACATTTTATTCAGAATGATCATTTGCTAAGCTTTTCTTAGAGGCAAAGAAAGAGCTGGTTCATAGCCCTCTTGTGATTTAAAACCCTTGAAAGCAGGAAGTAAAAACTAGTTTATATACCACCCACAATGAGTTAAGCCTGTGATGGTATTTATCTCATTTGCTTCTCACAGCAAAGTTGGAAAATAGGTGGTGTTCCTCCCATTTTACTGCTGAAAACCAAATAGCTCTGGCAGAGGTTCATTTGTGTTACATCTCTCTCCCAAAGTGAAATAAATTGAAGGGAAAAGTTACAAAGAAGCTGAAACCTTTGCCACAGATTACCCAAATCTAGAGCCAAGAATAAATAGCAGAAGCACTCCAAATCAAAGTTGCTTTGCCAAGCCTGTTGGTAGTATTTTTGGTGTCACTTAGCAGACATGTGGCACCACAGAGCCTTTCAAGACCAAACCACTATTAACTCCCACTCTGGAAAAAATAAATTAGAGAGTAAGAGTGCTCCTCTGTTCTGGAATAGATCCCATGGTCCCATCAGAGCTGCCTACAACCCTAGAGTGGGAACAAAGATGTGATTGATTAGCTCCAGTAAAAATGATGTTATTTGTGATCAGAACTATTGCAGGTCTAACAGAGCTGATGTTTAGATGGAAGGTACTTCCTTTTCCTTCTAGGATTCTTAAGAAGAGAAGACAGAAAAGAATATTGATATTTATTGAGTATCTACTTTGTGCCATGCAGTCCTCTGGCACTTTCAAATGCACTAGCAATTGATCTTTGCATGCATTTATTATTGTTACAGCCTTCCCAGGTTCATTGCCTGTTGCTCTAGAGGAAGCCAATACACTGAGACAGCAGGAATTATGGCAGAGAAAGAGTTTAATATCGCAAATGCCATGTGAGGAGACAAGAAGAAGTTATTAAATCTGTCTCCCCGAGAATTTGGGAGAAAGGGTTTTTAAATATAGTTTGGTGGGCAAAGGGCTAGGCAATTGGGTCTGCTAATTGGCTGGATTTGGGGAAAATCCACAGGTATAGAAATTGTCTTCTTTGTTGAGTCAGTTCTTAGGTGGGTGTTGCAAGACCAGTGGAGTCAGTTCCTTCGTGTATACACGCCACTGGTCTGGGTTGGTCAGGCATTCCACCTAAATGCAGGGCCTGGAAGATATCTCACAAACTAGCCTTAGGTTTTACAAGGGTGATGTTATCTATGGGAACAATGCAGAAAACTAAGAATCTTTATGACTGTCAACTATATGACTCCTGAGTAGTAAGCAATTATAGGAAAGCAAGCTAGAGAACAATGCTAGTTATATATATATATATATTTCCTTTACCACAGTTCCTACATTGTGGGCCCTTTATTAATTGTATAAAGGTGATTTCATTATCTTTCTGTTTTTAAAATTGGGGTAACAATGTCTTTGAGAGATTCAATAACTGGCCTAAAGTAGCCACATAGGAACTACATAATGGTCAGGTGGGTAGGATCTGGATGCTGCTCTAGGGTTAGACAGGACTGATTGGAAACAGTACCTTTCCTCTTTCAACTGTATGACCAGACCAAGTTTTGAAACCTCTTGCTCTTACAACTTCGGGTATAAAATAGGAATAAAAACAGGGTAGTTGTGGGGATTAAATGAAATAATGCCTATGGAAGCACTTAACACTTTCCCTGGCACATTATAAATGTTTGCTAAAAATTAACTAGTCAGTTCTTGAGAGCAGTGTTTGCATTAATGCCAGAACAGGGATTTATTTCAGATTGATTCTCAAGTCCAAGTCTTTCTCTGACATCAGACAGTCTTCTTGGACAATCATTTCTCCTCCTGGGAATTCTCTCTTTATCATGTACTAGTTATGATCTTGAATTTGAGGAGTCATCGATAAACTGAAATAGGCTTAGAAAGATGACATAGGGCCTCATATTAAACCTATTAAATCCTTGGTTACCAAGTTGCTCGCTTCTCTTGGTAAGTCTTCCTATAGGTTGAATTGTTGTAAGGTCCACAAATACAATCTATGCCATTTTCTCTGAATAGAAAGGCAATATAGTAACTATCAGTTAGAACTGCAGAAACAAAACTGGATCTTGGATCACCAGGAGGAACCATGACAGAGAGCAAGGTGCGTCAAGGACTAATGGCCCCGATTAGCAGAGGTCACTAGCCTAACTTTGCAAGATACAGGAATCGATGGCACTGAGAGCTTCACAGTAGACTTCTGCAGAGGAAGGGACTGGTTACCATGACACACTAGGCATCATTTAATTACCTCATCCTCCACGTATACTTAGTGCCCAGCATGAGGTCCTCGTGCAGAACTCACCAAAGGAGGAAGCCAAAGAATTGAGGCCTATTGACAAAAAATATTATATGTTATGGAGTCCAAAGACTTGAATTTGAGATCTGCATCCAGCAATTACCAGCAATATTACTTTATGAAAATCATTTCCCCATCTAAATTTCAGTTTTCTATGAAATGGAGGAAGATGGTAGTGGAAAATAATTCCTGTTCTTACTGTCTCTGAGACTTGTTGGAAACACCTCATGATATGACAGACATGAAAAGGTTTTTGTACAGCAAGTTGGCAAATTGTATTGAGTGTCTATGGGCCAGATGTGATTAAACTATAAAATAGTATACAAAAATAAGTTTGGGCTGTGGTCATTATATTAAGCATTAATAGTTCCTCACTGACCACAGAATAACAACAGTTGAATACTTATCCTGGCCGCCATTTCTAGCTTATCTTTGCATTGCAGCCACCTGAGGCCACTTGCCATTCCTTGAACATGCCAAGGCCAATCACACTTCTGCACTTTCGCCCATGCTGTTCTTTTCCCCTGAATGCTTTTCCCTTTCTTTCCTAACTGTCCAGATCATGTATTGAGATCTAAGCCCAAGTGCACTGAGCCGCAAAGCCCATAATGTAATGGCACTTCTTAGGGCTTCTCTAACTTTAATATACACACAAATCACCTGAGGATTTTGTTCAAATGCAGATTCTGAGAGTCTACGTTTCTAATAAGCTCCCAGACGGTTCTGATGCTGCCAGTCTGTGGACCACACTTTGAGCAGCAAGGTCCTGGAACACTAATTCTGGCCCTAAACTACTCATTGCCAACAATGCACAACCACATTTTCTTTTATTTTTTTACTTTTTAAAATTTTTTTATTTCAGCATATTGTGGGGGTACAAATATTACGGTTATGTATATTGCCCATGCCCCCCTCCCCCCTCGAGGCAGAGCCTCAAGCATGACCATCCCCCATACGTTGCACATCTCACTCATTATGTTTGTATATACCCATCCCCTCCTCCTGGCAAATTCCCCTGTGCTATAATAATACATGTGAAAAGAGAAGGGCCTGGTGGTTTTAAACAAGTAAGAGACATGTGAGTTTAGACACATTGCTCAGCCTCCTTGAGCCCAGTTTTCTTGTCCATGACACTAGCAACTGTGCCTCTTGCTGTATTGCTTCCCACATAGTGTCCCTGTGAGTAGCTTCAACATACCACGTGTCTAACTGCTATGCAGTCCTATTTTAAAATAATTCTTTTCTTTTCACTAATTTTACCTTTCCTTTTATTTCGAAAGCTCTTTGAAAGCTCTTTCTATCAGGCTTGTTAGTGAACTAAAAAACAGTGTCAAGAGGCAATCGGTGTTTTTGGTTGTCACAGAGTCTCTGTTAAATTAAAGGTTAAATATTCCAAAATCAAGGCCTTATGAAAGAAATAAATATGCCTGAATGCCACTGATGATTATTGTCTCTTCCTCAAGTGCCATGCTTTCGGTGCATTTCTTTCTGTAGTTCATAAATTTGCATTTTCTCTCACCCTCATGGCATAGTAACAAGAGCACAGGCTTCAAAGCCAGAGGCTTGGTTGAATGTAGGCATTGTTGATTGCAACTGACTTAGCGTCCCTGAGACAAAAAATTTCCAATCTGATAATCACTAAAGTGAAATCAAAAATAAGAAGGAGGAGGAGGAATAGAAGCAGGAGGTAGAGAAATAAAAGGAGAAGGAGAAAACTGTCTTCTTAAGTTTCTGAAAGTCAGATGAGATCAGATACAATGTCTGGCTTGTAGTTGGGGCTTAGTAAATGTTTATTCCCTCACCCAGCCTATCCTTGGCCACCCTTTCTCTATTTCTTATCCTTCCTTTCTTTCCAAAATTATTCTTTGTTGGACTTCTTTTACTCTACCTCATCTAAAACTATATGTAGAAATGAATGAATGAATGGATAGGAGAATGAACAGATAAAGAAATGAACTAGCAATGTGAGTTATACAGATAATACCTCATATTTTAATTTTAGCATTCTATTTCTACCTTTTTAATATTTGAACCATTTTCTTATTCTGGCCTCATAGCATCCTTATATTATTTTTGACCTTTCTTATGGACACATCTGCTTGTATCTGTGGCTCTTGTGTTCTTACGGCTTATCAATACAACTGAGAACTTCCTGAGGGCAAGGACTGGTTCGTATTCCTCTCTGAATCAGCTGTGTCGAGCACAGTGCCTGGCACACAAGATTCTTTTAATGTTTGTTGACTGAATGGATGAAAGAAGAAAGGAAGGAAGAAAGCAAGCAGAGGAGGAAGTGAGTAAAGAAGGAAGAAAGGACGTGAAAATGCTCTTCCAGATTGAAAGTTACTTATCTTGCCCAGTGTCTGGCACATAGTAGGTATTTAATATCTATTCATCAACATCATGTAATTATTAATTTGAGTCTTATATAGATTCCCAAATGCCAAGTAGATAAGAAGCAGTATTTTCTTCAGGAGATTATAATGACAAGCACAAAAAGTAACTGGGGAAGATGGAGAAAGAGAAGCCATCTTTCTTCCGGGCAGTGGTGTCAAGCTGTCATGTTAGTGTCTGCCTTGCCTCTGCAGGCTAATGGTTGCCAGGGCAACAGCAGTGCCAAGCCTTTGCATTCACATAGTTTTCCATTGATAATTGCTAATGTGAACAAGTGCTGGCTTGCACTTTACACCTGCCTGGCTTGTAAGTCTGCCTTAATTGGATGTGCCAAGATTGAGGAAAAAGTAATCTGCCCTTTCAAGACAACTGACAGGGAGATGAAGTGTTGTTTGGGCCTTTATTGTTACAATTTTGCTGACAAAATTACTATGAACTGTCTTATCTGGATGCATAGCCTGCCTTTGTTGACAGAACCCTAGCGTTTATCTTCTAGGGGTGGTGTATTAAGTCAGGGGAAACTTTGATGAAATATTTGGAGCAGTGTGGTGGTAATTCACTTGTTTTTTTTTAGGTGCAGTAAGAAGAGATATGGCATTAGGGAGGAACCTAAGGGGGTGAGAATGGGGCAAAAGGGTACTGATTACCTACTATGGGCAAGACATTGTATGGGCCTGTCTAACATACATGATCTTAATCTTCCCTGTGCCCCTGGGAGACAGGTATTGCTATCTCCAAGCTAGAGATCTAAAAAACGGGCTCTAAAGGTGAATTCCGTTGTTTACATTTTCAGAGTGAAATTAAAGACATTCTGCCAGCATTCAGACTCCAGCCTTCTTCTGACGAAATCTGTTCCTTTATCTATTCCTGGCTCCCTATGGGAATTTGGACATGTCCCTTCCTTCCTGACTGTAACTTCCCCTCATTATTCTCATTTTTGCTGTCTGAATTCTTCCCAAGGCAGTCGACTCCCTCTTGCACTGGCAGCTCTACCTGCGTTTAAACATATTTACTTCAGTTTAGAAACCAGGTACCAGGCACAGTGTTAGGAGCTAAGGAGATAAATGAGTAACTTCTGTTGCTGTTTTAAAGGTATTCATGTCCAGACTCTGGATTCTAGAAGGAGAGAGCATGAAGAAGTAAATGCATTCAGTTAGGTCCAGTCCAGTAAAAAGGAAGAAGTCTGCATGTGTGCTCTTGAGCACAAAGGCACAGGAGTGCTCAGTGGGAGCTTTTGGGGAAAGCTGAAATGTCAAAGCTGATGAATGTTACTGGGAACAGCACCAGCAAAGACACAGAGGCGTGAAACAGCACAACCCGGGTGGAGAACTGCAGATCATTTGGTATTTCCAGAGCAAGAGGAGACCCTGAAGACACTGAAGAAGCAGGATTGTAAGGCACATTAAGGAGTATGGACATAAACCCAGAGATGGGAGAGAGAAGCCATCCCCTCTGCAGGTGGCGAATCCTCAGTTACACTCCTTCATGGTAGGGGTTGGCAAACTTTTTCTGTAAGGATCCAGAAAGTAAATATTTTAGGCTTTGCAGACCACATAGGTCTCTGCTACACATTCTTCTTCCTTAAAAAAAAAAAAAACCAAAACACACACACACAAACTTTCTATATCCTTTAATAACATAAAAAATATTCAGTCTGCTGAATCTTGCCTTATGTCATGGTCTCTAGTCTATCACAATCCTGGTCAGCAATCTTTGATTAGTCAATTTTTCTCTCAAAATGGAATGCTTAGTAAAGATCAATATATATTACCTCACTTAATTTGCACAGCAACCTACATGTATGTAAGTTATACAGGATTAATGATATTTTTAAAAGCCAAATAAACCCTGAACACAAGAAAAAACACTTTAAATACTTTATAATTTCTGCATCCATTTCCCATCTACCATTAGAGATTTTTTTTTTAAGTAAAATGGATAGACTTTATTTTGGGCATAATTAGCCGTATAATGCTTACATTCTATTGTACGTAATAGTTACAGAACACAGTTGTATACCCTAAACCATGTATACTGTACCTTGCGTAGAATATAAAGATCTTTCAAAGTTAGTTTTGACTATGTAAAATTTTCACTTATGCGATGACTTTACAAAAAACTTTCCCTCAGAAATGTGTACATTTTATAACGGGACAGTAAGTTCCTTGGCCTGATCCTGAATCTCTAAAAACCCAGTGCATCCTCGATCGGTCAAGGTAATTATGTGTTGTTGTTTAACTGTTTGTTTTAGAAATCGAGTCACACATTAAGCTGGTGATGGACAAAACACTTGAGCATGCTTTCCACAATGTACAGTGACCAAACCATACTTCCCCCATTCTGTACAAACAGGATTATCTTATCATTAGTGCTGTTGTTTATTTCTAATTCAAAGGCAAAACTTTATACTTACGTCTGTTTAATTGCATTAATTTCAATACCTTGATCAAACTGTTGAGGTCATCCTGGTTTTATCATCCACCACAATACCTGTCCTTCCTAATTTCATAAAATTGTAGTCAGAGGGTCCTTGAAGTTCTTGCATCCACGGAGGTTTGAGTTGGCACTGCAGGGCCCTATCATGTACACATCCTTCCTCTGCTTTTGTACTTCCAGTGACATGGAATGGGGATGGGAGTCAATACCTGCCACTGCATTGTTGAATAGTTGTAATTGTTGAGAAATAATCGGGTAAATGAAAGGAGCAACCTCATGTTCACCAACTATCAGTAATGAGTGCATATAATCTTACTCTCCCAACAACCAAGGCTAGTAAGAATTCCTTTATTAACTTTACAGATGAGAAACCCGAGGATTAAAGAATGTTAATATGTACGTTTCCCTAGCTGGTAAGAAGAGTTAAAATTCACTGCCACTCTGACCCTTAAGTCCAGTGAGAGTTCCCTGATGCCATGGATGCCTCATTATAGCTAAAGATCTTTTCTAATGTTGAACTGAAGTTTCTTTCTGATATGCTATGTTCATTTTGCGCTCTGGAGCAACCCAGAATAAATTGGCTTTCTCTTCTCCTGCCTTGAGCTGTTGGAGGGCATTATTCATAGTCAGGATAGCGTAGAAGCCGACAAACTCTCAGGAAGAAGAAGCGAGCCTGTGGGGCAGCACAGCGTGGGGCTGTGGACTCAAACTTTGGCACAAGGTAAAGCAGGGTTTGAATCCCAGCTCTCTTACTTTGTGACCATGGTGAAGTTCCATCAATTCTCTGACCCTTATTATTCTCAGGTGTAAAGTGACCAATACACATAAAAAATGTGAACAGAGGCCCTTCTCCCTGGTGGTACTGCTGTGAGGATAAACGAGGTCATGCTGGGGAGAGCTCGGTACAATGGTCAGCCTGGCCTTATAGAGTAAGTGTCGTCGAATTGTATCAATAGCTGTCATGTCACTCCTGAGCATTTGCTTCTCCACAGTCAATCATGTATTTAGGGACCCCTTCAATAGCATGGCAGGCCTTCCTTTGTCCAGCTCACCCTGCTCTGCTCGGGCCCCAATTGGTCTGTGTCCCAAAAGGCAGTGCTCATTATTTAACATGCAACTTTCTTTTTTCTTTGAACAATAATAGCTCACACTTTTGTGCCTTCTAAGTGCCAAGGAAAGTTTAAATTTATACATGTATTACCTGACTTCATCCTCATAATATCCCTATGAGGTTAATGCTGTCATTATCATCCCCATGTATCCCCATTTTACAGATGCGGAAACTGAATCTCAAAAGGGGTTTGTAATCTGCTCAAGGTCACATAGGTAGATAGCGGTCAAGCTGGGATTTGAACCCTGGCAGGATGGCTCCAGCAGCAATGCCCTATGTTGCTGCACTGCTTCACAGAGCAACGGGGGCAATGGGAGCAGGAGATTCATCTCAGACTCTTATTCAAAATGCTGCTGAGCATTGTTTCCTTTTTTTTAAAATCTCTCCCCAAATCCCCAATACTCTGTGTTTTTTGTGACTGGTCCTGTCTTCCTCAGGAATGCTAAATCAATTCCTGCAAATATGAACAAATCACCTTCCTTGAGCTTGTTTCCCCATCAATGAATAGGGGATAGAGATACATATTCAACAAGGCTGTTATGAAAACTAAATGTAGTGATTCAGCCAGAGTATCCAGGTCAGTATCTGGCACATAGGAATAATTACGTATTTTTGTTCCCTTCCCTTACTACCTACTAACATTTACATTAGAAGAGAATGATTGGAAAGAATAATTATATTCACTTATCAACAACTACTTGTTAACTGCCTACTAAGTGTAGGGCTTAGTTCCTACATTGGAGGAATGAGAAAAATTATACTATAGTATTTGATAAACTATGCGAAGGAAATGGTTGTGGTGTGGTGGGAGACCAGAGGTCAGGCAGGGCTTTTCAGGCTGAGAGGATTTTTATCTGGGTGTTGAAGGATGAATAGCAGTTATTCAGATAGCAAGGGGAGGAAGAAGGCCTTCCCGACACAGTCAACTGGGAATAGTAATAGAAGAATTGTGAATAATACAAATATTGCCTTGTTTACTGTCTTGTTGGTCTGCCACTCCAGAAAAACATACTTCCCAATACTTTTTTCTTGCTAATTGTTGTGTAATGTACTAGCAACATAATGAAAATAAATTAAATTAAAACAAATGTATCTGCAAAATACCATCCTAATTCATTGAGTGCTATTTTCTTGATTGTTTTCTAATCATTGAGAATCTATCAAATTTTACCTTTTTATTAACCATTTACTATTGTTAAAAATTCAGTTAGTTTCTATTTTTGATGTTTATTATTACCCATTTTGCTTCAAGTACTATTACTTTTATATATTGTGTTTTAAATTTTTAAACTTTAAAAACTTCCAAGGATAGCTATCTTAAGAGACACCTCAGAAAGATAGCCTGTTAATAAAATACCTGGATTCAAATCCCTGGACTGCACGTATTATCTTTGTCACTGTATATAATTTATTTGAACTCTGCCCCAATTTTTTCCTGCTAAATGGAGATTAACAGTAACTACTTCATGTAACTACTCACTGTGTATAAGGCAGTGAGCCTAGTGCCAATGCTAATGCTAACAGTGGCTACTGTTAATGACATATAGTGCCTACCAACTTTTGCATGAATGTAAATGTATCATTTCTTCTGAGCCAGGATTTTTTGCTTAACCTGAAACAAAAACACTAGTTTCTTTCTTTACTCCGGACTTACTATGTTTATCTTTCAATAAGAATCTTACAGAATCCCAGTATTATCATAGGCAATTCATTCATTCGTTTAATTTGCTGAATGCCCACTTTGTCGGAACACTGTCCTAGGCACCTAAGATGCTTATGGTCTGGAGGGGGAAACAGACAAATAAGCATAAGATGGCAATGCAATGTGACAATGACTACCAACAAGGGCTACATGAGGCCTTGTGAGACTCAGAGCCCAAAGACTTCCCTGGGGCCCACTAGACCCTGAGTGATCTGGCCTCAGCCCACTCCTCCAACCTCTTCTGAGCCCACCCTGACTCCAGCTCCTCTTTCTCCCCAGCTTCTGGTCCCCATGCTCCTGTTTTGTCCCCGGCTCTGTGCGCGTGCTCCTCTTGCTGCCAGAAACCCCTTCTCCACACTGCACATGTTGCTTCCTTCTCATCTTTTGGCTCAACTCAAATGTCATCTCTTCAGAGAGCCCCTGCACCACCCACTGGACTGTTGCCCTCAATTTTCCCCACCCTAGTACTCTCATCATTCCTTCTTAGGACACATCAAGTGTGTACTTGTAGGCTGCCCTCTTTAAGCAGTAAGATTCACACAAGCAGAGAACATGCCTCTTGTGTTCAGCCCTATTCACACAACACCTCGAGCGTTTTGAATATAGAAAGAGCTCCATGAAATATGTGTTCAATAGATAAAAGTCAAGGAAGGTGACGGATATGAATCTCAACAGATGAATCAGAATTCACCAGAGAGATAAGTAGAAAGTGTCAGAATGTAGCTACAGGCACACGCATTTGGGAAACATTCCAATCTGGGTTCAAATCCCAGCCTTGCTACTTTTCTGCTATTTATGGACTTGGGCAACTCATCTCAATTTTAGGGTATGCATTATCTTTATTTGTGAAATGGAGATAAGTGCACCTAATTGTGGGGTTGTTGTGAGGAGTAGCCCTAAGATATCTAAAGCATGTGGATAAACAAAAATAAATAGATTATGTGTTTATTCAGATATGTGCAGGAAAATCATGAATTGAGTGCACTGAAAATATTTCAGCACTGTGGTTCCTCACGTCTCAGTGAGGAGCGAGAAACAGGGGCCTGACCTGAAGCACCGGGCTGTGGTGAGGAAAATTGAATCATTGTAAAGTCTTCGGAAGTACAAAGCGCCTCCAGCAAGTTTTTGAAAGTCAAAGACTTACAGTTCCTTTTTAACAGTATCCAGAGGATGTGAGAGTAATGGTTACTCTTATTTCCAGCACTAGTCTAAATGCTGTGCATATAGTAGCTCATTTAATCCTAGCAACACTATGAACTTTTACTTCCCAGTTCTACAGATGAGGAAACCGAGACACAGAGATGTTCAGAAACTTTCCCAAGATCACAAAGCTAGTAAGTGACAGAGCTGGATCTTCAAGCTGAGCAGTATGGCGTGACAGCCCATGTCCTTAGCCCACCACACTCTAGACTGCTGGTGTGTAGCATAAAACCCTGTGGGATGAGATGTTACACACGTGGGTTCAAATCCCTACTCTGCCACCTTCTCATTGTATGGCCTTGGGCAAGATTTTTACTCTTTCTGAGCCCCTGTTTTCTCATTTAAAAAGATGGAAAATAATGGTATCTACTTTGAAGGGGGCCGTGACATTTAAACAAGCCAGCATATGTAAGGTGCCACGCTCGTAGTTGCTGTTCAATAGAAGGTGCCTAATGTGACCACTCACAGCAGCACTGAAATCCACTCATTGGTCCTGACATGGTTGAGATTTTACAAGCCTTGATGGCTTTTAATTGAGAAATATGCATCTGTGGCAGGTAATCAATACGCTCATTTGGCAGCCAGGTTCCAGATGAAATAAAACTAAACGATGATGCAATTAGAATATACAAACAAATCCCCTGCAGGAGCCAAATAGACTTGACTGCATTCTCCATCCTAATCATGTGGCCGCGTTTGGAATGCACTGCCAGTCATTTTTCTCGACAAATCTGGACCCAGCTAAACAAACAGGGCTGCTTTTCTACATTTGCTGTGTGCTTTACCTGCTTTCCCCTTGGAGCTCAGTTTCCCTCCGCCCAAGGGTAGGACGGCACATAGGCCTGGCTCCCTAAGTGTGAAGGACGCTTCCTACCTCTCTAAAAACAGTGTCTCTTGAAATTCACTTTGTCATTTCTTTTCTCATTGTCAGACAGAATGACAATAGCTGGCGATTTTAATGGGGAAACAGTTCAGGAGGCAGGTTCTCAATAGTCCCTGGAAAATCTCTCTAAAAAAATCCTTCTCTTCTCCTCTACCGCAGTCTGTGAATGACTAAATGACAAGACTGCTTTGCGGTTCACCCTTATACACACACTGACCTCCTCCAAATTTCTCTTCCAGAATTCACAACTGTAGCTTATTAACTTTAAATTGTATCATAACTGCCATATGCCAGTGAGCATAATAAACTGTAACCTCAGCCAAATTTTAGTTATTCATAGTTCAAATCCTGGACCCCCTACTTATGAGCTGTATGTATGACTTGGACAAGTGATGTGGTCCTAGTGCCTCAGCTTCCTCATCTATCAAAAGAGGGTGGTTATGGTAACTGGCATTTGCTTTGATAGAAAGACTAAGTGAGATAATATATGGAAAGTTCTGGCATTACTGGCTGGCACATAATGAGCTCACAATACATGCAAATTATTATTAACACCCTACATTTTGAGCCAACTATCAGAAATAAGAGTAATTTGGCTCAATTAACTTTCTGTAGAATACTTTCTGGTAGGCTTGGGATAGTACAAAGAATATAAGGTTTAGAGACAAACTTGGATTCAGAGTTTGGCCCTGCCACTTCTGAGTGACCTTAGGTATGTTATCCAACATCTTTGAACTTCAGTTTCTTCATTTATAATCTCTTTAAAGAATGTATGTAAATATAAATATCTCCTCGCAGAAATGTGACATTTTAGCCTTAGCTAAAGCAAACAAAATTGCTGTCACAGTCCACAACTGTCACGTATCTGTGAAGATCTCGACACTGACGTGATCTAAAACTGCTTCCAAAGTAGCCAGTCATAGGACTGATAAACTGGAAAGGGCCTTTTGGTATCAGCCTATGTCATACATTCATTTTACATAGAAAAACCCCCAAGATTCAAAGAGATCATGTGACTTATCTGAAATGACATAGATAGAATAAGACTGAGCCCAAGAAGAGAACCCAGCTATCCCGTAGTGACCTGCATTCTGTCCTACCCTGTCAAAGCGAAACTGAAGAACGAAATAAGGAAAACAATGAATTCAAATTAAAAATAAGGATTGGAGAAAAGGAGGGAAGGGAAAGGAAGGATGGAGGAGAGAAAGGGAAACAGAAAAATCGAATGGAGTGTATGGTGTCACTTGGAGCATGTGATGGTCCTTGGCATAGAGCACAGTGAAGCCAGCAGGATGGCTGATGAGGTCAACAGGACCAGAAGGGAGGCTGCATCGTCTCAAATCCCGGCTCCCCCAGCCACGGGCTTGCAATCTCCATCCCTCAGTTTCCTCACGTCACCTTCTCTGCATGGTGGTTGTGGAATTATCAGTACCTAGAAAATTATTAGAACGTGGGCCTAGTGCATAGGAAGCATCCAGTGCATTTAGCTGTTCTTATCAAATGGGAAGTTGACTATCCTCTCTCTTTCTTTCCACTTTTAAAGTAATTGTTTTGAAGTCATTCAGATATTTTACGTTTTCTCAGCCAAACGCCATGGTGCTCATGCTGTGATAAAGTGTTGGAAGTCATTACGAGAGAAGCAAAGGGCTGGGGTTGCGGAGTCTGTGATGGAAACCAACACAAATGTGCATGCGGTGCCCGCTCCGTGCAGGGAGAGCTTCTCCTGCTCAATCCTTGTCACAGGCCCAGGGGATGGTATTATTTCCCCCATTTTACAGATGAAGAAAATGAAACTCTGAGCAATTAAATAATTTGGCTAAGGCGTATCTGACACAAAAGTCTCTTTCCTCTCTCTTCCATGACACAATCCTTGCTAAGCAAGAATACATCAGATAGCAAATCTGTTTCTAAAAGAAGCAGCCTATGTTCCCAGAAATATTTAGAAAAAAAAAAAGATTAGAGAAAACTGTCCATTTCTGGTTTTCTCGGTTTTTAGGCAAACTATTGGGAAGAGCCGTCATTCATTTTCCTGTCCACTTCTTCCCTTTTATAAACTATGAATCACCAGATTTATAGGCAGGTGATCGTGGAGCTTATTTGTCTCTCTGTGTTTTCTCATTTTCAGAATGAACAGTATTGCTGCTCATGAGACAGCTTGAGTGACATTGTTCTTCTTGGACATTGATGGGCATGTCTAATTAAGGTAAATATATGTAATCATTTAAATTTCTTAACCTTTTTCTATGCTCGAGTATGGTGGTTTCCAGAAACATATGGATGGAAAAAGTGGGAAGGGAAGAGCAATAACTGAGGAATTATTGTCCTTTTGTCTTGAGCAAAATCCCGTGGATTAGAAAGTGGCACCCTCCACACATCTGTCAGTAGGCTTCATCAAAGTTGGTAGAGATGACACCAATCTCTTTGGTGTGAGTAGATTAGTTTTCTTCTTAATCAAAGGCAGCACTTTCTTAATCTGAGGCAGTGAGTACTGCTATTTCTCCACTTTTTCTGAAACAGTCCTCTGTAAGAATTAAATAATGTCAGGACTCTGACAGAATAAAATAAGTTAGTGACAAAATTTTCTCATTTTACAAGTTTCTTCCCCAGTTTTTTCTTGAGCCTTTGGGACTGGCTGTTATTTGGCCTTCCATATGTACCTGCCAATGACCAAGTTAATGAAAAAGTAGCAAAGGATATTAATGGAAAAACTCAGAAACAGCTAACCATGCTTAGGTCATGATGTATTATTTTTTATTGATTTGAATATTTTGCTTTGGTTTTCTGTTACATTTATACACAGCAACCCGGTCATATTTTCTGTTCATAAAAATCATACCTAGTTCAGATATTGGGATTAACTGTATCTTTTTTAGCGAGGCTGTGAACAATCATGGTGTTCCAACGATCATGGTGTTCTGTGACTTCCAGGTGTTCTGCCACCTGGATGACATGCAGAACCACTGTTCAGGGTCATAATTTCCATATATGATTCCAACACGTGGATATAATATTTGTTATTATTCATTGTATTTCCCAGAAGCTCTTTCTACAGCACTTCATTAAGAGTTCTCACATGTGAGAAGGTATATTGCCCAGGTCTACCAGGCAGAGTTGAGGCATGCGATGTGGTAATGTATAGACAAACCTTGCTGATGGTAAACTCAAGTCGTTGCAAGTTTGATGAATTCTTCTGGTTGCCCAGGAAGCTGTTCTCCCTCCTGGGGAAACTTTCCTCAGCAAGAGGGCAAATGGATGACCTGATGCCTCTCTTACAAATCCAAGAGGTCAAAAACACTTCATTACCAGTTGGCTAGGTCTAGAAAAAGAACCAAAAAGTTGCTCAGAAATATTAGTTGAGCACCTTAGTGTGTGCTTTAGCAATGAGGTCAGGAGAAGAGCCTTGGAGCAGATCTTTTGAATCAGAAGAGCTAGTTCATGAAAGGAAAGATCCAAGATGTGAATCATGTTGAGAAGCCTCCAAATTAAAGGATTTGGATAAGAGTTCTCCACTATAAAGATCGGGAGGGTGAGATCCATGTCTGAGTTCAGGGATCCAGTTTTCCTAGAAGGCAAAGCTATAAATCAGATTTTTAGAGACTGGCTAGAGAGAGAGAAATTGTACCTGGGTAGCCAAACTATGGAGCTCCAAGCTAAAGTCCTTGAGAGTTACCCAGGTGTCAAACAACATACATGCCAGATATAAACTCCAATAAGCAAGCTTCCCTTAAGAAAGTAGAAAGATGAGGCTGAGCCAATAAAATGTCTAAAATTTATGGAACATTTAACATATGCCAGGCACTATTCAATATTTACACATATTATTAACTCATTTAAATGGGATTGGGGCTAGATATGGTGGCTCATGCCTGTAATCCTAGTACTT
The DNA here is from genome assembly GCA_008086735.1 of Cheirogaleus medius. Taxonomy (NCBI): domain Eukaryota; kingdom Metazoa; phylum Chordata; class Mammalia; order Primates; family Cheirogaleidae; genus Cheirogaleus; species Cheirogaleus medius. Next base: position 42,902,993 of record VBSM01001265.1, on the reverse strand, counting down.
TGGGATCTTGAGGCAGGAGGATTGCTTGAGGCTAGGAGTTTGTGACCAGGCTGAACAACATAGGGAGACCTTGTCTCTACAAAAAAAATTAGCTGGGCATGGTGGCATGTGCCTGTAGTTCCAGCTACTTGGGAGGCTGAGGCAGGAGGATCAATTGAGTCCAGGAGTTTGAGGTTGCAGTGAGCTATGATGATGCCACTGCACTCTAGCCTGAGCAAGAGTGAGACCCTGTCTCTGCTAAAAATAGAAAAAATTAGATGGGCATAGTGCATGACGCCTGTAGTCCCAGCTACTCAGGAGGCTGAGGCAGGAAGACCACTTAAGCTCAGGAATTCAAGGTTACAATGAGCTATGATTGGGCCACAGCACTCCAGCCTGGGTAATAGAGCAACACTCTGTCTCATAAATAGATAGATAGATGATAGATAGATAGATAGATAGGTCTGGTACTAATATCATCTCCTTCATGCAGGTGAGAAAGTTCAAGTAATTTTCTTAAGTTTTTACAACTAGAAAGCTGTAGAGCTGGGATTTGAACTCAACCTTCAGTTGCATTTCCTGGCCTTGTCTGTGCACAGGGCTGGCTGAGGTGACTCTTCCTCACCCTGATGAAACAGGAGGCCTCACAGATCTTTCTTTCTGGCCGTGCTCCCAAGAGACTGTCAAGCTCCTGAAACGCTGCATGCAACGTTTTTTAACTCTTGTCCTATAGGAAAATGCATTTGGTATTGCAGCTTGCAAGCAAAACTCTAAGACTAGAGAAATAAAACCAATTTACCACTTTCTCCCCACCAAGCACCACTTTTGTAAATAGGAATTAAACAGCCCTTTCCCCCACTCTCCCGCACCAGCTGTCCTCTCTCCTGATACCCCTAGCAGGCAATCTCTTTACCCCAGAATTGTCAGGAAAGCACCGGCTGACAGGTTGCGTTATTGCTTCTGATCCCATTGGTCACATTGTGTAACATCTTAACTCCTAACCTAATTCGATGGATGCAGCTTGACAGGGCGTAGCAGGGATGCAGTCTAGCTTTCCTCCAGCCGGCGACCGGCACAACATTTGAAACACTTCGGGGCATATTTCTTGATCAAAATAGGTGTAAGGGTAGCAGCCTGTTCCCACTGTAGGGTTAGGTTCCAGGAAATACCTGTGGCCATTCTTGTCTTCTTGTTTGAAGAAGGTTAAAGATCTTAAGTCAGTATAATAAAAAGCAGCATTTAGAGGGCTGAGGTTGCGATGACCCTCAGAAACACTTTCAATGCATTTTCATATTCGATAAAATAGATCAATACAAATGGTACACCCAATAAAGAGAATGCCAATGACATTTTACACATCTCCAATTTAAAATAAGAGGGTTGAACAATTCAGTTCCATTTACCATCTCTTGCCCGGGAGAAACTTTCAGTTTGTATGTTTGTTTTACTTTGTTGCAACAAGTTCATGCCAGGAGGTATTTAGTTTTCCTGTGTCTGGTCCTCCACCTAAATATTCCAGGCTTTCTTGATTTCAGGAGTCTTAATTTTATTCCATAGCACTGTGCTGTGTACTATGCTGGCTTCTGGAGGCAGAACAGTAAAAGGAACATAGCACTCCCTGCTTCCAAAGAGCTCACAGTCTGGATGAGAAAACAGATGCACACAAGAATAATCCAGAGCAGAGAGCGGTTGGAGAGAAAGAGCTTGGAGTTAGGAAGACCAGCAGAGATCTTCTGCAACATTCTAAATGAGGGTAGGAGTGGGGAAGGGGCAGGGCATGGGCAATGGTGGCCAAGGTGGAGAGAAAGGAACAGAGAAAGAAAACATCTGGCTTGGGAGCACAGGGAAAGTGGAGGGAAGGGGATAGCCAAGAAACACAGAAAATCAAGGCTCTAAGTAAAGAATAGCTTTGAATCTTCCAAATCAAAATGGTTGCATTTCTTCCCCTGCCAAACCAATTTCAAAGGAGTTTGAGTAGCTGGTAATTCATTTCCACACCTCTCAGGCCATCTATGGTGATCAATTGCCTGCTGCATTAAGAAACAAGCCACGGATGGAATTGATATTTTTTAATATTGTTGTATTTCTTTTCTTTCCTTTTTTGTCCCAAAGTGCTTTAGAAGTTATTATAGAAAGAAGGTGTGAGTCATATGCTGCCTTGCTGTGGAGGCTGGAGGTGGTGGTGCCATTACCAGCTGATAGGAAATCAGGTTATAAGCCCTATTTGTTTTCCAGGGTCTCCGTGATGTGACATCAGGAGGCGATGGCTGCAGTTACAGGAGACATTTGTTCCAATGATGTTCATAAATACACTTTGGTAGGCAGTTATGTCGAATCCACCTGCTTTCCCTTCTCTCTCTGAGAACAGGCTGCCTTTCAGCTGTTTGATTTCTCTCTCTCAGATAGGACAGTGCTGACGGAGAATCTGGAAGTCAGGTGTGAGACATGGTATAATGAGTCTACCTGCAGTGTGTGTGTAGGAGGAAAAGGCTAGCTGGGAGGTGAGGGAGGATCGGGGGCGGGGCGGGATTCTAATTCTATAAGACAGCTGGACACCCAGCTTAAATGCAAAGGTGGAAAGGTGGCCATTCAAGGCTGGTAGGAATGGAGAGTCAGTGATTCACAGATTGGTGAGTCTCTTTTCCTTCTGGGTTGGGGCTTTGTTTTCTTAGGTAGGTAGAGATGGTGGGTTCATTCTTCTTGGGGTTCATGAGGAACTCAGGAGAACAGGGCACATAATGAGGTTAAATATTCCTGATTAGGTGACTCTAGACTCTCTGAATTTCAGTTTCTTTATAAGATGAGCATACTACTGCTCATTTTGTGAGATTGGTGTAAGATGAAATGAAACAACATGGTGTGTTTCCAGTCCAGCTTCAGGTGTTAATGTAAGGCATGACCCTACAGGATATCACTTTCCTTCCATGCCCTGCCCTCTCCTCTGTCAAGGCCAGGTGCATGAGAGACAGAAGTTCTGTCACAGTGCCAACAGGCTGTGATGAAACCTACCACAGTGCATGAAAGTACACTCTGGTATGCACACAACTCCCTGTGGACCTTGTTAAAATTTGCATTCTTGTTTAGTAGGCTTTGAACAAGGCCTGAGATTCTGCATTTTTAACTTGCTCTAAGGCAGTGTAGATGTTACTGACCCATGGACCACACTTTAGTTGTAAGAACTACCTGGGATGGGTGATGCTGTGCAGCAGGCGGGAAGAACTGGCCTTGCAAGGGAAGCTGGAAAGTTAAAGGGACAGTGTCCAAGGTTATATCAAGATATCATATCATGATATGGTATCAAGATATGATATATATGATCTAGGCAAAGGGTGGACAAATTCCTGTGGCAAAGGAAATTCCATCCCATTTGTGGGATGTGACTGTGGGTGACCACCAGTCTTGATATGATCTTGGAACAGTAGGACCTCGGAAAACATCCCCATGTGCAAACCCTCAGTGGCTCCCGATTGCCATTGCACAAAAGGCCAAATTCCTCAGCATGACTACCATGTTCGTCATGATCCTGCCTCTAGCTTCTCCTTACATTCTCTCCTTGTGCCTTACGTTTATTTTTCTGCATATGCCATGTTTTTGCATGTGCTGGTTCTTCTGCCTGGAATGCTCTTTGCTCTCTACTGCCTTGGCTGCCTAACAAACTCCTATTCACCCTTCGAAATCCTTTCTTAAAATTAGCTTCATTGTGAAACTTAAACATTCATAGGTTATATATATTTAAATCACTGGCCATGTTTCTGAAGATTAAAATGATCCAGCGCTATGCATCTTTCTCCCTGTAACCTGTGAGGCTCTTGAGAGCTGGGTCTTTGTTTCATCGTCTCTGTCTTCCTGGGACTTAGCACAGGGCACAGCAGTCACTCAGTAAATTCTCGTTAAATGGAACTGAAGATTGGTTGGAGGAAACAGGATGGGGGCGATCAGAGCCTGCTCTGAAAAGGACTTGTGAACATAAGGGACTTTAACCAAAACGTCTGTGGAATAGACCAGGGAGGGCCTTCATCTGAACAGAGGGGCTGGGTGTTAACTACAGTAAATCCGCATGCAGACTGTACAGTGTGGGTTGCAGGGCGTCCTGGGTGAGAAGAGATCCCAGGCTTGTGGAGTAACCTATCACTGTAAAGAAGAATGATGCTTTTTGATTTTCGGAAGTGCTTGTCATGGGTGTCACTGCTGAGCCCACTTTAACCCTTCGAGTTCTTCGCAGAAACAGGCCCGGTCTCTCCTCCAGGCCCTACTCCCATAGAGAGAAACATCTTGAATAGGTAAGGCCAACATTGAATTCTTGAGATCCTGTTTGACATTTGGGGCAGGAACAATTTAACTTGAGTTCTAGTTAAGTTCTAGTTCTAGTTCTACCCAGTTAAGAGAACTCGCATTCAGAGAAGGAGCCGGGGAGGGATGTTACCTCTTCACCTGCATGAGTCCTACCTCTGAGCCCAGGGCTGGCGTCCGCAGTCCCTGCTTCCTTTGGGGTCATTCCCGTGGCTGCTTTCCCAAATTTGCAATCTCGGCCTCTCTGTTCCTGAGTTCATAGTTGAGGAAGTATCCCTATACATAAGGCCCCCTACACATAGTGTTTTGCAAGCACTATTTTGTCAAAGCAATTCAGGTTAATAACTGATGGGAAACACTTTTATACTGCCCTGGCAAAGAAGTGGACTCTGGACATGAATCCTGGCCTTGCCATTTATAAACCCTAAGACTCTAGGTACTTAGCCTCTCTGTGCCCTCAGATTTCTTATGTATAAAATCGAAATAACGATGTCTACTTCAGGGGATTACTGTAAGGATAAAAGTAACATTTGATTCTCTTGCCTCTTTTCCTTTTAACTATGGTCATATCAAGAATATTATGTTAAACGTTTGCCTTACATTGAAATATATTATAAAGTTACCATATAAAAATGCTTTGGTACTGGAGAAGAAAATGCTGTAAATATCAATGCAATAGAAAGGAGCAACCCAAAATAGACCTAAAATTTGCAACGAGATCTAAAGACCAGTGACTCACCAAGTATGACACCTGTGACATTTAAAATAAACCAATCAATTTGCAAAGGAGAAATCAACACCTTGATGAAGAAAGCGGCCCAAAGGGGACATTAAACAAGCAATTCACAGGAGGGAAAACGTGGCCACTAAATATATCAAAAGCTTTTCAGCCTCGCTAACTATAATTATTATCATTTTATACACGAGGAAGTTGGTACTTAGAAGAGTTAAGTAACTTGCCAAAACTCACTGAGAGAGTAGGTGGAAGAACACAGCGTGAACCTGGTTTCTCTTTTAGTTGCTTGCCTTTTAAAGAACAGTCTTTGTTATTTCTACTTGTTTTGTTTTTCCAAATACATTTTTTATCAACCTCTTCTTGAGTTTTGAAACTAACACAAAGCAAAAATTAATATAAAAATAATTTAATTCCTGTTAGAATATTGATTTGAATGGTAAAATGTATACATTAAAATAAAAGCATTGGAAAATTTAATGATTTTCTCATTTGTGCATTCATCTCTTATGTTTTGAAGTAATGTTTCTGTTATTTTAGGATCGCTCAGGCACTAATGTCCTTTGAGCAGACAGTACTTTTTCTATGCCAAGCAATATGCCAGGCACAAATGAGAGAGAAATAAGCAAAATGTAACCCATGTTCTTAAGCACCTTACCAATGTAGGGGGTAGACAGATATATAAGTAGATAACTTTAACATTTGCTTTGCAGACTACAGCCAGTTATGTTAACCACTTTTATTAATTCTAACAAATATTATCTGATTTATAAAATGCCATTGGTGAATAATCATGCCATCTGCACATAATAGAGATTCACAACAATTTATCTAAAATCCTTGGGGCTAGATATTTCTTGTAACTCAGAGTATGAATGGTAATATGGTGCATATTCCACATATTACATAACAACCTCAACAGGGTCTGGGGAAAAGCTCATAATCAACCATATTAAAATTTTTGCAGCAATATAAACATTCACACTAAGTTGCTTTACATCAGTTCAGATCAGATTTTTCATTAAATGAGTGAGGTAAAACATTCAGCTTTCAGACTATTCTGGATTTCAGAATTGCAGACATCTTATGGACTTATGATAATATCTTACAATCTATTTTTAATATATATTAATTTTATTTCTTCATATGCCTTATTACACCAGGTAGACCTACTTAAATAATGTTAAACAGTAGTGGACAGAGAGGTTTTTATCCCTAATTTACAGATCTGCATCTGGTACTCCCTAATAAAAAGTCATTTTGGGGGAGTTTAAAATAGGAATATTCATCATATTAAGGAAGAATTATTTTATTCCAACTCGAAAAATTAAAATATTATTAAATTTTATCAGATGCATTTAGGGAGTATTGAAATAATCATCTGCTTTTTTATTACTAGCCTACTGATAAACTTGTATTGCATTATTCAATTTCCTTATATTGAAACTGGGCATATTCCTATTAGATTATTGAATCAGTAATATTAGATTGTTAAGCTCTGTTTTGAAGTAGTTAATTTAAGGTTTTGAATATATATTCATAGTTTAGATTGTTTGTTTTCTTTCTTCTTGCATAATGTTTTATCACCTTTGGGGATCTGGATCAAATCTTCCTTGTGGAACAAATCGGATAGTTTTCTCATCTTCTACTCTCCAGAACATATTATAATGAATATATTTATGTATTTCTTGAATGCATGAATCAAATCACTGTTAAATCTCTCAGGATCTAATGTCTTTTGGGCAGATAGCTCTTTGAGAGCTTTCTGATTCTTAGTGATTGGTCTGTTCTGATTTTCTATTTCTTCTGTAACTTTCGAAACTTGATTATCTTTTATTAGATTGGGAAGATTAGAAGTTAAAGTAGGAGGTATTTTTACCCTTCCCAGCTGTGAATGCATATGTCTTTGCATCACTGAATTTATGAGGGTTTTTATTTGCTCTTTTAATTGCCTTTTTTTTCAAAACTTGGGACTTCATTATAGAAGATTTGATTTGGGCCCAAATGTTCATCTGTTTATCTTTTCCCATGCTCTCTTTGAAACAATGTTTTTTAAGGACAACTAGATTCCCAGGAAATCTCAGCTTGAAAGAACATGAGAGATCATCTGGTCTAGTGTACTGATTTTGGAAATGTTGAAACTGAGGTCTCAACTGGTAAAATAATTTACACAGTTATAATGTCAGGAATAAAATCAAGCTCAGCCTAGATAATGGAGTGCTGTTTTAAAATAAGCACAGCTATGAAATATCCTATGTGTATTTCTCTTCCTTGACCTCAGAACTTCGTCTACTCTTGACTCCCAAGTATTATGCCCCACATGTGGGTTGATACACAGCATACGATGGTGTCCAGTAGCCTAATGGATGCTGCTGCCAGACTTTCAGCTCTAGTCTCCAGGGATATGCCATCCAATCAAGATAGCAGGTAGGCTGTAGAAGAAAAGACAGGAGCAAGTCCCGCGCACTATCAGTGACCCTTAATTCTTCATTCAGTTTATATCTGTTCTTATTCATTATGAAGAATTGCCTAAAACCTAGTTGAGAGTGTTACTTATTGATTTTATTATTCATATGAAAATTTCCAAAACATCAAACAGGAAAGCTTTGACTTTCAGAAGTGAGAGCTGCAGTATGCCTAGCAAAAATTGATTCCATTGATTTTGAAGATGGCTGTTTTGTTACTGAGTATTCAGTGCTTGCCATCCTGTAGAATAACCATGACATCATTTCATGGCCAAAGCGAATGTGGATTCTGATACTTACCCTTGCCTGCATCAATAAACATGACAAGGAAGGCGCTTAATTATATGAACACCCAGGTATAGAAAACCATTCAGTGAGTTCATCTGATTCTTTCTCCAAGAGCTGGGTTTAATGAAGCTTCTATTATTTTCGTAGCATCCACTTGAGACATAATTAAAGAAGTTTTGTCTTTAAGTTTTTCTGGGCAGTGTAAATCATTTTGCCTGTTCCTTCATGCATAACAAATGTACACAAAATAATTAAACATACAATGCTGAAAAACAGGAATGCCAGGAATAGAGGTGTTGAGCTGTCCCCGGGGTCTGGGCTGGCACAGTCAAGCAGGCTAAAGTTTGGAAGGGCAGAGTGATTATCTAAAGGATGCAAGAGCAGAGAACCTGTGGGTGAGCTTAAGGAAGCCCTCTCCCGGGAAACTCAGGGAATTTAAGTTTATAAAAGTTTGATTTTCTGTTAGTTTTAAGTGCTAAGCCCAGAACAGGAAATGGGGGACAAAGCCAACTACATCAAGATCTACATAAACGGAGAGTCAGAGTTAAAAAACAAACAAACAAACAATATTGAAGCATAATGGATGAAAGAGAGATAGGTATTAAATGACATGGTGAGTATAAAGTATTTAGCACAGGGCCTGACATGCAGTGCTCAGAAAATGTTGGCCATTATTAGAACAGATTTTAAGTTGTCTATTTCTTGTCCTTTAAAACTTAAATAGCCCTTACACTCTCTTCTTTTCCATCATCAAATGATGTCAGCTAATATTTTCAAAGTATTTTCCAAATCTGATTAATTCTCACCATTTCCAGGACTCTTTGGTTAAACCGTGATCATCTTTCTAAAATTGGTGGGTCACTTGCAGTGCATCCATCACTCAGAAAATCAGTTCCAGATAGTGGCTCAGATGTTCCCCCGTTGCTCCCCAGTGCTCCTAGAAGGTTACATGTACTTCTTACCATGACCTGCAAGGCCTCCACATGATCTGGCACCTAGACACTTGTCCAATTTCATCTCCTACCATCTTCACCTAATTTATTCCACTTTTTTTTTTTTTTTTTTTACAAATCTTAGAGAAAACCAAACTAGTTCCTACCCTAGACCCTTTGCACATTCTGTGTCCTTTGCCAGAAATCTTCTTTTAATATATCATCTTACAGTTCAGACTTGTTTTATGCATCAAGTTTTTATTCAAATAGAGGCTTCTTAAAAAAGATTACGCTGACTGCGCTCCCCAAATTCTACCTTCTTCTCATTCTCTACCCACTTGCTGCTGTTTTCTTCAGGGTCCCTGTGTTTTCTTTTCTTTTTGTTTTTTTCTTTCAAAATATTAAGAGGGTACAGATGTATTTGATATATGGATTGAGTCAGGACTATAAGTGTGCCCATCACCCAAATAGTGTTCATTGTACCTGGTAAGTGGGTGTTTGCTCTACCTCTCCTTCCCTTACCCCCCCACTTGATTTCCAATGAATTTTACTTTCTTCTGTGTACTTGTGTGCCCATCCGTTAGTTCCAAATTATTAGAGAGCACATGTGGTATTTGTTTTTCCATTCTTGCAGTACTTCACTTAGGATAATGAACTTCAATTCCTTTCAAATTGCTGCAAAAGACATTAATTCAGCATTTTTAATGGCTGGGTAGTACTCCAAGGTATACAAATACCACATTTTATTATTCCATTCATGAATTGATGAACCCTTGGGTTGATTCCACATCTTTGTGATTGTGAATTATGCTGTAATAAACATTGATTGCAAGTGTCTTTTTGATAAAAGAACTTCTTTCCTTTGGGTAGATACCCAGTAGTGGGATTGCCAAATGGTAGCTCAACTTTCAATTCTTTGAGAAATATCCATATCATTTTCCACAGGGGTTGTACTAATTTGTGGTCCCATCAACAGTGTATAGACCTTTCTTTCTCTCCTCATCCAGCATCTATTGTTTTGGATTTTTTAATAAAAGCCATTCTAACATGAGTAAGGTGATATCTAACTGTGGTTTTAATGTACATTTCCCTGATGAGTAGTGATGTTGAGCATTTTTTTCATGTTTATTGGCCATTTGTCTATGTTCTTTTAAAAACTTCTGTTCAAGTTTTTTGTCCACTTTTTAATGGGGTTGTTAATGTTTTTCTTGCTGATTTGTTTGCGTCCTTTGTGGAGTCTAGTAATTAGCCCTTTATCGGAAGTATAGATTGCAAATATTTTCTCCCATTCTGTAGGTTGTCTATTTGCTCTGTTGATTATTTCCTTAGCTGTGAAGAGCCTTTTAATTTAATCAAGTCCCATTTATTTATTTTTGTTACTGCTGTAATTGCCTTGGGATCTTAGTCATAAATTATTTGCCTAGACCAACATCTAGAAGAGTTTTTCCTACATTTTCTTCTAGAATTCTTATGGTTTCATTCCTTATATTTAAATATTTTTATACATCTTGAATTAATTTTTGTGAGTGGCAAGAGATAGGGTCCTGTTTCATTCTTCTGCATGTGGCTATCCAATTTACCCTGTACCATTTATTGAATAGGGCTTCTTTTTGCCAGTGTGCACTGTTATCTGCTTTGTCAAAGATCAGTTGGCTGTAGGTAGATGGTTTAAAATCTGGGTTCTCTATTCTGTTCCATTGGTCTATGTGTCTATTTTTGTGCCAATACCATGCTGTTTTGGTTACTATAGCCTTGTAGTATAGTTTGAAGCCTGGTAATGTGATGCCTCCAGCATTGTTCTTTTTGATTAGGATTGCTTTGTCTATTTAGGCACTTTTCTGGTTCCAAACAAACCATAGAATTATTTTTTCTAGACCTACGAAATATGCCATTGGTATTTGATGGGGATTGCCTTTAATCTGTAAATCATTTTGGATAATATGGATATTTTATTAATAACAATGTTGGTTCTAGTGATCCGTGACCATATGTTTCTCCATTTGTTTGTGTCATCCACAGTTTCTTTCCTCAGTGTTTTACAGTTGTCCTTCTAGAGATCTTTCCCCTCTTGGGTAAGTATATTCCTAGGTATTTCATTTTCTTTGTAGCTATTGTGAATAGTACTGAGTCTTTGATTTGACTCTCAGCTTGACTGTTATTGGTATATTAAAATGCTACTGATTAGTGTACATTGATTATATATCCTGAGACTTGTTGAATTAATTTTTCAATGCCAGGAAACTTTTAGTGAAGTCTTTGGGGTTTTCTGGATTCAAGATCATATCATAGCAAAAAGCAATAGTTTGACCCCCTATTTCCTGATTTGGATACCTTTCGTTTTTTTCTCTTGCCCGATTTCTCTGGCTAGGACTTCTAGTACTCTGTTGAATAGAAATGATGACAGTAGGCAATTTTGTCTTGTTTCAGTTCTTAGTGGGGATACTTTCAACTTTTCCCTATTCAGTATGATGTTGGCTGTGGGTTTGTCATATATGGCTTTTATAATTTGGAGATATATTCCTTCTATGCCTAGTTTGTTGAGGGTTTTTTATCATGAAAGGGTGCTAGATTTTGTCCAATGCTTTTATTACATCTAATGAGATGATCATATGGTCTTTGTTTTTGCTTCTGTTTATGCATTGAATCACATTTATTGATTCTTTTTTTAAATAATTTTTATTATTTTTACTTTTTTATTTCAGGAAATTATGGGGGTACAAACATTTTGATTACATGTTATGACTTTGCCACATCCCAACCATGATTTGAGATGTGCCCTTCCCTTCCTACAATGCTCACCACACCCATTAGTTGTGAATTTACCCACCCCCAACACCCCTACCCCCAAAGAATATTACTGTGTGAGCACCTTAGTGTTGATCAGTCAGTGCCAGTTTGATGGCGAGTGCAAGTGGTGCCTATTTTTCCATTCTTGTGATACCTCACATCAGAAGATAGGCCTAAGCTCTATCCAGGAAAATATAAGAGGTGCTAGTTATGTATGTTGAACCATCCTTGTATTTCTGGGATGAAGCCCACTTGGTCATGGTGGATTATTTTTTGGATGTGCTGTTGAATTTGGTTTAATAGTATTATATTGAGGATTTTTTCATCTGTATTCATAAGGGATATTGGTCTATAGTTTTCTTTTTTTTGTTGTGTCCTTACCTGGCTTTGGTGTCAAGGTGATACTGGCTTCATGGAATGAGTTGGGAAGGATTCCCTCCTTCTCAATGGTATGGAATAATTTCTGCAATATGGGTACCAATTCTTCTTTGTAAGTCTGGCAGAATTTGGCTGTGAATCCATCTGGTCCAGGGCTTTTTTATCTTATTTTATTTTTTTAATTTTTTTTTTGTCATTGGGAGACTTTTTATTGTTGCTCCAATTTCACTGCTCATTATTGGTCTGTTCAGGAGTTCTATTTTTTCCTGATTGAAGCTTGGAAGGTGATAGGTTTCCAGGAATTTGTCCATTTCCTCTACATTTTCTAGAGCTTTTTGTAGTATTTATGGATGATGTTTTTTATTTATGTACTATCAGTTGTGATATCTTCCTTTTAATTTCTAATTGAGCTTATTTAGGTCCTTTCTCTTCTATTTTTAGTTAATCTAGCAAGAGGTTTGTCAATCTTGTTCATCTTTTCAAAGAACCAACTTTTTGTTTCACTGACCTTTTATATTTTTTTATTTGTTTGTTTTCCATTTTGTTTAGTTCTCCTCTGATCTTTTTTATTTGTTTTTTTTGTTGTTGTTGTTGTTGTTTTTGTGTTTTTTTGCTGGCTTTGGGTTTGGTTTGCCCTTGCTTTTCTACTTCCTTGAGATGTGATATTAGGTTTTTAATTTGTAATCTTTCTGACTTTTGGATGTGGGTATTTAAGGCTATGAATATTCCCCTTAAATATACTGTTGCTGTGTCCTAAATATTTTGATAGCTTATGTCTCCTTTGTCATTCAGTTCAAAGAATCTTTTGTTTTCCATCTTAATTTCATTATTGACCTGATAATAGTTCAGTATCAGGTTGTTTAATTTCCATGACTTTGTGCAGAATTAAGTGTTACTCTTAGAATTGATTTCTAGTTTTAGTCCACTATGGTCTGAGAAGATACATGGCATGATTTCAGTTTTTTTAAAATTTGTTGATACATGTTTTGTGGCCTAAGATATGAAAGGTCTTGGAGAATGTCCCATGTGCTTATTAAAAAATGTATATTTACTAGCTTTTGGATAGAATATTCAATAAATATGTGTTAAGTCCATTTTTTTATGGTCCTATTTAATTCCAATGTTTCTTTATTTAATGTCTGCTTTGATGATCTATCTGTTCATCTCTGATAGTGGGGTGTTGAAGTTCCTGGCAATTATGATGCTATTATATATTTCCTTGCTTAGCTGTAGTAGAATTTGTTTTCTATATCTGGGAGCTCCTGTGTTAGATGCATATATATTTAGGATTGTTATGTCTTCTTGTTGAATGATTCCCTTTACTGTTATATGATAATAATCTTTGTCTTTCTTTACCATTGTTGATTTAAAGTCAATTTTTGTCTGATGTGTTAATGGCTATGCCAGTTCTCTTTTGGTTTCCATTTCTGTGGACTATTTTTTTTCTGTCTTTTCACTTTGATTCTATTGGCATGCTTGTAGTTTAGATGTGTCTCCTAGAGGCAGCAGATAGTTGGGTTGTGTTTTTTTATCCATTCAGCCAGGCTATGTCTTTTGAGTGGCACATTCAAGCCATTAGTGTTAAGAGATAGAATTGATATGTGTGGTGCTGTTCTGTTCATCATTATGTGTAGTACCTGTTGCTTTGTTTTTCTCCTTGTGCTATTGTTTTATAGGCATCATGACGTTTAGCTTATTTTGGATGATTTTATACTGGTGAACATCTATTGTACTGATTTGTGCATAATGCTGTTCTGAGTATTTCCTGCAGGGCAGGTCTGCTCATGACAAATTCCCTCATTGTTTGCTTTTCTGAAAAAGACTTAATTTCTCCATCCATTATGAAACTTAGTTTTTTGGGATACAAAATTCTAGGCTGGAAGTTTCTCTATCTAAGATTGAAGATGGGGGCCCACTCCCTTCTGACTTATAAGGTTTCCACTGAGAAGTCTGCCATTAGCCTGATGGGTTTTCCCTGTAGGTCAGTTGTTGCTTACATTTAGCTGCCTGTAGAATTTTCTCTTTCATTTTGACTTTGGCAAGGTTGATTACTATGTGTCTTGGAGATGTCCTGTTTGCTATGAATCTTCTGGGTGTTTGATGACCATCTTGTATTTGGATGTCTGGATCTCTGGCAATACCAGGGAAGTTTTCCTCAATAAATCCCTCAAATAGATTTGCCATGCTTTTAGCAATTTCTTCATCTCCCTGAGCAATACCTAGAATTCAATGTTAGTTCACTTTGCATAGTCCCATATCTCCTTAGGTGATTGCTCTGCCTTTTTTGTTATTTTCTCTGCCTCTGTAAATGACTGGGTTAGCTTGAGAGCCTTGTCTGTCTTCAAGCTCTAAGATTTTTTCTTCTCCTTCATTTTATCTGTTGCTGAAACTTTCTGCTGTGTTTTGAAATTCCCTAAATGACTCTCTCATTTCTTTAAGTTCTATTATATCCTTCCTTATTTTGTCTAGTTCTTTAGTGACTTTTTCATTAATTTCCTGACATATTTTTTTGGCTTCTTTTTGTTGGTTTTCAACTTTCTCCTCAATTCCATTCATCTTATTTGCCATACATATTCTGAATTCCATTTCTGTAATTTCAACAATTTCCTTATAGTTGGAATTCACTGCTATAGCTCCATTGTGATCCTTTAGGGGTGTCAATCTGTTTTGATTTTTCATGTTGCCAAGGTTCTTTTGCTGGTTTCTTCTTATCTGAAACCTCTTTTCTCAACTCAGGCCTAATAGGTTTGTAGGGCACCTGTGCCTTGCTGGGAACTCTCATGCTTGATTAGAAGAAGGGGAGGTCCCTAGATGATGCTTTTTTCCCCTACTCTGGAGTGTTGATGCAGCAGAGGAGGGGTGTGTGCACTAGAAGCCTATAATGCAGCTGTTCTGATTTGTTCTGCTCACTTGTGATGCCTCTGCTCAAGACTCTGCTGAATGCTGTTTGTGTTGGGTGTTGAGTTGTTTACCAAATAGTTGTAGGATGTTTGAGTTGGGAGCTAGGTGAGACCCTTTCAGTAAGGCTGGTGTTGTGAGGATTGCTCTACCCAAGGTCACCCTTTAGGGGTGACAGTAACAGCTGGGTGGGGCTATCTAGGCAGTTGTCATGGGTTCCTGGGCTGAGGGAATTTGCTCAAACCAGGTCATGGTGCACTGGTGGCTTGAGGCTGGAGGTT
Source organism: Cheirogaleus medius (assembly GCA_008086735.1). Classification (NCBI taxonomy): domain Eukaryota; kingdom Metazoa; phylum Chordata; class Mammalia; order Primates; family Cheirogaleidae; genus Cheirogaleus; species Cheirogaleus medius. The sequence continues at coordinate 42,887,962 of VBSM01001265.1, read as the reverse complement.
CCCTGGTCTGGCATTGGACTTTGGAGCAGTTTCTCCAGCCCTGCAGTGGTGATAGAGGGTTGAGGTGGGGTCTTGGGGTCTAGGTGCAGTGCTGGAGTCTTGGTGATGGTGTGTGATGGGAGCTCTGGAGGCACAGAGGCAGAGCTTCTGTTCTCTGGCATGAGAACCTCAGAGCCGGGACTGGGTAGGAGCCTGAAGCAGGACTCTGAGCAGGGCCTCAGAGCCAGGAGCAGGGCCATGCAGGCAATAGGGCTGATCTGACCTGGAGGGCAGAGTCAGGACTGAGCAGGCAAGAGGCAGTTCGGGCCTGGAGGGTGGAATGGGGGCCAAGCAAGTGGCAGGCTGTTCCACAGGCTCGGGGACTGCCTGGAAGCCAAATTACACAGGCAGAGGTTGATTCTAGTGGCCCAGGGACTACAGAGTTCTCCCCACCCTCCCCAGAGCCCATGGAAGCCGTCACCCAGTGCATCTGGGGTCAGAACTTACTGTGCCCCACTCCAGTCAATTCCCATGCTTAGATCCCATTGTGCTATAGGGTAGAAGTTCTTGGCTCCCAGTCATGAGTATGGCTCAAGTAAATCTCCCATTAGTCTCCTTCCTCCCCATTCCCATGCTGACCTGGCACTACACACCTGAGAGCTCAGGATGGCTTTAGCAGCTGCCTGATCCCCACTACACCTGTTTTCTTGTGCATTAACTCTGCACAGACTCCAGGCACATCCCCAGTCCAACCAGGCTGAGGTCTATGGTGGTGGAGGGAGCCTTCTCACAACCCGCACGGCATCAGCAGGGTGAGTGCAGCGCGCCAGGACTCTATCCTCCTGTTCCTCGCTGCACATTCTTTTATCTTGTTATATATATATCACCTCATCACCTTTTTTCCCACATTGAGTGTCCTGCATTGCTTCTGTGTGATTTCACAATGTTGCTTTAGAGAAGAGCGATTTGTACAGAGCCAGCTGACTGCATGTTTCACTTCTTTCCTTGGGAGCTGTGTGCTGGCAGGCTGCTTCTAGTCTGCCATTTTTTTTCTGTCACTTTAGCTAGATCCTTGCACCTAAAGGATCGTTTATTAAGTAGATCTTCCACTCTAAGAAGTAGAGTTAAGTGGTGAAATGGGGAGGACCCATGTCTTTTCAACCTGAAATTTTATTATATATGTATCTATCTTTCAGTTTATAGCCTGTCTTTCCTATAAAATGTAAACTCCATGAGGCAAGGACTTGATGTATCTTGTTCACTGTAGTATCTTCCAGGGATTAGAGCAGTGTCTAGCATATAGTAGGGATTCAACAAATATTTTTGAATGAATGAAAGAATAGAAAGATCTTTCTAAGGATGCATGTTTCTAATTACCACGCAATAAAGTATGACAAAATAAGTATATGAGAATGTTAGAAAGAAAAGAAAGTAAATATCGACAAATAAAAATGAAGCTGGTAGGAAGGATTTTCCATGAAATTCATTTCATAGCCATGTGTTATACACTTGGTAGATGGGTTATATACTTGATTTTGTCAATATGTATTGACAACTTACTATGTGCCAGGACTTTTCAAATAGATCATTTTATACCCACTCACACACATAATTTAGTCTATACATAATAATTATACATACATATATATTATATAAAATTAACTCTGAGGGATTGATATTATTCTCCCCTCTTTATTTATCAACTAGGAAGACAAAAATTAAGAAAGGTGTGGTTACTTGTGTATTTAAACCAGGGTGTAAATAACATCAAAGTGCAGGCTTTGCCACATCCACATACAGGTTTTGAAAGGTTTCATTTGTAGCTTCACTGCTTTCTGTGTGACGTTATTCAAATGAGTCGGCACCTCTGATTTTGCTTCCTTGTTTGTAAGATGAAAGAAAGCAGATTTAGTCTGGTTATTCAAAAAAGTTGCTGCCCAATTAGAGGAATTAATGAACGAGAAACACTGAGCAAGGAGGTTCACCATGTTCACCACTACAGGGAGAAAAATCCATCTGCAGTGAGAACACATTGAGCCAATACAGAAAGAGGAGAGTGGAAGACAGATGATAAGAAGGTCTTGATGCTGGTTGAGTCCCTGGATCTAATCATTCCTGAGGCCAGACCTAACCCTTTCTTTTTCACCATTTTTAAATAGTAAATTTCCCTATTTGACTTGAACCAGTAGGGTAGCTGTCACTCACAGTGGAAAGCTGCACAGCTAACAAGGAGCTTTGCATGGACCTCCTTGGATCCTTGCCCATGCAGTTCTTACCCTGCGGGGAGCCCTTTCTGTTTATTCAGTCCATGCCCATTTACTGAGAATATAGCTGACACCAAGGTCCAGGAGTGTATTGTTGAAAAAGACTGAGTTTCTGATTCTAACGAGGTGTAACATTAATCAGGAAGCAGACATTTAAAATAGATGTAGGCATATTACATTTTGCAAAGTATTGTGGGAAACCAGAGAGGAGTTAACTTTGAAAGGAGGCCTGATGGATAAGTAGGAGTCTATATCACCTCTGATTTGTTCATGCAGAATTCCTTTTAAATCAGTGACTTAAATACTTTTTGGAAATCTATCGAAACCTTTAGATGATATCCCCAGAAAAAAGAAAATGGCAACTCAGGTCAAATGGTCATTTTATGCTCACAAATATACTAAAAATTTAATATATCTTCCAATGCCACCTGTCTAGAGTTGTTCTTCACTGCAGTGGTTCTTAACATTTTGGGATTCATAGACATCTTGCAGAAACTAGCATAGTCCTTTCCACAGGAAAATGTGCACATACAGAATTTTTTCAGATAATGTCGTGAGTTCTATGACCCCTACTTGAAATTCTCTGCTATGCAGAATGAACCACTGACCACTTCAACAGGCCTCTTCTGAGGGTCAGGACTCCTCTGAATCCTACCCACAGGCAGGCACTGAGTGTTTTCTGCCAGAAGAACCATGATAAAAATGGATGGTGACTTGTTAAACAGCTTTACAAATATGATTTGCCATCTATACCCTAATGTCTCAAAGTTACAACTCACTAAATGAAGCTCATGAGGAAAATAAGCCATTCAGCTTGACTTATGCTTCCAAGAGTGAGCTATTCTCCAAAAGGCCAGCATCTAGCTTAGGAGTCTCTCTTTCAGACAAATGTGAGTTATGCAGCCTCTATCTGTAGGGCAACGTGCATTTCCTCTCCACTGCTGTGCAAGATACTTCCTAGCCATCGTTATTGAATTAATCAATCAAATTTTATTTTTATTGCACCATTCTGGAAAATCCACTCATACCCCTTTCCAGTAATACTGAAAAGAAAATAATCCATACCACCCAATTAAGATTAAAACATATGTCTTCTTGATGATGGCTCAGTGATGGCAATTTCAGTGGTCATTGTCTCTTGAAGTTATTCAACATTAAAGCCAAAATAGACAACCAAGGTATACCTGCAAACAGATAAATTTTATTAGAGATACTTAAAGAAAGAAAGAAGAAAACATTTAAAAAGAAAGGGGTCTCCTATGACCCAGTGTCTACAGCCAGAAGTGATAACATGCATTTAGTGAGCACTTTCCTTTCTAAGTGTTCAAAGAGCTGTACCAAGTAATATTTAATTCACCCCCACCACAGCCATCTGATTTATGACTTCTCCAGGGCCCAGGACTTGAGTAAGGAAGATTGCTCAGGCTTTCAGCGATGGTCTTGGCTGCTTAAATTGCTGAGGGTATACATTTCCTGGCATTAGAAGAGAGATCTAAGATCTAGAATGGGGGGAGGGATGGATGTTGGGAGCTGACATAGAATCAGCCCTAAGGACAAGATGAGGCTGTCCCCAGAAGAAGAGAGCCCACCAAAAAGACTCATGGGAGGTATTATCCTGTGAATAGGCCTCCGGTGGCATTCTCAGCCTTACATCTCCATAAACTCCATCTTGTTAGTGGCCTAGAGTAGACATAACTCAGAGAACTTGCCTGATTGTAACCCAATTCATAAGACACAAATGCAAATGAAACCAGAATATCTATCAATATATTCACTTATAAAGCAGGGATATTTCTTTCAGTTATTAAATGGCAATGTCTGCTCAACAGATGTCTGTTTGGTTTCCCTGTATCAAAAACAAAAAACAAATAAACAAACAAAAACAAACTTGGGAACGGAAGTAGTGGCTCTTTGATGACGATGAAGTCAGATTAAAGGCCACCTTTTTGGTGTTCCTTGAAGGCAATTATAACCTTTCTCTTTCTTCCTCCATACTTCCTTTCTATCTACCTCCATTTTTCTTTCTCATATCTACAGGTCTTTTGAAATGCATTTTTCTCCATCAATAACACAGTCTTTGTGTATATCTGCATGTGCACACACACAAACACATATACATACACACAAACAAATGTGCACACACACACTGTGCCTGGCCAACTTCTATCATTCCTTAACTGTCAGCCTCCTATGAAGTGTTATCTATAGATCCATAACAGGATCAGTTCTATTATGTGCTCCCACAGCACCACACATTTCTCTCTCTTGTAACACTTACCATGTGGCATTATAGTTGGCTTATATTTTCCATAAGACTATAAGTTGCATGTGGGCAGTGATGAGCAGCATCTTGTTCACCATCCTATCCACAGTGCCTAACAAGGTATCCGGTATATCTAGCACATATTGTGGCCTTATGCACAATAATGCAAATTACAGCTAATGTGTTTAAAGCATTCAAATGTGCCAGGCACTATGATAAGTACTTTGCATGTATTATATAATCTTCACAACTTGATTTATGTACCACGGTCAGCATTTTCAGAAAAGGAAAATGATAATCACAGAGATTAAGTCACTTTCTTAGTTCGGGTCCTCCAGAAACAGACTCTGAAAATACTAGTCCAGTGCAAGTAGTTCATTTGGGAAATGATCCTAGGAAACATCCACAGGAGAGGAGGGAAGTGAAGGCAGGAAAGGGAAAGTGGCCAAGAAAGGGTACATCAGCCAGCCAGATACCACGGTGAGCAACTGGAACTTAGTCCCACTGAGAAAACTCAGGTTGTCAGTGCAGAGCACTTACCCGAGAATTATCCCATTAGAGGAGTAAGGGAGTTTATCTACCACCTTCCATTAGTCATTGGCTGAGGTCTGCTAATAGTGGGGTTCAGGGGCATTGTTCTCCAGCCCTTCTGGCCTGCTGTGTGCCTGTGTGCAGAGCAAGCTCCCACCATCAGAGAGAGCCCTAAGGCAGTTGGAAGGCAGGTGTGGTGTCCTCCAATAAGGGGACGAAGGCATGTGGGGAGACAGCAGCTGCTGGGGCTACACACTCAAGTTGCATTTTTAGTCAGGGACAATATTGGACATGAACCTGAATCTGTTTGACTCCCAAGCATACTTTGTTAATTACTATTTTTCAGACACATACATTAAATAAGTGAATAAAAACAAAGAAAAAATAAAGAAATGATTATCATGAAGAAGTTTTCATGAGAGCTAAGATTAGGTCTGAGGAAGCTTTTCTGTCCCCAAAGAGAATGCTTTCCTAGCAACTGGATGGTGCACGCTTTCTGGCTTCAGTGTCTCTCCTTGGTGCTGCTCTGTCAATTTTCTTTATCTTTATACTTCCCATGGTAAGGGAACCCCTCTGCTTTCGTTGCTATATTCTTTATTAAGATAGGATAAAATGCTGATTTGGCTACAGTCAAGTCCTGACCTCTCCTGGAAGCCATGCTGTTTCTATGGTGATCTCTCATGGATCCGTTCTCAGCTGTTATGCATTGATTTTCTTGGTCAAAGGCTCAGATTACCGAGGGCACAGTTTACCGTTGCCAGAAAGCCCTGTATCCTGCCCATGTATTTCTTCTCTTTCATTGCGTTCCTCCCCTCATACTCATCATCTCATTTCATGCAGGTTCCAAAATTAGTCTGCAGCCCCAAATTTAGTCAATCTATTTTATTGGAAGGAAGGGAGGGAGGGAGGAAGGAAAGAAGGACACCATGGTAATTTGGAGACACAGAACTTAAAAGGTTTTATACTGGAGAGTAAAATGATCATGGTTGTAGTTTACAAGGAACCTTCTGGTATATGGGTAGAAAATGAAGTGGAGAGTGTTAAACTGACGAAGGAAGAGCAATGAGCAGGCTGCTGATATACTTCAGGTCAGAGATGATGAGGCCTAATCTGGAACTGTATTTGTGGTTGTGGAGAAGAAGAGTTTGAATCCAGATGTAACTAAGGCAGACCATCAGCAGGACTATATCCAGTTGAGGGGCGGGATTGTGGGAAAATAACAACACTACTTGCCTGTAGGTTTGTTGTAAAGATCATTATTATGCAATGTGTTTTAAACTGCAGAGAGCAGGGCAGATATGAATTACGAGTGTTATTTCAACTAGATCACAGCTCTTTATTCCTAGTCAGTGTTCTTTCCACAAGCCCCTCCCAGGAGTCACTGTAAATTGATCTTTTTGCTAATTGGATTTGCTGAAAGTAACAGAGAATGCCATTTGGCTACTCCCCCTCTAGGGAATGTTGATATTTGAATCTCCAGGTCATTATTCAGAATCCCAGTTCCAACTTGGGAAATTTAAAATTGGATCTCATGTTAATCTCTAAAGCAAGCTCTCTTTGACCTCCAGATGAACAAATATTTGAACTTGAGAAAGAGGATCTTTTCTGCAAGCTACAAGTCTTTGACTGTATTATCCAATGGTGGGAGGTCCTGATATTCTGAAGGGGCATATAGGATTCTTGGCTTATATCTTATGTTATTAATGTTGAGGAGAGTGATGATGAAGATGACAATGATGATAATTCTGATAATCATTGCATTTACCATATGTTAACACCTATTCTGTGCCAGGAAATATGCTTTCTATATGTTAATTGTCTCATTTAAGACTTATAATAATACACAATATTATGATAATTTTACAGTTCAGGAAAATGAAGCTTAAACATTTTAAGTAACCTGTCTAAGGTCACCCAGCTAGTAAAATATAGAATAGAGATTGATCTCAGATGAATGTACCTGGCTCCAAATCTCATACTCACTGTTCCCAGGTAGAAGGATCAAGAACACAGAGTTCTCTCTCTCCTCACCCCCCAGTCTTACCAGCTGAGCCCCCAGCCTTATTTCCAGGCAGAAAGCATTGTCCCTGAACACTCTGGCCTTGTCCACACTAGAGTGGATTTTCCTGATTAAGGCTGTCAATACATTGAGCAGGCCTCTCTAAGCAGAGAAAGTGACAAGGCCTTACACAAGAATAAACAAAATGACATTGTCTGTCAATCTCAGAAATGTGGGTTTAATGTGTCAGACTAGGGGCTAACCAGACTGGTGAGTGACTGGGACATCCCTCTAGCTTCATGTTAATGTGGATCTTAGAAAGAGAAATCTGGCAAGAGAACTCAAAACAGGCACTTAAGCTATTTAACTGTGAACGGAAACCCACACGCTGCTGTTTTATCAAAAGGGATTAATGGTAGAATAAAGCCAAGTTTTCTCATGAAGTTTTCAATTCTCTACCTCTACTTCTGAACAGTTCCCTTTTCTAGCCTTTTCCTTTTCTACTACTTAAGAGCGAAGTCTCTGAATTCATCCTTGCTCAGCCATTTACCTACTATATGACCATCAGTCAATTTTTAAATTTCTCCGAACGTCAATTTTCCCATCTATACAATGAAAATAATGACAGCACCTTAGTCATGGGGCTTTCAAGTGGATAAAATTTTATCAAACAGGGAAAGCATTTAGCTTAATACCTAATACATAATAAGAAGAGCTTAATACATGTTAGATACTAATATTATACATATGCATGTGTATATATATGTTTCTACATGTACACATATACACATATATGCATTGTACATGTATATATTTTTAGCTGATAACGTGGGGGCATGATATAACAGAGAAGCCCTCAATTTGGAGTGCTGTTTTGAAATCCCTCCTATATAAGTTCACTTAGTCTCCATTTCCTCATTTATAAAATGAGAGAGGATGGCCACAACTACTTCACTGTATTCTTGTTATCGTTAAGTAATATGTACAAAGAGTTTAGAAGAGACTTGACATTTAATACATGGAAGTTATTATTCTGGAGAAGGATATGAAAGCCTGGGAGGCAAATAAGAGATGAATCATGGAGAAAATTTTACTGGCTGTTATTTTTTCTCTTTTTCTAACAACACCTTTCAGAAGTGAAGTACTGTTTAACATCTCTGGCCCTCAGCTTCCTCATTTGTGAAACAGAGAAAATGATAACGTGTGGGTACATGTACATTTTGTGACGTAGAGCTAGATGATAGATATAGATACAATTTATGTAGATATAGCTCTACCTATAGAAATAGACATATAGACATAAACATGGTAAGTGGATAGAGCAGTGCCTGGTATATAGTGCGCACTAAATGTATCTTAGTTTCCTTTTTTCTCCTTCTTTACTATTCCTCTCCTTCTTACCCATCTAATCATGTCCAGATTTTTAAGTCCTATATAACTTTTACTCTGTATTGTAATGATTCAGGTTATAATACTCAACCCCTCTGTCCACACTAGACTAATTAGACATAAAATCCTTGGAAATAGGACCAATTTCTGGTTTATTTTGTGTCCCTCACAGTATCTACCAAGTGCCTGGCACATAGAAGATACGCTATAGACATGTGTTTGCTATGGTTTGAATGCTCGCCCCCTCCCAAACTCACATTGAAATTTAATTGTCATTGTAACAGCATTGGGAGGTAGAACTTTTGAGAGGTGATTAGGCCGTGAGGGCTCTGCCCTCTGAGTGGATTACTGCCATTATCTCCAGAGTGGGCCCCTATTAAAAGGATGAGTTTGTCTTCCTTTTCCTCTCTGTCACCTTTCTACCATGTGATGCCTTCTGCCATGTTTATGATGGAGCAAGAAGGCCTTCATCAGATGTCAGCACCTTGATCTTGAACTTTCCAGCCTCCAGAACTGTGAGAAATAAATTTCTATTCAGTATGAATTACTGAATCTGTGGTATTCTGTTATAGAAGCACAAAATAGACTAAGACAGTGTTGAATGTGTATTGTTTGTCAGTGAAGTAAGGAGAAATTACATACTTAGAAACCAAAGAGACTGCAAAAAAGGTTATAAAGAAGCTTGTGAAAATAATTTTTTGAATTGAGTTTAGGAACCAAGGATATTAAGAATGTTGATAAAAGTCATAAGATATAGAGTGAAAGGAGATGTGTAATATACTGATCATCCGTTGTATTTCAGATTACTGGCCATTCTGACATACAATAACTTAGTCAACTAATCAACTTTATGACCTAGGCCATGCTATTTCCTTTCCTTCTAGTATTAGCCATACTGATACACTAGTACAACATTTTTGTACAGCTACTTTCATATATCCCTTATAAATATGGCATATATATATATCTCCTTGTACACATAGATAATGATAATTAAATGGAAAAGAGATCCACAATCCTATCAGGCCATAATCCAGTGTCTCTGGTGATTTTTTTTTTTTTGTAGAGTCTTTTAAAATCTGATGTGTACAAAGGTTTAAGAAAAAATAGTCATGCATCACTGAGTGAGGGGATATGATCTGAGAAATGCATCATTAGGCAGTTTTGACATGCAGATATCACAGAGTGTACTTATACAAATGTAGATGGGATAGCCTACTACACACCTAGGCTATATGGGATAGTCTATTGTGCATAGGCTACAAACCTGTATAACATGTTACTGTACTGAATATTGTAGGCAATTGTTAACATGATGATATTTGTATATCTAAACATATATAAACTCTATAAACATAGAAAAGGAACAGTAATAATACAGTATAATAATCTTATGGTGCCACTATCATATATGTGGTGCATGTTGACCAAAATGTTATTATGCGATGCGTAACTGTAACCATTTAAATAAGAACATATGTAACTTTGTGGGGACAGTCCAACCTGGATCCAAAGCTAAGTAAAGGAATAACTTAGTGCCCTTCACCTTGAACTTAGTTGTGAAGAGGGAATGTTTATAGATCTGTATGACTTAGGAATGAAGAGCTTTGGGAAATCATCTGGAAAAGATCAGAAGGTTCTGGGTTGTTCACTCCCATTTCTCCCTGTTCTCCTCTTCCACACACACAACCTCCCAAGACTCCACACACTCCCAAAAGAATAAGGATATATTCTGCTTTACCTCTTCAATATGGCCCTGATTTTCTTAGAAGTACTACAAAAACATGAAATACCTGTGCCTCTAGTATAGTATGTATAATAATACATTTTTATAGTCAAACACTAACTAATAATTATGATAATAACTAATGTATACTGAGTTCTTTTAATGTGCCAGGCACTCTACTAAGGACCTTATTCAGTCCTTTTAGCCATCAATGATTTAGGTACTGTTATTATTCCCGCCTTATAGATGAGGAAATTGTGGCTTAGTAAAGTCAAGGAACCTGCCCAAGGATAACACTTAGCAAACAGTAGGCCTTGGATTTGAACACAGGCACTTTTACTTTAGAAACCATGTCATTACCCCTTCTTGGTACCCTTTTTGCTATAGAATTCGTCCATTCACCCAAACACTCACCCTACTGTTATTGAGAACTATCAGACCCAGTGTGGTGCCTGGCAAAGGAAATGCAGGCATTAAAAGAAATACCCTATATCCTCAAAATACATAGAGTCTTAGAGCTACATGACTGGTATTCTTTCATTCCTTCATTGGATCCTTCTACATTTATCAAACATCTATTATTTTAAAGGCCCTGGGCTAGATGCCAGGAGTGTAAAGATGAAAGAACAGAATCCGTATCTCACTGAGATCCTAATCTAGTAATAGTACAAGGAAGGCAATTACAGTACATGCAGGGGACCACCATGACCCCATCTCCAGTCCCACTCAACTCCAAGTCCTTCTGGGGTTAGTCATAGCTGCAGAAGTCTCTCAGCACAAATCTCTTGTCATGCACTAGTAATTAATTGGATTTAGTAGATGACATGGAACCTGTTTGCTACCCTCATCTAGTGGAAAGGCAGACATGGAGGTAAATATGAGCAAGACAGAATTAGGTCAAGAACTCAGGCCTCCACACCCTTCTCCCAGCCTCAAACAGTGTGATGTCTTTGACGGAAATACTCCCCTGCAGGGAAGTGGGCTTCTCCCAGAGTTGAAGAAAATGGCCTGGCGCTGATATTTGCAAGTATCTGTAAAACCTTCTTGGGTGAGGAGGCCCCAGGGGCTGCTTCTTTGAGCCTGGTGCCCATCTGCTGATTTTTATGCCATTTCTTTTAACTCACCCTTTTAATTAATGTAAAAAAAAAAAAACCTGACAGCTCTGTCAGCTCACGCCAAGTCTCCTGAACCTACAGCTTGGCACACTGGGGCAGGAACTTGAGACATCTGTGAGCAAAAGTTCACAGTGCTAAAATGGGAAACATTAACGAGGGGAACCACCATGTGTGCACTTACCAGGATCAATTTTCCACTTAGACAGCTTTTGCCCAGTTGTGCTAACTACTAACCAATCTATACTCCCTAATGGATTAAAGCGGAAAGGTCAGCAATCATAAAATCATCCATTTCCCACTCATTAATATTCAAATGTGGGCTCTAAACCTGCCCTAAGCTCCATCACAGTGAGAACTTATTTATAACCAAGTTACGAGGATACCAGCAGCCCAGACTATGTAGAAATGTGGGCTTGTGTGCAGTTTTCAGAACGAATGAATGAGACCATACACAAAGACACGTCAGTTGGCAATTGACAGGAGAAATGGGGTAAGGATGAGGACCAGGGTGAGGCGAGTGAGACACTTACCTCAGGTGCTAGATTTAAGGGGGTGCCAAAAAACTCAGTAATCAAGATAACTATTTTAATGCAATATTTTTTAAAAATTAAATTAATTCAAAATTTTATGATAAAATGTCAAAATTTTAAATAAAGACAGAATCAGTTGAGATGTTTGTAATGAAGAGAGAAGTATTTTTGTGTTAGAAAGATCAGGAGATTTTGAATAAGACAGCAAGTCCAGGGCTAAAGGCCCGGCTCTAGAAATCATTAGCTGTATCTCCTTGGGCGTTTTCATTAACTAATCTTGCTTTCAGTTTCCTCATTGTTAAAATGAAGATAACAGCCTCCATCTCACAGAATTTTTGTAATGATTAAATACACATAGAACACGGTCCTACATTTATTTATTTTACTTACTTAGTTAAGTTTTATGTGACACTTACCATTTCTCAAGCATCATGTGCAGGATACAAAAACCAGGGGAAAAAAAAGAGAGGAAATAAAAGGTAAACTAACAAGGACTGAGTACCAGACACTGTGTTAGGCACTTTACTAAACCATTCGTGTTAGGAGCAGAAGCAACTGAACAAAAAGAGAGATTTCTACAATGGGATAGAGTGGGATAGATTCCCCCAGACCCAGATGGAATACACCACCGGGATGTCGTCTAGGGTGAGAAGTAGCATTTACTGAACCACGGGTATGTGACAGGCATTTTCACTCTGTGATCTAATTGAACCCTTACATTACAGTCATCTGTGTGTGTACATACGTGTGCCTGTGTATGGGTGAGGGAGAGAGGGAGGGTATCATGTCCATGTTACAACTGAGTAAACAACAGTTCAGAAAACTTAGGTTAATTTTCTGACATCACGTGGCTAATAAGGAGATAAGCTGGGATTCAGATTCCCAATAGCCTGTTCTTTTCCATCTACTTATTTGTTACAATATGGGAAGTAAAATCCTCAAAGGGGAAAAATTCTCACACAAAAAGTAGAAATTTATAAGCTTGCTAAATAGGGAAAGATATGAACACAAATACCACCAAGAGGTTTAATCCTTTTAATCTATCACATAAACCCAAGCAATATGTTGCATGATTAAGTACCTCATTAAATTAAAAGATGTATAGAGACACCAACAGAGCCAGTATTTAAATTGGGGGAAATTAGGAGAGAACTATGAAAACTGAAAAAAAAAAATCACAGAGACATAGACTTGGAAGAAACTAAAATAAAAAATAAGTGAATAATAGCTCATCTGCACAATGGGGAGAATCATATGTAACTCACAGGTTGTTGCAAGGGTTAAGTGAAATGGCGCGTGCTGAAGTCCTGACCTATAGCAAAGTAACATATATAGCTACTGTTGTTAATATTTTTATTTGGAATCAGACAGACCTGCATTTAAATTCCAATGTGTCATTTATATGTGATCTTAGGAAAGTGATCTTCGAGGTGATCTAGGTTCTTTTAATCTACAAAATGGGAACAAAAAACCAACATCTTAATTTATTTTTTAAGATTAAGCATCATAGATATCTATAGCCACTAGCTAAGTGCCTAAAGCATTGTAGATATTTAGGAATTGGTGGTGGTAGCTGTTGTTATTTTTGTTGTAATAGAGGCAGAAAATTATTGTTTCAAATAAGACTGACAGTGGCTGTTTTTGCCTTCTGAGAAGAATGGTAGTATGAGTCATATCAGTGGGAAAATAAATCTCAAAGCTATTCCAATCTTCTTCCAGAAAACAGTTGGGGAGGAAGAAAGAAGCCTAAAGTTTCAAACCTTCTGCCATGTTTGCTGCATGGCTGAAGGGTGACTCAGGTGTAGATGGACCTTTCTGTTAGCCGAGATGTTAATGAGTTTTGGTTACACAAAGGGAGGCAGGCTGTAGAAAATTTCTATTTTGATTCAATATAACCTCGAAGCTCACAGAATCACAACCGTCACCCAGAGGCATGTCTCTACCTACACTACACATCTGGATATTCCTGAACATCTGAATGGCTGACTGAATTTCATTTTTGTATTTTTACCCAAACATTTTGGATCAATATCAGAAAATAGGGGGCAGAATAATGACTTCAGGGAAGCTGTCAGATTGAATGTCTATAATTGAAGCTTAGAAAAGTAACACCCAGATCTGCTATGTGACAGAACAGCTGAGAGAAGTAAATTGCCTCTGAGCCAATAAGGAAGGCAGGTGTGATTGTGATTATGAGTGATTTTAGTCCCTCTAATTGTTGTCAAGAAGCCTGTGAGACATCAGAGCCAGGGGCAGGGAATGACTGACATCTAAATGATGAGGTCCTGGAGCCATGTGTCAAAGAGACCTCACCAGGGATAATTCATTTCTGGATCTAGTGATACCTCATGTCTGAGACATAAGTGAATAAGCAACAGTTCAGCCATTTGACCTAATGGCCAGGGTTGGACATAAATAGTATCATCTGGAATTCAACATCAGTTACTGGTGAGACAGGCATCCTTGATAAATAAGGTGACAAAGTCATCTGGAATTGCATGTAAATCTGTTTAAGCATCTCATTTAAAAAAAAAAATCAGACATCAACAAGGCTGGCGGAGCCAAGCTGTGGGTGGATGGCAACACTCCAAGAGCACCGTGGTTCAAACAACCACAGAATGTTAGTGATGGAAAGGACTGAAATGATCACTACCAGGGATCACTAACAAGCAGTTTGCAGGATAAATTAATTCTTTGGGGATGAGTTGTCTCTGGTATGCTTAGTGTTAAAAAAAAAAAAAGTTGTATATCCATCCCTTGAAGCCCTTCTCCAATTAGCCACAGGTCTCACCACTAATTCCCTGCATTATACCAGGTGCCTTTGCATGCTTATTTTAACATTACCAGGCCACCCAAAGCATTTCAGTTTGCAAACCCGGATACTCCTTTGCTTTGAAGATGAGAAATCTGAAGTTCAAAAAATTTAATTTTGCACCTATTTTGGGTCAACCATATACCCAGCATAGGGCTGGATGACTCACTAACACATTTATTCAAATGCTTACTATCCAACTATTCCTTGCCAGACCCACACGGTAGCTGCATTTCTGGAATTTAGTCTAGCAGGATAAAAGCCCTAAAGCGATATGACACATAGTATGTGCTCACTGGCAATTAGCTCTCTAAACATTTGAGCCTTAAGAAAAAAAATTACTATATACTTTCTATTGTTTTATCATTGAGATTTTATGCCTTTGAGCTGCCGATCATTGCAGAAATATCTTTTACTAGAATGAAGTTCAGAGAGTAAGAAACATCCAAATTTCTACGCAAGGTTGTCAGGGATAGCACATGTGGCTTCCATAAAAGACAAAAACATGTGATTTTGCAGGAATAATTTTAGTTTTTACTCAAAGTTCACATATGGATAGACCATAACTTAGGAAACCCACTCTCTGGCTGCTTGTGAACTAGAATAATACCACTGATAATTCTAGCCAGGCATTTTCTATCTACATATTTTACATTTACTGTCTTATCACAATAACATGATATTTTTGGTCCATTATTATTTTCATCTGACAAAATGAATAAGTGTAGGCAGTAGAAGTAAGTAAGCATTTTCAATTCCACACTGCTCGTAGAGCCAGGATTTAGATGTGAATCTGTATGTTTCCACAGCCTTTCCACTACTTCACTCCAAGGTCCTCTTCAGTTGTGCCAGATAGAAGAAGTTGTTTCTGTGAGAACAGGCAGAAATCACAAGGCCACGGTTCTGCCTTTAAACTGTACATTCTAGGACCACACTCTAGGGTCATCACAAAGGGATTGGGAGTCCGGTGAATGATACTGGTGTTTAGTTTCATCAGAGGAAGGCTGGAGCCAAAAGAATTAAAGGTTTGTATCTCACACAGCAGAACAACACCCTTTGCCCTGTTGTTCTGGTGATGGTATCCTCAAATTATATGTTGAAAAATTAGGGATGTGAGAGGGTAGAATATTCTAGACACTTCAAAAAGAGGTGCCCTTGAGAGAGGTGGGCAGTTATTGAGTTTTAATTTGCTACAGCCCCTGGGGCTGAGTGCCAACAGGAAGACAGTGAGGGGATGGTGAAGAGACCTCAGATGACTTTGGGCGGGTGAGACTTCTCAGTTTCACAAACCTGAGACCATGAAAGCCATCCATTTTCCTTCTGTCCCCCAAGGTGTGTACAACTGCCACTGCCTCTCTTGCTGGTAAAATCTTCTCTAAGGTTCTAGCAAAAGGATGTTGTCAGTCTTGGATTTACGTGGTAGTGTGAGATTTTCTTTCTTTCTTTTTTTTCTGGTTTTGGTAGCTATATTATTGTTGTGAATGTAATTAATGGTGTTTGTCAAATATTTTCGAACTCTACCTCTTCAGTGTATATGATAGAGTTGATTTTTTCTGGCTTCTTTATATTTGAGTGAGGACAACTCTGGACAATGAGTTGAGAACTACACTGAAGGAAGGACTTTCCAGAGCTCTCTCTTCCCTTTGATCCACTGGCCAGCAACTGTGAAGAAAGTGTTTTCACCATTAAACATGGTGCTTGAGTGACTACAATCAGCAAAGCCCGTCCCATCCCATTACCCACAACAGATTTGTAGGATGGATACTATTTTGTTTTCTTTAAAGCCCTGTGCTCTGAGATGACATTTTTATTATGTTCAATTATGGACTATTACTAGCTCTTATTAGCCATTCAACTCAAAATTGACTGTGAAAGTTAAGCTTAAATTTCTTAGGAAATATATACATGCATTTATTAAAGTTTAAAAAAAAAACTTTAGTTAAAAGCAAAGCTTATGGTGGGCGGCAAACATGAACTTAGAATTACAATTATAATGATATCACATCTATACTTAAAACTTTTTACTGCTTTCTTTAGTATTCATGACAAAGCCAATTACTTAGCCTGAGCAGAGTAAGTCCCTCCATGATAGGGTTTCACACTTGCTGCTGCAGTGTCTTCTCTCACAACCAGATGGAGCCACTTGCACATCATGAGCATGAAGTGATCATTGGTCTGTTTCAAATGAGCTGCTACTTTTCCCTGGAGCACATTTTCACATTTTCATTCCTTTGCCTTGCCACTTGTCTTAGTCCACATTTAGGCTGCTGTAACAAAATACCATAGATTGGGTGGCTTATAAACAACAGAAATTTATCTTTCACCGTTCTGGAGGCTAGAAATTCTACAATCAAGGCTCCAGCAGATTTGGTGTCTGGTAAGGGCCTGCTTTCTGGTTATAGCCTCACGTAGGCAGAAGGAGTAAAGAATATCTTTTAGAAGGGCACTAATCCCATTTAAAAGGGGTCCACCCCGTGATGTAATCACCTCCCAAAGTCCTTACCTCCTAATACTCTCACCTTGGGGGTAAGCTTTCAACATATACATTGTGAGGGGTCACAAACATTCAGACCACAGCACCACTATTTACTCTTTCAGCTTTCAACTTAGATACACTCACCCTCAGGAAATCTTCCCCCTTCCTTTGCAGTAAGTCAGGAGTCCCAAAACATCTCATGCTTCCTGTAGTATAGCATGTGTCATATTGTGTTAAAATGGTCTATTCATAGGTTTACTATCATCACTAACCCATGGGCTCCTTGAATTTTGTTGATTGTGTTGCCCCAACACTGACCCAGTGTCTAGCACACAGTGTGAGCTGAATAAACTAATAAACAAAATTAGACATAGCAAATGAATATGCCACTTATAGATTACCACCTACGTCACCAAGTCATTCTCTAGCCAACATGTGCATGAGTCTGTGTGAATTGTCAAAATAAGCATTTGATTCTATCATTCCTTGAATTAAATCAAGTATTTCATCTTAATTAGGGAATTAAGAGAAGTGTAATCCTATTTCTTGCCAAACGTGCTATGCTATAAAAAGATAAAAAAAGAATTAATGAGTTTTGGGAAATGTGAATCTTGCAAACAAGTTAATGGTCATTTTGGTACAAGAGCATAAAATAAAGGTGGTATCAGAGTATAAGGATAACATTTTAGGAAGTCACTTCAGTGTACACCAGCTGTGTGCAAGTTTTGAGGATATAAAAATGAAGTGAGTTCAAACCCCTGATCTCAGGGAGTGCAGAGTCCAATGGGAAAAAAAAATGTATACAAGGAATTCTGAAAAAAAAAAAAAAAAACCAACAAAAAAGAGTTAGTGATAGATTAGAGGCACAAAACTAAGTGCTATTTTGGGTTTAAAAAGGCAAAGGAGGAAAGAAAACCTAAAATTAAGCATCAATTAAGTATCAACTATTTTACATATAAAATCTCATTTAGATCTACAAGAATGTTCCAAAGAGTCATTTTTCTGAGATAATCCTCTGGGACTCAAATAGTTTTTATAAAAACCTACTCAAGGCCACACTACTTGCCACTGATAAAGTTGAAATTGGCATTCTGATCAATAAGAACTCACAGTCCTTATTGTGTCTAACGCAGCAGGATTTCCCAAAGCATGCACAATAAACCACATACTTCAGAATCTCCTGGAGGATCTTATAAAAATGAAAAATTGCCAATTTTATATCTCAGACCTAATGAATCAGAATTTCTAGAGCTTGAGTCTAGGAATCTGCATAAAAACAAGTCCCTATGTCCGGTCCTAGGTGAGGTTGGGAGGAACCTTTTTATTATATTTCATTTCCTCCTGGTTGAAGGAGATTAAAGAGAATATAATTTAACCTCACAGCCTATGTCCCTGACCTGGAGATGAAAGAGACCAAGATTTTACTCATCAAAACCACAAACAAATTATAACCATTATCTTTATTAATTAATGACAATCATGATAGCTACAATAATAATAAAGATAACTACTGTGTGTTCCTGGAGAGTCAGGGCCATGTCTTATTTGACATTAAATCTTATTCATCTCTGATTCTCCTGATAAAAAGAAATTGAACCTTAAATAATGGGCATACAATAAAAGGTGGTTGAATGAATGAATTTAGCATGTAAATCTGTTTCACTTGAACATCAAGCTAAAAAGACAAACTACTGATGTTTTTCTGCAAAATGTAGTTCTCCTAAGGAAAATGAAAGCCAATCATAACAAATGCTAGCACTTCAATCAGAATCACTACAAGAATGTTGCTGTGGTTTTTTGTTTGATAATAAATGCACTTTATCTCTTGCCTACTTCCAGTGATCCCTACCTTGGTAGTGATCTTTAATTAGGAAATGTCATACATTGAGTTCTCAGCAGTTACTCCAGATACTCTATGGGTCTCTGCTGCAGATAAGAAAAGCCATAGGTTCCAACTGAGAAGCTGCAAAGTCCTTTAGCCTCTGGTTTGTACGTGGCAGAAGACACAAGCTGTGATCTTGATAAAAAATCGGAGCATTAAAAAATGTTAACCTTTTACTGTCTAGTGATTTGCAGTATCCCAGTAATCTTCTGCAAGACCTGCAAGCAGTATAAGCCATTGCTACCTATACATTCTCACGTGGATGTCTCACGGTATCTCAAAACCGTTATGTCCGAAGCTGAACTCATGAGACTTGCTTCTCCTGTTTTCAACCTTTCTAATATCACCATCATCCATTAAGCCATGCCAACCATAAAGCCACATACTACCCTCCTTACCATCTGCATATTTAACCAGTCACCAGGCCCTCTTCATTTATTTCTCCTAAATACCTCTCATATCCATCTAATCTGCTCTACCCACATTCCATTACCTTTGTCCAGCCTACCAGTTGCTCTCTACCAAGATTTCTGGTTTTCCTATTTTGAGTCTTACCACCTTATAACTTCTCTTCCACAGTGCTATCCGAGTTTTTGCCTACAGCACAGATATAAACATGTATACCACACCACAGGTTCAAATCTAGAGCTAAAATCCAATCTTTGGCTGACATAGAATGCCTATCATGATGAATATGTATATACTATTTCAAGTCTACCTGCCTTCACACATACTGTTTTCTGTCTCTGCAATGTCTTTCCTCTGTCTGCCTAAACAGTTTCTATTTATACCTTACAACCTGCTGCAAGCATCGTCACTAGTGAGGCAGTTCTTGACCACTCTCTGCCCCTTCTCCCATTGGAGTTAGTCTCTGCTCTATCATGTCTATTTTGTGTGTGTTCTACCATGGGACTTACTGTGTTACTTTGTTGCTGCTCCCTCATATATTAATGCTTTACTCCCAAAACATTGTGCATTTCTTTAAGAAAACACAGTTATTTTGTTTCACTTTCTCTCTGTTTCTAGTGACATATCTGATATATTGCAGGTTTATAGAGATTTCCCAAATATGTTATGTTACTTCAGTGAGACAATATATATCAATTGAAGAAAAGGAAAGCTTTTTCACTCCCAAACTACCCAAGTGGTAGCCATTCATAAGAAATGATTTCTTGTGTCTAGATTCACCTACTGTTTTTCCTGTTAAAGACCCTTTTGTAACTAATATAAGCTGTAGGATAAAACCCAAATACTTAAGCTGAAGTTCGAAGTGATTCATAGTCTGGTCTCAAATTGAATTTTTAGTGTCCCAAGCCTTGTGCCTGGCACATAATTAACCCTCAGTAAGAATGTGTTGTGTGACCTTCATTTCCCAAGGTGTCCCTCAAGCAATCCTTGGCTGTCAGCTGAAGTAAACCACCACTTCTTTGTTGTTGACCTCTCGCCAGTTCCCCAGACACGCAGCTACAAATGACACACCCCTCATGCATTGACAGCAATGACTCATACAAGTATTATACTTAATTTTCAGTGGGGGATATTTGGCTATCCAGAAATTTGCCACCTACAACCCTGGGCTGCAGCTATGGGATAGGAGAGGGAAGCAGCAGAATGCTGTGTTTGGTATCACAGAAAGATTGTGTGTCCCGACACATGTGAAAACTTGGTATTGCAGATGCCATATAGACTTATCAACAATGAATTCTATCAGAGGGCAAGGAAGTACTAAGGAAAATGAGGTGATTAGTGAAATAACTGCAAAGTGGTGTTTTATTTTCTTATTTCCCTAACATACACTTTTACAAAAAAAAATGTAAAAAAAAAATTTACATCCATTTCATTGTCCTGAGAAAATGTGTGCCAAGAATAAAAAGAAGTTTTTATTAAAGCACCATTTGGAATAGTAAAGAATTACAAGCAACCTTGAAGTCCATAAATGGTGGATTTGAGAAACAAATTAAGTTACCTCCATTTAATGGAATACTATGCAATCATTAGAAATGAATATATTGACAAATATATATTAACTTGGGGTGTTGTTCTTGAGCAATTTTAATAAAACATGTATAAACTGATTTTCAATTTTAAAATATGCACATAATAAATACAAACATAGAAATACGAATATGAAAACAATAGAAGCTATTACATGTAAGTGACAGAATGACAGGTAGTTCTTATGTTCTTCTTTTTCATACCTATATTTTCTGTAATATGAATATATTACTTTTTAAAAATACTCCTAAATTACAATACAGCTGCATCTTAATTTCTTGTCTCCATATTGCTTTCCTTCACTTTCTCCCCGTCCTATGACCATGCTTTTAAATAAACCAGATTCTTTGAAAAACAATAAAATTCAGCCAAAAAATCAGTCATTTTGAAAATAACCGTGTTTGCAAAATGTCTGGCCATTTGGCAGAATCCGTCTGTGCTTGGGCTATATCAGTAGTTGCTCTTCAAATGGGTTTTGTGAGCCCCCTCCAGAAACTCCCATTTTCTATGGGAGTCATAACTCCTAGTGTGACATTCAAGATTCTTCACCATCTGGCCCCAGTGTAACCCTCAGCTTCTAGAGTCCCAGCCTCAGCACTGTCTGATAGCATATTGCCCCAGCACACCACGCATTCTCAGGCGTCTTAGATTTGCACATGATGTTCCCTCTGCCTAGAACATCCTTCTTCCCTGTTTTCTGCCCTACTGTCTTTCTCATCCTCAAGACCTTGCTCAAATCCCCTTGGCTCTGAATCCTTTCCTAGTCCCATTGCAGGCAGAATTCACTGCTGTTTTCATTTGTACTTCTACTGTGCTTCCAGTGGTGTGCTGAAGCTGGCTCATACCCACTTATGAGAGCAGATTATAAAATATTCAAAAATTTTGAAAGCCAATTTGCAAATTGCTGGGAGCTTGAAATTAACTGTGGTAGAAATATTTACACCATGGAAATCGGCAAAACAGGACATTTCATCCCCAAAGAACAAGTTTCCCAACACATCATTGCTTTGCACGTACCTTTATTATAGCACATGTCCCATTTTACTTGTTTTACAATTAAAGAATAAATCTATGAAGTTTGTGAGCTCACTGAGGGCAAGGTAATGTTTAATTTTACTACCTCTCAGAAACTTGGGAGACTAGCATATGGCAGGTGATCAATAAATTACTGTTGAAATAGATCAAGTTGCTTTGACACACATTTGCTAAATTGCATTTAGAATTAAGTTGTGATCTTTTTTCTTTTATCCTCGATATTCTTGTTTCTCATTTCCGGAGCTAACAAGATTTGGCTAAATAACATTCATTTTTATTGGCATTCTTAAATATTACAAAATAATTGACTTTTTCTGTGTGGCAGTGATGTTGATTAGAATAGAAAACTCATAAGTATATCTTTCTTTATTATATATAGATACAATTACCCTCATATCTTTACTTCCAATAATTTTGCTTAATAAAAAATCCAAGGAGAGCCTCGGGAAGGCATAATATGATTTTAATATACTTTGCTTCAGAGAACCTCTGATGGTTAATTAAGAAACTTTCATCTTTGAAGTAAAATTAGAAAAAAAAACCTTATTAACTAAAGGATGCAGGGTCAGTAATAAGACAGCTTTCCTTTTGAACATTCCATTTAATCAATCCTGAGAGACTGAAGACAATTATATTTTATCAAAACACAGAGAAATAAGCACCAACAGGGGACGCCAAGTAGCTGTGGGCATTTCTTACAAAACAGTCTTAGGAAATGATCAATCCCTTCCTAAACAGAGTCATTTTATGAAATGACAAAAAACATTATTTACAAAGCCACAAGAGTGAAAATTACAATCTGTGGATTGGGAGACTAATTTCTGAATTTGAAAAGCTGTCATGTTTAGGCCCATTCTCTCAACTGAAAGGCAGTCAAAAAAAATACAGCATCCATCTGTACATGTGTTCATCAGTTTGTCCATACATTAATTTTTTATGTAGGTTATAATGAAAAGTACAGGCACTGAATTTAGACCCACTGGGTTATAATGCCAGACTCACAAGTTGCCTACACAAGCAACTTTACCTCAGTGAGTTTTACTTTTCTCATCTGTAAACAGGTATAATGCTGACCTCATAAAGTTGCTATGAATATTAAATAAGATAACATGTTTTATGTGAATAGTAGATGCTCAATAAATATTATTTCCTTGGCACCTGACTCCTTTCATATCTTATAGATTTTTCATGAACACTTACTGTGATGATTAATTTTTTAAAAATATTATGGGGGTACAATTGTTTTGGTTGCATGGATTGCTTTTGTACTGCTTTAGTCAAAGTTATACATGCGTCCATCACCCAGATAGTGTACATTGTACCCATTAGGTATGACTTCACCCATGCCCTCCTCCTCCCTCCCACCTGCATGATTTCCGTTGAATTTCACTTCCATCTGTGCACATGAGTGCTGATTGGTTAGTTCCAGTTTAATAGATAGAATGTGTTTGTTTTTCCATTCTTGTGATACTTCACTTAGAAGTATGGCCTCCAGTTCCTTCCAGATTCTTGCAAAGGTATTAATTCATTTTTTATGGCTGAGTAGTACTCCATGGTATGTGTATATATATATCTATATATATCATATTTTATTAATCTATTCATGAATTGATAGGCACTTGGATTGATTCCACATCCTTGCAATTGTGAATTGTGCTGCAATAAACATTCTAGTACAAGTGTCTTTTTGGTAAAATAACTTTGTTTCCTTTGGGTAAATACTCAGTAGTGGGATTACTGGATCAAATGGTAGGTCTACTTTTAGTTCTTTGAGGAATCTCCATACTATTTTCCATAGAGGTTACACTACAAATCACTGAGGAAGGTAATTGCAGATGATGTAAACAAATGGAAAAACATATCATGCTCATGGATTGGTAGAATCAACATTGTTAAAATGTCCACACTACCCAAAGTGATTTACAGATTCAGTGCAATTGCCATCAAAATAATAATGTCATTTTTCACAGATCTAGAAAAAATAATTCTATGCTTCATTTGGAACCAGAAAAGAGCCCAAATAGGTGAAGCAACCTTAAGCAAAAAGAACAAACCTGGAGGTATCACTTTACCAGACTCTGAGCTATACTACAAGGCTATAGTAACCAAAACAGCATGTTACTGGCACAAAAATAAAAATATAGAACAGAACAGAGAACCCAGTTATAAAAACATCCACATATTGCCATTTGATCTTTGACAAAGTAGATGGCAATATACCCTGGGGAAAAGAATCCCTATTTAGTAAATGGTACAGGGAAAATTGGATAGCCACGTGTAAAAGATTGAAACAGGATCCATACCTCTTACCACTCAAAAAATTAATTCAAGATGGATAACAGACTTCAATCTAAGACTTGAAACCATAAGAATTCTAGAAGAAAATGTTGGAAAAACTCTTTTTTTTTTTTTTTTTTTTTT
>VBSM01001265.1:42817112-42863445 GCA_008086735.1 Cheirogaleus medius | reverse complement strand
GCATGCTGTACATCCAATAAAGGGCTAATAACCAGAATCTACAAAGAACTCAAGCAAATAAAAACAAAAAAAGCAAACAGCCCCATTAAAAGTAGAAAAAAGACATGAACAGAAGCTTTTCCAAAGAAGATAGATTAATGGCCAATAAACATATGAAAAAATGCCCAATGTTACTAATCATCAGAGAAATGCAAATCAAAACCACAATGAGGTGTATCACCTAACCCCAGTGAGAATGAATTTTATCAAAATGTCCCTAAACAATAGATGCTGGGTGGATGCAGAGAAAAAGGAACACTTATACACTGTTGGTGGGACTGCAGAGTTATGATGGTTAATGGTGAATTTTATGTGTCAGTTTGATTGGGCTAAGGAATGCTCCCATAGCTGGCAAAACATTATTTCTGGATGTATCTGTGAGGGTGTTTTTGGAAGTGATTACCATTTGCTTTGTTAGACTGAATAAAGGAAATCTCCTTCACCAATGTGCATGGGCATTATGCAATTTGTTGAGGGCCCAAATAGGTCAAAAGGCAGAGGAAGGGTGAGTTTGCTCTTTCTTTTTGAGCTGGGACATCCATCTTCTCCTGCCCTCAAACACCAGTGTTCATGGGTCTCTGGCCTTTGGCCTGAGACTTACACCATTGCCTTCTCCCCACCCTCTAACCCTGGATTGCAGCCCTTCAGACTCAGATTGCATTACACACCTGCTTTCCTGGTTCTCCAGTTTGCAGACAGCAGATAGTGGGACTTCCTGGCTTCCATAATCATGTGAGCCAATTCCTGTTATAAATCTCCATATATATATATTGGTTCTCTGTTTCTCTAGGGAACTCTAATTCATGTTATGCTCTTAACACATTGTCCTCTTTTTGAGACATTTTTAATCTTCCTTATAAAATCAGCACAGAAACATGAAATTAGTAGGTAACAACTTGTTGTAATGGAGAGCACACTGACTTGGAAGAAAAGAAAACTATGTTCTAACCCCAGGTCTGCTGTTAATTTATAATGTGGATTTGGGCAAGTCCCTCAAACTCTCTAACCCTAATTCATGCAGAAACTATGTATAAAACACCATAGTACAAATGGGGGAAGACAAACACATTACAAAATAAATAAAATTAGCTAAGATCTATACTGAAGTTGCCTATCAAGTGACAAGGGGTTGAAGAGCATGACCCAGAGACTTATGCTGGGACATAAGGATGCTAACACTCACCCTGCCTCTCCACAATGTTTTTGCAAACATCAAATGGGATTATGTATATTGAAGCAATTTGTAACCTGAAAAGTGAAATGAGTATTCACTTTCATATGAAAGTATGAGACCATGTGCTGTTTTCCATCTATGAGTACGAAAAAGCAGTGACCTATTATTTCCCTTTGTGGTCAGCATATAGTAGGTGCTCAATAAATATATGATAAATAAATGTATACAAGAACACAGAGATATAGAAATTCAGAAAAGTGAGAGTCAACAATGTGATAGAATAGTTTGGGAGGGCTTCATTGGTTTGGTGAATCTACAGCCAAGTTTAAAGTATAAAAAGGACTTGCAGAAGGAAAAAAAGTATTCCAGCAGATGGAGAACAGCCGGAACAAAGATTTGTGTCATTATGTTATAATAGAAACTATGCTTTGCGTATGAAATAAAGGCCAGGCAATACAGTTCATGCTTCAACTGCCACGTATGTAATCTTTACAAAAACTTTGCAAATAGATATTATTGTTTTTATTTTTTCCATTTAAATGCAGGAAATTAATCAACTTGCCACAGTCACACAAAAATTGAGTGTTAGAATCAGAATTTGAACCCAGGCCAATTAGACTGAAGATCAAAAGAATGATTCAAGAATGATATCCAGTGTGCCTTGAACAGGTGCTTCAGAAAGTGATCTTCATCCTCATTACAAAGTACCCTTCTGGCTTCCTCATCAGGATTCATCTGATCTTTCCCTGTCTCCTGTACAGGGCCGTCTTACTCAACAATTTAAATCTTGAGAGAACGGCTCCAGCATTTGTCCAGATGTGTAAACCAGGAACCTAAGAATCATTGTTCACACCTCTTTGCTCCTCTGCCCACCCATTCCCCACACACATGCGCACATTGCAAACCACCCTGAAACTCAGTGGTTTAAAACAGTAGCCATTTTACTTCATACGCGAGTCTGAAGATTGGTGATTCAAGGCTGTATTTGGCTGGATGGCTCATCTGGTCTTGGCTGAGCTCACTCATGTGTCTGTTAGCTAATGTAGAATGGCCTTGGCTGAGATGACAGGGTGACTTGGCTTCGTTCCTCCACGTGGCCCATCCTCAGAAGCTCCAGCCCAGAGTCAGAAGCTCCACATCTGCCCCTGAACTCCGGCCTCATGTTATCCCCTGAATCCTTTATTCTTCAGTTTCCAGCCACCCCCACTCTTCCCACACTGCGTCCCACACTGTGCCCCACACAGGGCTTTTGCACATTGTCAACCTCTCTAGGACATTCTTCTCTGCACACAGCTCTTGGCTCATTGCCACTGCCCTGCAGATCCCAGGCCATGTGTCACTTTCTCATGGAAGTTGACCAGGACAAATAACTCTCTAACAGGGTCTCCTGACACCATATACTCTCCTTTAAATCTCTTGTCACAGCTGCAATGTCATGTATATGATTATTTAAATAATTTCTGGTCGTTCAACTAGACTCAGTGTTATATATAGGCAGGAATCACATCTGTTTTTACTCACCTTTGTATTCCCTCAGTCTAGCTCAGTACCTGACCATCAATATTGAATGAATGCCAAAATAAAGAAATGAATATGTAAAAATCGCTTAGAATTTTTATTAAAAGACTCGACTACTTCTTAACTCTTTCCCAAGTCTCTCATCTTGCCCTGTATTCCTGAAATACAAATCTAATCAGGTTATTTCCCAAACAAGATGCCTCAGTGGCTCCTCATTGCCAACAGAAGAGCTAAGGCTCCTTAGCAAGCCCCACGTGGTCTCCCTGACATGCCCACGATCTGTCGCACCTGCCTTTGCCTGTTTGTGTGCCCCCAAACGGCACCAAGGCTCCCGGCACAGCCACTCATAGTTCTTGTAACACACCATGTGTTTTCTTTACGTTTCTGTCTGTGCTAATCCCACTGACCTCTTTTCCTACGTGGTGAGCTCCAAGTCATCTTTAGCTCTAACCTACTGTCACTCTGGAGAAACTTTCCCTAATGTCCCATCACTGCCCCCACACTGTGCAGGTCACTTCTTCCTCTTGGTTCAAACATCTCTTGTATAATCCTCCATTATACAGCTCATCTCTTCATACTCTGTTGTACTGTGGGGTGTACCCGGTCCTCCTGCTGTAGAGGGATGTTCCATAAGAGAAGGAAGGAATATCTGCCCACTACTGAGGATACATAGCAAGTGCTTAATATTTGTCAGATAGATGGATGGCTGAATGAAAAAATGAATGGATGGGGAAGGACCCATCATCTTCAGGTTTAGGTTTAGGGAGAAATACAGAGATTGGTGATTCCAGAAATAGAGAGAGCTTCAAACGTAGAGAGCTTAGGTGATATCAATCAAAAATCCATTTCAAAACTGTCCTCCCTCTCCTCCAAATTTCTTCTTTATAGATTGGGAGCAAAACTAAAATTACTGACTTTCTGGATGAGATAGAGACGTGAAGGTCACCTACTACTTAAATGGCCATCTGTTCTGAAATGCTCTGTGAGGGTAGAGAGGGGAGGGTCATCATTGTGTTTGTAAGGTACAGTGACAGAAACCTGGACTCTGGAGCTAGACTGCCCTGGTTCTGAGTTCTGGGTCTGCTCTTTATTAGCTGGGTGACCTTGGACAACCTCTCCTCACCTGATGTTCCTTCTCTGTAAAATGGGTATAATACTGTACACCCAACAAGACTTTTATAAGGATTAAATTATATAATGTGGTATATTACTGAGTACCTTGCTGACCCATGATTGGTATTAAATGAATATTAATGTGCTTCTTCCTTCTTCCCCTCCCTTTCCATTTTACGGGGGAACCAAGTCATCTTAGGATTATAGTTGGCACAGGAGATGGGGAACTGTCTCCCTTTTCCTAGTGGGAGGAGGACACTTTTTGCCTTTCTGGACGAGTTCAGTATCAGCGAGTATCTTCTCCTCATCTTCCAACTTGTCAAAAAAGTTTGTGTCAGGATTTCCTGGTTTGAATTTTCATTTTATTGTGCTTCTAAAGAGAACCTTTTAGATGAATAAGGGGAAGGGAAAAAAAAAGACCTCAACATCCATTTTGTCAGAAACAGAAAGAAAACCTTTGAATTCCATTTTCTGCCAGAGCGCTGATTCAGCAGCTCCTCACCTTCTCCATCCCAACTCCATTTTTCCCCCTTTATTTCAGGCACTGTTCTCATTATCCACAACATATTACTGTCAGCAAATTTATCCTCCCCTTTTAAATAAAAAACAACCCTTTTAATCTCTTTTACTACCCTTGACTTGCTGCCAATTTGAGTAAGCTTGCTCTGTTGGGCTCGGGGTGTCACACCAGGCCCACTGCAGTGGTTCTTCCGAATCCTCAACGTGGGGCAGGACCTGCCCCTGCCTACCCAAGGGTCCGCTGGTTCCTGAATGGAGTGGTTACGGCCCATTCCTGAGCAGAGCAGTTATGACCTACCTTGCCCTTTGTGAAGGTCCCACTCCTGAGCAGAAGGCAGAGTCCTGAGTTAGTCTTGCTGCCCAAGCAATGTGTGGTGTGCACCGGGCTAATTATTGGTTTGTGCATCCCTGCCTAATATGACAGTCTTCCCCTACTGCCGTTCTGGGTTCGGCAGCCTGCTGCCCTGAGTCCAACCTGCAAAGCTGAGACTCTGCTTAGTCCAGGCGAATGGATCACAGTTTGCACAGCCAGCCTGAGTGAAGCCAATTCCTGCCACGGCCACTTACTAGGGTGTGGCCTTGGGCAAGGTAACACAAGCTTTCTGAGACTTAGTTTTCCCTGTGTAATAATAAGGATGAGACAGACTTTATAATTTGTGATGATGACTGAATTTAAAAGGAAAAAGAGGAAGAGAGAGAGAGAGAGGAGAATGACAGAGTTCCTGATGTTTAGTTAGGGTCTTATTTCAACAGAACTTCCTCAAACACACCTACTGCTATGTCTTATATGAAGAATATCTCTTCATTGTTATCTTTGGTTTCAATAAGAAATGCTCCATCCATTTGTGCTAGCCTCGAAGGAGCCATTTGTGTAAGTGTGTCCTCAGAGTGGGAGAAATTGTATTGGCTGCTCAGCCTAGATGTTGCTTCCTCCAGGAAATTTTTGCGAATAATACGACCAGGGGCTGTCCAGTGCCTGACACTTACCCATCAGAGCAATTAGTAAACTCTAATACAATCTCCTGTTCCTAGTCTGTTTTCCACACCAGATCTCAAAGCTCTTAGCTGAGGTAGGAACCTGAGCCTCTGGCACAGTGTTTGGCACACAGTTGAGTGATTAATAAGTAAATGAATAGTATAAAAGAAAAAGGGTGGAACTTGCCTAGAGCATTTTGGAAAAGTGACTGAAGGTCTTTATGCTAGAAAAAAGAACAAACTAAATCTTATTAGGAAAGAAAAATGACATTTATCTAGCTCCTATTATAGCCTAGGAATACTGAGGATATTTTACTTATGTTACTTCACTTAATTTTCTCAACTTTGATGTGTTATTTCCATCCCATTTTACAGATGGAGAACAGAGGCCCTGAGAATTCAAATCACACACTTAAGGGGGCCGAGCTAGTAATCAACAGTTCAGAAATTCAAACCAAGGTCTCTCTGACTCCACACCATGCCATGACCTAAATTTCATAAATTTTATTTGCAAAGGAGCCTCCATTTCCTCTGCTCATAGAAACCAGGCTGAGAAGGAATGAATCTTTTCCTGTGCTAAGTGACAACTTTTTAAAGAAAGCTTTTACCTAATGTGAAATGAAAACATTTTCTTTATGAGAAATATGCAATCCATGTGTGCATTTATATTTCAAAGCCCCCAATTCACGGGGATTTCTCTAGGCTGTTTTTGTCAGGGTTTGAAAAATAGCTCCCTGTGATTTTTTTGATGTGAGTTAATATAGTGATAAGCACCATAAAGTCTCTGGGAATAACACATCATTAATTTACCTCAGAAAATAAGACTTCAGCGACAAATAAACCTCATAAGGGCTCTGTGGTTAAAGTAGCTTGGTGAGCAATGGCTATTTCAATTGACTGAAATTAAAGGTAAGAAGAGTGCAGCAAATGTAACAAATAATTATTTTATGCAGCTGAACAACACATAGCCTGTTTTATAGAGGACTCTTGACAAAGTTGAAGGGAAAAATAAATTATTAGAAACACTCCATGTTAATGGGAGGAGACACTTTGTTCTGAGAAGTGCGTTGGATTCATAGGAGACCTAACTGAAATCCTTGCCAGGCCACTAATTAATTGTTCGACCTTGGGAAAGTAACTTTTCTTCTCAAGGCCTTGATAGCCTAATCTGTAAGATGACAGAATTGAATTCTAAGAGCTCCACACCTAACTTTTAGCTCTGAACCTAACTTTCTAGAATTCCAAACATTTTATGTCACATGATTGGAAACAGACGTGCGTTATCAGAGGGGAGGATGTTTCACTTGGTTGAAAGTCAAGGGACTCAGGCAGCAACGTGCTTAATGATGATGCATGACCTTGGGAGCAAAACTGACCTGGGCTTGAGTCCTTGTCCCTGCACTGATTGGTCATGTGATGTTGGATAAATTTGTTCGCTGTTTTAAGACTTAGTTTTCTCATCTATAAGCTTGTGTATAATACTTCCCTTAAAGTGTTGTCATGGGGATTAAATGAGACAAAATATATAAAATCCCATGCCAGTGCTGTCACACGGTAGATGTGTATTATAACACTAGTGAGCCTCTAGTACAGTCTCCCAGCCTATCTGAGTGTCTCTGCTGGTGGGGTTGGGAGTGTGCCTGTGGGCAAGCACGTGGCAGGAGCTGAACCTGCCCCTGGGTGATCTGCAGAGTCCAGAAGTTCTTATCCAGAGTTGAAAAGCTTGTGCATGTCCTAAAGCCAAAGCAAGCTAGAAGGGAATGAAGTGAGCCGGGCACAGATGTCAGTGCTAGAGTCAGAGTTAGGAATTCTAGGGTTAGAATCATACATTTGAGAATCAACAACATACGGGTGGTGTTTAAAGCCATGGAATGAATGGGATCACCTGGGAAGTGGTTCTCAACCTTGGCTATACCTGGGAACCACCTCGTAAGCTTTTTAAAAATAGTGATGTTTTAGCCCTACCCTCAGAGATTCTGATGCAATTGGTCTCAGGTGTAGCCTAAGCGTCTGTATTATTAAAAGCTCCTGATATGTTTCTAATATTCAGCCCAAACTGTAGACCACTGGCTTAGAGAGAAAACATAGAAGAAATTTAATAACTGAGCCCGAAGATACTCCTAACTAACATGTATAATTCATAAGAGAAGGAGGAGCCAGCAAAGAGGCTAAGAAAAGAGCCATCTTTGAGACAGGAGAAAAAATACATGATTCAGGGGGAAAAAACCCCAACAGATTTCAATTAGGAAGGACTATTCAGTGCTGCTTAAAGGCCAAGTAAAATTAGAACAGAGAAGTTAATCATGGATGTCTTGACATGGAAGCCCCTGGCGGGCAGTGCAATGGAAGTTTCTGTGGAGTGGTGAATGGGAACCATGTTTTTAACTCAGTTTCCCCTTCCTTTGATGCCTAGCACTGGACACACACTTGGTGGTGGATTTGTTGAATTGGCTCTTACTTAACACTTGTTACATTTAAAAACTGTTTCTGGAATGGGTCAAATTTTAGGGTAAAACAGGATCCATCTTTAATCTATATGTCATTAATTCATGGAATGATAAGTGGCTCACTTGAAAACCATTTACTGTGTTCTCATCGTGTTCTAGTTACTGTAGTTGCTGTGTAGATTCAGACGTGTTATATAAAGTCCTTCAGGTTGTTCCCTGAACAGCGTCAGGGGTCACAATCTACAGAGACTGCAATGTAAATGGCATCTGCTAGGGTCATGTGCATGCAACCTGCATATCTGTATATGGCAATCCTGGCTAGATGCTGCTAGAAACGGGCTTGGAAAAAAATGAAAGTAAGTTTTATCAAGTGTCAATGGCTTGTTCCCACAATCATATACCTCAACATAACTTCACACTCCTCTGGATTGTAGTAATCCTACCATCTTAATTTCCATTTTATATATTATTATTATTGTAAAACTCTGAAGGGTCCTAGAATACACAGATCATGGAGCCAGATCTTTTATCAAGTTCTTAGGTGACTTCATTAGTCATGGCTCCCTAATATACCACCAAAGGCAGCAGTGAATATCACAGTATGGCTCTAATATAACATTATGGAAGATAATTCAAATTAAGTGAATATTTATTGAGTACCTACTATATAAGTAGCATTGTTCCAGACCCTTGGAATAGCATCATTACCAAAAATACAAAAAATTGTGCCCTTGAACAGCTCATAGTCTTGTGCTTATTACCATTGCATCTACTGGCTCATCCTAAATATTTATTGGTTTCAGCTGCCGACCTAGGTTTAAGTCCTGGCTCTGCTACATACCGTGTTTCCCCGAAAATAAGACCTACCCATAAAATAAGCCCTAGCAGGATTTCTAAGCATTTTCGCAATATAAGCCCTACCCCAAAAATAAGACCTAGTGATGGGTGTGTCTATGTAGCATATCTGCACAACCCATGCATTTCGTCACGGAGCGGTAAAGAAGACGAGCAGCCCTTCTCATCTGCCCCATCATAACAGCTACTATCCCAGAGGTGACCGGAAAGGTGCAGGCAGCCCCACCAACAAGGTTGGCTCCCCCTGTCAGGTCCCAGCCATCTTATGCGTGCTGCAAGCTGAGGCTTTGAGGGGAAAATAACACATCCCCTGAAAATAAGCCCTAGGGTGTCTTCTTGAGGAAAAATAAATATAAGACCCTGTCTTATTTTCGGGGAAACATGGTACTGACTGTGACACTAGTTACCTCACTTTTCTCTTCCTGAGTTCCTTAGCTGTTCAAAGTGACACAACAAGCCATGTTTAGAGTTTCCTGGTGTGTTGTGGTTGAGTGAGTAGAAGTATTCCTGTGAGCAGATACCCTGCAAGCAGTAGATAGGACTGAAAATACATTTTTAATGATAAAGTGCAACTGACGCACAAGGCAGGCGAGCCCAGGCTGGACGGACTGATGTGCTGTGGGGGTGGATTGGGAGGCCCAGGCTGTGCCCAGCGCCAGGCTTGCCATGTGAAACACTGCTGCAGTGGCTGCCACTTCATCCCTACTCCCTCCTTGTAGATCGATCCTTTCTTTCTCCCTCCCTCCTCCCACTTCCCTCTCTCTCTCTCTCTCATTTGTTTAATGTACATGTGACTGTTTAAAGGGAAAAAAAATAATAATTGTATTAAGAATGGGGGAGTTAAAGGAAATACACTTATGCAAGGTTCTTATATTTTAACTGAGAACATTAAATATTAACTAATTAGATTAGTGTAAGTTTAAGACTCAAATGTAATCCCTAGAGTAAGCAGTACAAATGTGAAAGAGATAAAGCTGGAAAGCCAACAGAGCCACTAAAATGAAATACTAGAAAATATTCAATTAATACAAAAATAAGGCAGAAAAGAGGAACAAAGAAACTATATACATATATGACACGTTTTTTTAAAAAGAGGCAAATAACAGGTCAAATACAACCATATTAAAATTACGATGTATAGAAATAGAATGCTCCATTCAAGAGAGAGAATGTCGGATGGGATAAATAAGCAAGAACCAACTGCATCATGTCTGTAAGAGACACCCTCTGCAACCAAATTCTCTTTTCTCTTTTGAGTCTATAAATACTAGGCAAATAGACTAGAAATAAAAGACCAGGAAAAAATGCCTCAAGCAAACAGTAAACATAAGATAGCCAGGATGACTATTTTAACATTAGATAAGATAGATTTTAAGTCAAAGAGTTTCACTAGAGACAAGCAGGAACACTTTGTAATGATGAAAGCATGAATATATCAGGAAAATATAAAATTATAAATATAAATGCACATAATAACAGAATTCAACTAGAAGACACCAAAACTTATATAACTAAAGGGGAACATAAATTCAGAGTCATATTTGGAGTTTTTAAACACTCCCCTCAGTAATTAATAGAAAAATTAGACAGAATATAGAAGACCAACCCCCTTAGCAAATTGGCATTTATGGAACACTCTACCAGCAACACTGGATGGGTGGAACCACTGTGGAATAGCCCTGCCATAGGACTCCAAATGTTACTTGTCTCCACTGTGCTCTGGCTCTAACAGAAGCCATGATAGAGTTTGGAGTCCCCATATTCAGCATCAACTTGGATCCTGTATCCAACATTCTTCAAAAGATCTGGGTGTTCAACTTTCTCATTTTAAAGTTACCCAATAAATGTCTATAAATGCCTTTGGGGAAGGACTGAGGAGTTACTATATATTTGCCATGGTGCTTCAGTATCCTTCCACGTGGAGACCCTACCTCTCATTCAGTTGTTGGAATCTGGGTCCAAGAACTGGAGCACGTCTGGAAGTTTAGGAAGACATTGGTTCAGCTGACCTCAGCATTCTGCTCTTTCATTCCTGATCTCTTCATTGTATCTATGAATCTGTTCTGTTGGTTGCCCATCTCTCTTTCCTTTAGGAGCACCATGCTCTGTTAGTCACCTCCACAGGTCTCTGCAGGTGAGGCTCTCTGGGCAGCTATTCTGACTTTGCTTCCCCTTACCGTGAATACACTCACTTGCTTCTGGAAGTTAAGAGCCACCACCCGGTCTCTCCTATTCAGTGATTTTGTTATCCCAATTCTTACATGGAAGCCCAGGTCTATAATAGCATCTACTACCATCAGGTAAGTCTTCAGGGAGCTGCTGTTACTGAGATTCTCAACAATGCTGGCATCACTATAATCAGAATATTCATTTTCAGTTTGACAAATCAGGAACATAACTAGATGGTAGGTTTCCAGTTTTGTACAGAAAACACATTCTGGCATACTTCCCTGTTGACCCTTTCCCCAGTTGACCATGGCAGTTCTAGCATCTGAAGAGGAAGTCACACAGTCCATTAGTGGTACAGCCAAGGCTGCCTTACAAAAAGCCCAGCCTCTTTCATCATGCTAAAAATACTTCATAGAGTTGTATTTTGTTACAGGTTGATTTTTATGTATGTTTTATTTGTTTGGTTGGCTGGTTGGTTTGAATTGAGTGTAGTAGGCTGAGAAGTTTTGGGTTTTATCTCTATAAATTTTCTAACCAGCTAACTTTTTCAGAAGGATAATGATAGTTTGGAAGTATTTATAGACTCAAAAGAGAAAAGAGAATTTGGTTGCAGAGGGCGTTTTCTGTGCCATGCTGTGATTGAAAAAAATAATAAGAATAAACCCCTGTTGTTTAAGGGGTAAGTCTTGAAACATGTACGGAAGACCATACTCTGATCCATGTGGATTTTCATTTTCTCAAAAAACAATAATCACCCTGACTTTGTCTGAGGAGATTTGAATGCCAGGAGTGGTGAGTGAGTCTACTGGTTCTGGGAAGAATAGTTCTTGACTGAAAGGCATCCTCTGGGACTCTTCTTCTGTTTAAAATTCAAGAGAAGCACTGGCTCGAAGCTCACTTGGAGCCCTAGAAATTAAAAAGGGAGTCCAGTCACATGGAGGTGCAGGTGAGTTGCCCTCACACACACTGCCTCAGGAGGCTCCAACAGCATCCACTTTGAGTCTGTATTTTCACATAAAGTGGTCCATGTTACTCAGTGTGTGCACTTGGCCATGTATCTGGATGTCTGTGCCTTTGTCTGGAAACTGGAAGTGATAATCCCTAACTTGTTAGGGTTATTGCAGGGTTTCTCAGCCTTGGCACCATTGATATTTTGGGCCAGATAATTATTTGTTTTGGGGGACATTGTGTGCATAGTAGGATGTGTAGCAGTATCCCTGGCCTCTACTCTCTAGAGACCAGTAGCACCCTCCACCCACCAATGGAGATAACAAAAAATGTCTAGACATTGCCAAATGTCCACTGGGGGACAAGATCCTGCCCACCTTCTTTCTATAATCCCTCATTGAGAAGAACCACTGGGTATTTTAAAGACAACAGCAATGATAGAAAATAATGGTAGGTTTTGCTTATTGTATGTATACAGTATACCAGGCACTATTCTGAGGGCTACACACACACCTTACAGTCTGTCCTCACAAGGGCTGAGCTTTGATGAGGCGGCACTCTGGCCATCTTGGTTTTATAGAAGCAGACACTGAAGGGTAATGAGGTTAACCTTACCAGGGTCAGTGCTGACTCAGGCCATCTGTTCTCCCAGAGCCCTAAAACCCTGCTGTGCAAAGCAGGGAGCCCTGAGCAGCAGCTCACCTGGGAGCTGGTAGGGAATGAAGAACCTCAGCCCCACCCCAGATGGACTGAACAGGAATCTGCGTTTTAACAAGATCCCAGTGATTCACATACACATTAAAGTTTTAGAGATGCTGACACTAAGAACATAGCACAGTTTCTGGAATACAGTAGGTGCTTGTATCAGTCACAGTTCTCCAGAGAAACAGAACCAACAGGGTGTGTTTGTGTGTGTGTGTGTGTGTATATATATATATATATATAGAGAGAGAGAGAGAGAGAGAGAGGGAGAGAGAGAGAGAGAGAGAGAGATTTTAAAGAATCGGCTCACACAATTATAGAAATTGTGGAGATGCAAGTCCAAAATCTTCAGGATACACAAATCTTCAGGATATGCTGGCAGTCTGGAGACTCAGGAAAGAGGTACAACTGAAGTCCAAAACCCTGCTAACAGAGTTTCTTCTTGTTTGTGGGAGGTTAGTCTTTGTTCTAATATTCAGGCCTTCAACAGATTGGATGTGGCCCACATTACGGAGAGACTTTACTCAAAGTCCACTGATTTAAGAGTTAGTCTCATCCAAAACTGTGTTCAAAGAAACATCCAGAATAATGTTTGACTATATATCTGTGTGTCATGGCCACATTGAAACACAAAATGAACCATCGCAGTGCTCAACTACTATTCGCCTCTGTTGTTATGGTTGTGAAATAGATGAGGAGGGGAGTAAAGCCTGTTTTTAATTCCACCCTAAATAGTCAAGTTCGGCTTTAACCTAAGTGTGGAAGAACGATTTTGTTGGTTTCAGGGTTGTAAGAGAATAGCTTCTGACAAAATAGGGACTGGATGGTGAAACCTGGCAAAGAAGAACACATCTGAGAGACGGGTGGATCAACAGGACTAAATGACAGCTTGGATCCAGGAAGAGCCGGGTTCTAATTCCAACTCCCAAGTTTCCAACGGTGACCGTAGACAATGTGCTCCACCTATGTGAGCATCCATTTCTGCATCTGAGATGGCAAGTAATAACAAACACCTCGCTGGGTTATTGTGAGGACCAAAGAAGACACCATCCTAGCGCACCTAGAATACCGCCTGACACAGAGGCCCCTGCCCTTCTCATGGAAAACTGACTCATGCCTTTGTTCCTTACTTCCCGTCTTCCATTCTATCTTCTTTCCTTCATTCCTCCCTCTCCCCCTCTGCCCACATTGGAAGAGTTAATGGATGCCTTTTTTATTCCTGATACCATTCTAAGGCTGGCAGCACAAAATAAGCACATCAATAAATAGAAACATCCCAACTTCTCTAGTTCACAGCCTAGAGGGGGAAACAGGCAGTCAAGCAGACAAAGGTGATGTTACATGAAGACCTTGAGGACGTGACAGTGTACATACGATGCAATGATTTTGTAGAGGAAGAAGGCCAGAGACTGACAGTAGTAACCCAGGGGACCTTCTGAGGGGGCAGTGTTGGAAATAAAGGTTGAAGGATACATCAGGGCTTGCCAGACAGATGAGGGAAGAGGAGAGCCCTCCAGGGTGGGTGGTCATAAAAGCCATTGCTGGGGAGGGTGCAGACCTGTGGTGTGGGTGAAATGCAGTGTGCGGGGGAGGGTGGAGGGGCCAAGGTGGGGCAGGACGGGAGAACAGGTAGAGGTGTTAGGATGGGAAGGGCCATATCTGTCACGTGTGGGAGTCTGGACTTTTACCAGTGGACAGTGGAGAACCACAAAGTGGGGAAGAAATATGACTGATCCCATTTGCATTTTAGAAAACATCACTCTGGAGCACAGAGCAGTGTGCTCAAGGGGGGGCTTTGAGGCTCTCACAGAGCCCTCTCTCCTCCCCCACCTCTCTCCGTTACTCCCTTTCCCTCCTCTCTTTCCTTCTTTTTGTCCCAGTTTCTCTTTCTCTCTCTCTCTCTCTCTCTCTCTCCCTCCCTCCCTCTCCCTCTCCCTCTCCCTCTCTCTCTCCCTCTCCCTCTCCCTCTCCCTCTCCCTCTCCCTCTCCCTCTCCCCCCTTACCTGGAAAGTCAGTCTTTCTAAATTCTCTCTTATTAAACATTCGAAGTTCCTCATCCCAGAAGTTGCCAAAACTTAAATGATAGGAGTTTCTGAGGTAGCTCTAAACTTAGTAGAGAAAAAAATGATATACT
Organism: Cheirogaleus medius; assembly: GCA_008086735.1. Lineage (NCBI taxonomy): Eukaryota > Metazoa > Chordata > Mammalia > Primates > Cheirogaleidae > Cheirogaleus > Cheirogaleus medius. The sequence continues at coordinate 42,848,852 of VBSM01001265.1, read as the reverse complement.
TTGCAAAAGAGAATTACAGGAAGCCATTATTTTCAGTCTTGCCTTCTTACTTACTAAGCATGGGGGTATTTTTGATCCAATGGGAAAGAAAAACTAACTTGTTGATAAAAGTCGTATACTGTATTAAAGTTTCTTCTAAAGCCCCACAGCAAGACTCCCATTATGCATTTGTAAATGGATGTTAAGTTAATGGAGAGGTAATTAATTAATTACTCTAATAATTCTCAGGGTTGGGAACCACTCAAATCTGAGCCCTAGAGTTTCCCAAGTGGCTCAGAATGTGGAAATATTTGGGCCATGAGACAAAAGTGAAAGATGGTGGCCGAATTACAGAAGGATGTGTCTGCTCCCACCAGCCCTGGAGAATCTACTCTGTTCTTCTCTGGCCTCCAAGAATGAGTTCAGTAGAATCAGTCTGCATAGGTCCCATCAGTCTGGAGTCCAGGTAAAACAGAGAGAGCAGCTTATCACAGGACAGTAGACGGGACACAGGTATGAGAGGCAGGTAGACAACCCTGGGGTCAATTCAGCTCTGACACTAAGCAGTGATGTGACCAAATCACTTTACTTCTCTGATCCTGTTGCCTAACCTGTAAAATATGAGAATAAAATCCATCCCATATCACTGGTTTTAAATGAAAATGAGATGGTATATAGAAAATATTTTGTAAATAGTCAATGGCTAACAGATATTTGTTGACTAAATGAATGGACATAAAAGCTATATTATTCCAATGGACATAAAAGCTATATTATTCCTCCTAAGACCAGAAAGGAGAGAGAGGGGGCCAAGGGTGGAGCATCCGCTTTAGCAAAGGAGTTTAGCCTGTGCTTCAGGACATTGTTCTGGGCAAGGACTTCTTGAATAATACCTTCAAAGCACAGGCAACCAAAACAAAATTGGAAAAATAAGTTCACATTAAACTCAAAAACTTCTGCACAGCAAAGGAAGCAATCAACAAAGTGAACAGACAACCCACAGAATAGGAGAAAATCTTTGCAAACTACCCATCTGGCAAGGGATTAATAACTAGAATATATAAGGAGCTCCACCAACTCAACAGGAAAAAATCAAATAATTTGATTAAAAAAGGAGAAAAGGATATGAATAGACATTTCTCAAAAGAAGACATACAAATGGCCAATAGGCATATGAAAAAGTGCTCAACATCATTAATCATCAGAGAAATGCAAATCAAAACTAAAATGAGATAGCATCTCACTCCAGTTAAAATGGCTTTTATCAAGAGGACAGATAATAAATGCTGGCAAGGATGTGGAGAAAGGGGAATCCTTGTACACTGTTGGTGGGAATGTAAATTATTAATAATACAGTCACTATGGAAAAAAGTATGGAATTTTCTCAAAAAACTAAAAATAGAACTACTGTATGACACAGCAATCCTACTTCTGGGTATATATGCAAAGGAGGGGAATTCAGTTTTTCAAAAAGATATCTACACTCCCATGTTTATTGCAGCACTATTCACAATAGCCAAGATATGGAATCAACCTAAGTGTCTTTCAACGAATGAATGGATAAAGACATTGTGGTACATATACACAAGGGAATATCATATAGCCACAAAACAGAATGAAATCTTGCCATTTGCAGCAACATGGATGGCACTAGAGAATGTTATGTTAAGTGAAATAAGCCAAGCACAGAAAGACAATCGCACATGTTCTCACTCATGTGTGGGAGCTAAATATTAAAAACAATTGATCTCATGGAGACAAAGAATAGAATAACAGTTACCAGATGCTGGAAAGGGTAAGAGGGAGGGGGGGAAAGGATAGGAGGAAGATGGTTAATGAATACAAAAATATAATTAGATAATTATTAATAGAATGAACAATATTTGATAGCACAAAAAGTGACTATAAAGAATAATAAGTTGGGGTATATTTTAAAATAACTTTAGTTATTGGAATTGGAATGTTCCTAACCAAGAAATGCCTGAGGTGATGGATACCTCAATTACCTTGGTTTGATTAATTCACATTGTATGTCTGTATCAAAACATCACCATGTACCCTATAAAGATATACAACTATTATATACCCATAATAATTTTTATACACATACACACACACATACATGCACACACACATATATGTGAAGGAGTTTAGCCTGATAAGGCCAAGGGCCCAGGATGTGGCTGGGGCACTGTGGGAACACAGCTTTGGCTGCAGTCTGCCCCCAGCCAAGAGGCCGAGCTCACAAGGCATCAGCCCTTCCAGCTGAACTAGGTAGCTCACCCATTACTAAGCCGGGGCCTTTCATTTACTCAACTTAGAATGACACTTGGGACCACAACTTGGAAACATTCCCTTCACATGAGAAGGGAGTCTATTTCATAAGAAAAAAGAAAGAAAAAAGATGCTTCTGAAGAGATCGCAAAGAAAGTTCCAGATAATACTGCACATCCCCTGTCTTACATTAATAGCCTGTCAGATTCCCCCTCACAACTATTCTAAATTTCAACTACCTCCCTCCGTTCCCACCCCTGACCAGTTGATCCCTTGTTTTGCATTCTGAACAAATGGCCTTTTCTTACTTCCTGAGAAGATAGGGGCTACCCACATCCTGTTCCCTCAGTTTCCCTCATCCCCATCCTCAAGCTATAGCACCCCCATGCCGCTCCTCTCCTCCACCATTTAGTCTGAGGGGACAGTGAGTAGAGGGCAGGATTACAGAGACATGTAGACACCAGATAAAATTCCTTTGTCGGCACTCAATGCCCATGTAAACTTGAGCCTCAGCATTTTCATCCATAAAATGGGGAGATTAAATAACTAGCCCCACTTTTCTCAAAAGACATATGTGAGCTCACTGGACTGCAGTTATTGCTATAAACAGCCATTCAGTAACTATCCTTCCATACACACACACACACACACACACACACACCTGCGTGTCCTCCCTCTATGTGTGATTTACCCCCATCCTCCAAAATTACTTTTGTTAGGCCTTGTTCTAAGCAAGGTCACTAGTTTTTGTTTTGTTTTGTTTTGTGGGGAGAACAAAATCTAGGTATTTTACGCATATCTTAATAATGATTAATAAATTATTGACTTTTTACCATGTGCGTGGCACTATAATAAGTCTTTTCCACATGTTGTCTTGTTTATATCCTTGCACAACCCTATAAGGCAGGAATTTTTGTTATCATTTGCTTTTTACAGATGAGTAAACAAGCTCAATGGTATTAAACGACTTTCCCAGGTTCACATCATTCTAGACCGGAATTTGAGACAATGCAGCTGGAGTCTAGAACCTCTGCACTTCATTCCCAGCTATACCGCCTTTCCATTATAAAATGTGTCTACTCCCCACCTTCCACTTCCAATTTCAATTAACTCTGCTCCCCTTATCTGTTTATTTCACCATCTCAGGCTCGTACACATTGCAAAGATTGCCACATATGTCATCCATTGATTGATTGATTCCACAAATATTCATTAAGCCCTGTTATGTCCCAGGCAGGCAGCTCTGGAATAAAACAAAGCAAGCAAACAAACAAATGAGCAACAAAATAAAACTGACTGCATTTCAAACCTTGAGTAAAACTGGAGTAAAACTGCTATACAATTTATGTCTTTTTGGTGTAGGGGCCACGTGAATCATCCAATATATAAGATGAGAAACTTACCATAGTTTCTGAATAATTCAATTGATAAAGGAATATAAAAGTATTTTATTTCTGGAACCTGTAATATTTTTTTTAAAGTGGAATAATCTTCCAGAGCAACTGCTATGACCTGTCTGCTGGATCCTCCTCTTCCTCACATCAGTCTTTCTTCTGGGATGCAGGGGTAATGGCTTTGGCCTTGGCCTGGCCACAAGACTCACTTTTCTGTATTAAGCCTTAGGCCAGAGAAGATGAGTGGATATTTATGGTATCTTGGAGAATGGAGAGACCGCAGCGAAGCCATGCTCTCTAGAATCCAGGGTGAGATGCAGCTGTGCTAAAGGAGCACTGGAAAGAGAAGGGCGAGAGCACCTTTCATTCCAGCCCTACCACTCACTGCTTCACCAGGTACGAGACACTCACCTGGGATCAGCCTCACTTTTCTTGTCTTAAGAGAAGGGCATGGATTAGATTTGGTTGTGACATTAGGATGCTCTGAAATATAGATTAGACCCAGAGTTTAAGGGAGAAAGACTCCAGAGAATGCTGAAAAGTATTCTAAGCCCTTTCCTTTAACAAAGGACCAAAAGTTCAAATGAAAGAAATTGCATGATTCTTCAACTGGATAACCAGGTCTGCAGCCCACACTCACCTCTGGGATATTTTTGAATTACAGTTCAACTGACAGTCTCTGCTGAGCCAGGATTAGAGAGGTGACAGAGAGATGTCACCCTGATTCAGAGCAGGAGGCAAGCTAGATGGAGATCAGACAGTATTTTTATCGTCACAAAGGTGGTGTCTCACCTTGTCCGGGAGTGTGTCTGTCCTACATCTCAGTTCCTGGAAAGTCCAAATTCAACATGACACCCTTAGTAGGAATTTTTTTCTTCTTGAAATAATTCTTGCTTGAATAGGCTATTTCTTAAATTTACTATCAGGATAGTAAATGATAAGACATTCTCATGCCAATTAACATCCTTTTGACAGCATTTATCTAAAAACTGGAGATTATTTGTTATTCCATCCAAAGAGGAGAAAACAATATTTACAGTTATTATTAAACACGAGAGCTCTTAGTAACTCCACCTGCCATAAAGCCTTTTGAGAAATGGAAGTCGGTAATTATCTTATTCACACGTATTTAGCGAGAATTTTGCAGCAGCACTCGGAATTCAGGGCAGAGGAAATACTCGCAGGTGATGGGCTCTAGCACACGGCCTGGGCTTCGTTGCAGGGAACGTGGCTGGTACTTTATTGTAAAAAACATCTCTGGTCTCCTAGACACATTTTTTAAGTGGAGAAAGAAGGTTGAAGAAGAGGATGGGTGTGAAAAAGAAATCCAATTGATAATTTTTTTTTTCCATTTGCTCAAAGCTCAAGCACCTTGGTGAGTGGGAGGGGTATTTGTGCCTGGAGAGGCTACTTCAAGACATTGAGAAGACTCTCTGCTACTTACACAAAGTGGGCTATGGGGAAGTTAAGTGAGGCATGTGAGAGGAATTCACTTCAGTCTCTCTCCAATCTACTATATTCTGCAAAGATGATAATGGTAATATTTGTTACTTGCAAGAGTGTTTTAGTGAGGATGAATCCTCCCTGAGATGTAAAATCACATATTTGAAGACCAGGGAGGCATCCAGGTGTACTGGAATCATCCCTGAGGACAGAGGGGGTTTAAGCCTGTGCTCAGCCTTTGCCTAAACCTTAAAACTACCTAGATCTTATCTTCCTCGCCTGACTGGCGCCTCCCACCCCTCTGCCTCAGTCTCACTCTTACATATGGAGCTTCCAAGTAAAGGTTCATTGCAGGTAAAAAGTTCCACAGCTAAAAGCATTTACAAATGAAAAAAAAAATGGGTAATGACTAAGGATACTCGAGACCCTTCTAGGATTCTAGCTTAGAAATCTCTAGCATTTATGAAGTCTCTGTAAGGAGTGATTTTATCAGACACATGTTCCCCTCCAGCTGGGCTACCTGTCCCCAGAAAGGCCCCCCTTCTTGACTCATCTGAATTCTTAAAATGGAATCAAGGTCATCAGAATTTGACAAATGGTTTTCTGTTTTCTGTAGCATTTCCTTTTGCTCCTGGCTTGGTTTATAAAACACTTTTATACTATAAAGTCTCTATGGCACTAAAATAGCTGATAAAGGTCTAAAATACCCCAGGAGCACCGTTATATTGCTTATTGCTTTTTACCAAGTCGGGGACATGATAGTCCTTATCATCATCCCATTCTCCTGACAAGAACACTGAGATCGGGGACCAAAGTGACTTGTACAGGGTCACCTGGAGAGTAAGAGGCAGTGTTAGGATCTGAGCCCAGGGTGTTCAGGGTCTAAATCCAGGGCTACCCTATAATACCACACTTGCATTTCACTGCACTCTGCTTAGGCTGAGAGCCCAAAGCTGCAGACAGCACCCCTGAGGTCTGTTCATTGCCCTGGAATCCACCCAGCTCAGCCTGTGACCAGAGCCAGTGGGGCTCCCAGAGCCACAGGCTCCAAAAAGCCACTGGTGTCTGCAGTTCACAGAGGTGGAGGAAAACTGGGCCCTCTCTACACAAGCTATGGGTTTGAAGTACTACAAGAGACGTTAAGCTAGCTGAGGGGAAAAAAAGGAATCTTTAAATTTTACATGAAAACAATTAACTTCATTTTAATAATTATAGAAACCCAAAAGCTCTCAGACTGAGCTTAAACTAGAGAACAGATTTAAATATAAATCCCAAGGTACTGATCAAAATGACAATAGCCATCCTAAAAGGAATCATTTATTGAGCACCTACTAAGATCCAGGTACTTTACCTAGGTCATATCAAGCTTCATAGCAAAGGCTTCTGCAGCTGTGACCCCTGAGGTGGACATTGTAAGACCCATTTACAAAATGAGGAAACTGAGGAGCAAAGCTTAGTAACTGGCCAAAAGTCCATAGTTAGTAAGCAAAATTCTCATTCTCTTTCCCTGCCTAACGCCCACTGTCATGTAGTTATTCTGTTCTGACTTCTTTGTAATAAATGAGAATGGGGATCCAAATCTGCTTTTTACCTGTGATATTACAGCTTAGGCTTTTAGCTTTTTCTCTTCTGGGAGCAAATATGATGAAATTTCATTATGGTGACGATTGAACCAAAAGGACATTATCCTTCTGCATTTGGTGCTTCGTGTTCGAATGACATGAGGAAAAAAAATAGCCAAAAATCCACTGGCATTCACAGTTCTCAGAGGACATTTGTCGATGTCTAGAGACATTTCTGATTGCCACAACTCGAGGTGGTTTTCTAATGGCATCTAGGGATTGCTAAACATCCTACAATGCATGGGACAGTGCCCCACAACAAAAAGTTGTCTGGCCAAAGTGTCAATGAGGTTGAAAAACCCTCCCCTAGACTAATGCCAGGCACCAGGGAGGAAGTAAGTAAGCACCCTGCTTAAAATAGCACCTCTTGGTCACTTGTCCATTGCCATACTTACTGATACTCTCTTGTGTATGTTTTTGTTCACTCGAGTATTGTCTGCTTCTCTGACTGAGATTTAAGATCCACAGGGATCAGGGCTAGGCCTGCCTGCCCAAAGTCTGTCTACAGCACACAACAGGCCACGGCAAGTGGAGTAGAAACTGAATAAATATTTGTTGGCAATGAATGAATGAATGAACAAACATGATGTAGAGGGTTACAATAAGTCAACTCCCTCTTATAACCAAACACAAAGACCACAGCTCTCCCTCTTGCCTACAAAGTGTGCTTTGAGAGCCTGCCCTGGCTACAGGCCATTAAGCACCACACATTTGGTCTGGAATTCTTTATGCTCTAAAATTTTCTGGGTAATTTCACAGATCTAAATAGTTTCATTGAGCCTCAATGCTACTCCATGGTTTTCCTAACTAACCACTTAACGTCTTCCTAGGATTTCCATCACCCATGATTCAGGACTGAGTATCAATAGCTACAGGTGCTTCTTGCCAAGTCAAGCAGCTTGAAGAATTCTGGTTCCCCTGAGAATCAAGCATAAATGTTAAATACCTGAGGCTCAGGCAGTCTAGCCTCGAATAAAAGGAGAAGGATGGAAAAGGGTGGCAGTCCTTCTGTCAAAACTGTCCAGTTGGGGAGGGATCCAGGGAAAGTGTGAGTCTAAGGCGGTAAGACCCACTGGGGTTTGTCTTGGAAGTCTGGGTGCCCGACGTGAGTCAGAAAAGGGGAGCATGTGAACGGGATGGGCCAATGAGGGGAGGCAGGTGCCAGGGAGAAACTGAGGTCAGGAGCAACATAGGCCCAAGGATGGATTTAAAATCAGAGTCTGGGTGCCTGAAATGCATCAAGCTTGGAGGAGAACCAGGGCCTCGTGGATTGGGGAGGAAAGAACAGGTTCCCAGACATAGAGCCAAATGGGTAGAAGAATGTAAGTGCAAAAGAAGATTGAAACAGAGTTGATGTGTAGTGTGATGTGGAGTATACTAGGGTCTTACGCAATCTCACAGAGCACAGTTACACTCATTTTCCTGTAAAGGAATAAATATTGTGCAGCTTTAGAGAGGTTAGCTGGCTTTCTTCTGGTCTCCGGGACTGTGAACCCCACGAGGGCAGGGACCAGACCAGGCCAGCTCTGTCCACCACTACAATCACAGTGCATAGGATGTGGTGGCTGAACGTGCTGGGGACATGGAAAGTTTTTGTTGAGTGAATGGCAGGAAGGTAGCATTTAAAATCCCATCAGTGGGGTACAGCTCTTCCCTGCACCAGATTGCTTTCTTAGCCAAAGTCAAGTCATAAATAAGAGAGAACTTAGCAGGAGCAAAGATGTTTAGGCACCAAATCCTGTCTAAAATAGAGTTGTTACTTTCATTTGTCTCCAAGCCTGAGAGGTCCAGCACTTGGCTTTTGCCACCTCTCATGAGATCCAGTGATTTCACCATTTCTCTCAGTGTTGAAGAGAAGAAATCAGTATTTTTAAAAAGATTTGTTTGGGGGAAGTAGATTGGTTTTTAGCCAACTTAATAAAAGGCTGAAAGGTGAACATTAGTTTCAAGCTGCTCATATATTACAAGTTGCCCTGTGCCATTTCCAAACTGCATAAAGTTATTTTGGAAGCAAATTATAAATTATACTTATTCCATGACAGCTTTTTAAGAGATCAAATAAGGGCCCCATAATATCTGGTGGCCAGTTGTTAAGATAATTTCATAGTTATAAACTTGAACTTTTCTTTGTTTTTTTCAAAATAATTTAATTCAAAATGCATTTATTGAACGGCCTCCTTCTGGTTAGGGCCAAATGCAGTGAGACATGAGGATGCGAGTGAAAGGATCCACTCCATATGTATTTACTTAGAGCACTCTCCCAAGAGAGAAAGAACCTCTAACAAATCAAGAGGGTATCCAGAGAATCAGGCAACCAAGCAATGCACAGACCACTGGCAGGTGGAGCTACAGCAACTGCAGTAGCCTACGTACCATTGGTGTTTGTCCCAATCTGTTGGCAGAGAGCCTCCCATTTCCTACAAAGCCCTGATGGGTATTTCTGGAAAATTCCAGGCTATACCCCTTGTACTGTTTAGCAATTATATTGTACCTAGCCATTGATATTCTCTTGTTGAATATTCACACTGCTATCCCAAGCTGTGCAGGAGTTTCTAGCATAGCTAGGGAGCTTGCTTGCTTTCTTTTATCTGTGTTCCCTTCTTTAAGCAAGAGCCTGAAACAGAATGGTTTCTGTGCTCCCGACCCCACCCACTTAACAAAGTTTTTAGTGACACCTCTCTTTTATTATTTTGCTTATTAAAGTTTAAGAAAGTAGTTAAGTCCGGGCGTGGTGGCTCACACCTGTAATCCTAGCACTCTGGGAGGCCGAGGCGGGAGGATCGCTCAAGGTCAGGAGTTTGAAACCAACCTGAGCAAGAGCGAGACCCCATCTCTACTAAAAATAAAAAGAAATTAATCGGCCAGCTAAAAATATATAGAAAAAAATTAGCCGGGCATGGCGGCACATGCCTGTAGTCCCAGCTACTTGGGAGGCTGAGGCAGAAGGATTGCTTGAGCTGAGGAGTTTGAGGTTGCTGTGAGCTAGGCTGACGCCATAGTACTCTAGCCCAGGCAACAAAGTGAGACTCTGTCAAAAAAAAAAAAAGAAGGTAATTAAGAGTATAAATATTGGATTCAAACTTCCAAGGACCATATCTTGGGTCTACCTCTTACTAGTTGTATAACTTGTAAAATTACTTTATCTGTACAATGGGGATAATAGTAATACCAACAGGATAGTGTTGTGGGGAATATTAAATGAATGAATATGTGTAAAATGCTCAGAATAGTACCTGACACATAGTAAGCACTATATTAATATTAGCTATTATTAACATTATTATTAATCAATGATTAGTGATCATTATAAATGATATACATTAAGTACTACATTAGTACTTACCATGTGTCAGCTAGTATCTAGGCATTTTCTATTTAATCCTCTCAGTAGCCCTTGGGGCAGGAGTTATTGTTATCCCACTTTTATAGCTGAGGAAATTAGGCTTAGAGAGGTAAATACCTGCGGGTACATATCAGTAGCACGTGGATTCCACTCGTGGTTGGCAGGCTAGAATGATATGCACCAGCATCTGTGCACATCAATGGGGCTGGGTGGGGTGGTAGGAAATGTCAGCCACTTGCTGCATTCATAGCCCTACCTCCCTCCAAAGACTGCAGTCTTCATCCTGAGTTAAGTTTATCGCACCCTGAGTCAAGCTCACTGTGCCTGAAGAACGTCTATGCATCAGCTCAGGGGTCGTCTAGGGAGGCTGTTCATCCAGGAAGCATCCCCTGGCCTGCCTGGGCCTGGCTGAGCTGGACCTCCACAGCATACATAGTACTCTCTGTCTCCACACTCGTCCTGGGCTTCCTCCTGGCCCCACTGTGTGCCTTTCTCCCTCTCTAGATTTTGACATGCTGCCAAGCTGGAACCAGCTCTCAGTCATGCTTGTGTTTGTAGCACTGAGCTCCGAGTCAGGCATACAGAAGTGGTACAGTAAAGTTTACTATATAAATGAAAGACTTATTTAATCTTTACAGCAACCCCAGGAGGTAGGTTTTATTTCCTTCACTTTACATATGAAGAAATAGAGTTCCAGGTAGAGTGAGAAACTCAGCTAACCTTGCACAGTTAATGGTCACATTCAGAAGCTAAGACCATCTCCAAACAGCATTATATTTATTTTTGGCCTAGGGTGAAAAAGTAGTAACATACAGGGTATATTAAATATATATCTAGAAGGCTGCCACTGCTGCGGCCCTGTCTCCCTCCATGATTGAATTATATGGTAAATTCTCTGAATTCTGAACACTTGGAGAACCCTGAGGAGTGGTATGAGATCAGAGACCACTTAGACAGTAAAATGGGAATGTTATTGTTAAAGGCATCAAGTAAATTCAGAAAGTGTTTGCAATAATTTGGAATATAAATCTGTTTTCAAATTCAGCCACCACAAAGTATCCGCTATAAATCTGAAGTCCTCTCACCTCCAGGGAGTGGTCCAGCTTAAAAAATAATGATAATAACTTAGAGAATTAAGCTTCGAACAGCTGACAGTGGGGTCATGTTTGCCTACCAGAAAGCAACAAGAGGCCAAAAGAGCCAAAACCTCAGTCGTCCAGAGCTTGGTGGTCCCATCCAGAGAAACCAAATGCCAAGAACATATTGTGAAGGCAGGTGCATGTTCATCAATAAAAGACAAGGTTAAGTGCCAAGAACTAAGCAGAGACTAGAGTGGGACCAGTGAAAGGATAGTCCTGAGTGTTCACAGATGATGTGGGAAGAGACCCCCCGCCCACCCACCTTTATGGAACCTCGTGTGCCTTTTGCAGGAATGTAATTAACAAGACATTTTGGGAGTACTTTAAGGTATAAGCCGTAGCACACAGGACAAGAAGAACATGAATTAGGAACCTCCAAATGTTATTTTGTTTCATCCTTACAACACCCCTATGAGAGAGGTACACTATTATTTCCATTTTACAAATAAGGCAGCTGAGTCTCAGAGAAGTCACCAGGTTATACACAATGAAGCAAGAATTTGGTCCCACCTATTCCCTAGCTACAGCCTCACAGTCCTAAGACAACAAATAAATAAACTAATATTGCATGAAACTCAAGAGTCCTGGCTTTGGGAGTGCTAAAACCCTAAAGAAACCCAAAGAGTTTTAAATGCAGAGGTAATTCCCAAGGAGAGCTGTGTCAGTGGTACTGTGACCTGGTGTGTACTGTCAGGCTGGAATTCACTTCACTCTTTTTATCTCTGTCTCTGTCTCCCTGTCTCTCCTCCCTCCTCTTCCCTGCCCCTCTCCCTAAGGAGCACTTTTTTCAGTATGCCAAATATAGCTTCTCGCTTTCTATAACTAGAAAAGAAAAAGATTGAATTTGAGTGAGTGAAGCTTGTTAAATGCAAGACTATTAAGTGCAAGCTTTTTAAAACGAGGTATTGATGTTATGTTAATATGTTGTTTCTCATAATAGCTTCATGATGGCACTAATTCAAGTTCCCTTCCTGTTGAGGACGAAGTTTATCAATCAACCAAAAAGCAGCCATTTCTAAAGTTTGTCAATTTAGTTAAGCAGAATGTAATGTTTAGAGTCAAGGTTGTTTGGAAAGAGGGGCCTCCTGGGTGTTTAGAAAGATAGGTAGTCAGGAGACCTGGGCCTGAGTCCTAAGTCCTCTCTTGAAGAATTCAAACATAAAATTGGGAACAAAAATCATAAAGGATACAAAAAGTACTTTGTAAACTAGAAAGGGAAGGGGACTTATGGAGTCACAGTCCGAGTGTTACAGCCACTGATAAAACAAATGTTACTGTACCAGTCCCATCGATGCAAGATAGTTTTTCATAAAAAAAAACATTAAGGTCCTTGTTTTTCCAGATGATATGGTTTGTTTCATTAACATTTTTGAAAGTCAGACTACCTCCACTCCCTCCCCAGTAGTCAGTCATTCCTTTGTTCCTTCAAACCCAAATCCACTTCGCACAATGCAGAGTTGTATTATCCCAAGGTTAATGGTAGGGCTAGGCTAAGCCTGCTTCGGAGGATAGAAAGGAATTGTTAATCATGTTGTGTCCAAATTTGCATTAGTGCGGGGGTTTCCTTGTTCTCCTGGTCTGCCCCTGTGTCAGGAGGCCCTGGGTGGAGGAGGGTGGTTAGACTGAGAGGGGAGCGAAGCAGGAAGGAAGCAGGGTAGGGCTAGAGTGCACCAGACACCAGACAAAGTTATTGCCTGCGAATAGCTGCTCACAGACTGGAGGGGACAATATCCTTGGCAAAAATAAAGTAGAGTAAGTGGCTCCAAAAGTAAAATAAAATAAGTCCTGCACTAGTCCAGGCAATCTGCTTTTCTTTTTAGAATTGGTGTAACAGCCCATTCCCAGCCTCCTTACTTCCTAATAATCTCATCCCTTCCAATCCATATCCCGCCTTGGCCACGAGGCTGGATCCCTTTATTATCTCAGTGACTTCCCCAACAGGAAATGAGTGGCATGTTAAAATTATATAATTCAAGGTGGGTTTAAGAAGGAGGCTATTTAAAATTGTGTGGACAGGAAGACTGGGCAGCAACCTGGGCTAATGACAGACAAGATGTTACTATTTTTAATCCTGGAGCAAGGGGGAACCAGGAAGGAGAAAGTAGTATATAGAGCTGGCTTTCCTAGAGGATCATTGACATTGGCTGATGGATACAGCCCGTCCAAGGTGACCCTTCAGGAAGGGGAGCCTGGGAGTAAGTAACACAAATTCTCTTCTCTTCCTCTCTTCTATCTCCTGCTGGGGCAACCATGGGCCAAACCAACCAGAAACTAAAGCATAAGGGAGACTGTAGATATAGTCTACAACAGTCAGTCACCTGGGAGGGACAGAGGGCAGAGTGGAAAGGGGTAGAGAATGGACCTACAAGGACAAGCAAGAGATGCCCGGCACTGACCTTCTATGCTGGGAACACAGAGGAATGAAATTGTTTCCACTCTAGGGGGAGCTATAGCCAACAAAGAGTTTGAAGAAAAGTAAGTTATAAAGGGGTTGCCAGCCCTAGGAATGCTATAAGGAATTTATTTCCTTTATCTGTTCCCTTATTAGACCTTTCTGGAGGGCCTTTTCTTTGACAGGCAGACTTGGGCCCTGAAGACCGTGGATAGGAGGGGTGTATAATAAGACACAATCCTTACCATCTAAGAATTCATCATCTGTCTGCATCGAAAGACATGTAAGTAGCGAACTATAATGCACAAAGCCCCCAAGTCTTCCTTTCAACTGAGCCTTCTCTCCAAGTATCCAAATGCCCAGCTCATAAAGCACAATTAGATCTGTCCATCTTTGCATATATTTGGATGGTAACTGGTTTGGACAGCAGCCTATGTTCATTAGGCTTAGAAGCTTTCCATGTCAGTTAATTTGATTAATATCAGAGAAAACTCAATTAGACATGTCAATTTTTTGCATATGACATTTAATATCTATTAAAATGATGTCACCTCCATCAGCCAGGGATCTTAGTTTCAGTTTCTTCACACTGTCAGCTTGAGAATGCTAAACACCCAAACAAGGGCAATGGAAAATGTATTCATATCATTTTCTCTACACATCCTCAAAGCCAGGCTAACATAATGACTTGAAAACAGTTTTCATGTTAATTTATCCCTTACTCCCATTTTCTTAGAGAACCGTACTCGAAAGAAGAATATACAAGACTGAAGGTTAATTGTCCAAATAGTACTAAAGGGAGAAACAGGGAGAGAAAATCTTCATAGGTAGGGAGAATAATTAGGTTAGTAAGCTTGTTTGGGGGTTATTCATATACCTGGCTGTCACTTCCAAACAACTATACCATTTCCAGAGTAAAAATGAGGCTGTGAACTCCACAAGAAGATATTATTGCAGAACTTAATAAAATAAAACAGAATGTAAAACTCTATTTACTAGTGGAATCTCTTTATATTAGGAGCTTTAAAGCACTAGATGAAATTACTACAGGATATGTAACATACATGGAAATGTAACTGCATCATTTCAAAGCAGAAAAAAAGTTTAAAAATCTCTGTAGTCTGTGTTTACTTTGCTACTCTACAGTGACTTCTAATTCTTGTGCCTGCTCCACAATTTACATTCTATCTACTGGAAAACTCAAATAATTGGCTTTTCAAAAAGGAATATATATCAGATTTATTTGGAAGATCTTTTTCAAAATACACACACTCAGATCCTGATGCACTAAATAGGGGTGAGGCCTTGGAGTCTCTATTTTGAAAAATATATAAAGGTAATTTTAATTGGCATTCCAAGATAAGAAAGAATACACTATCATGTCCCCAAATATTCCATGCTATTTTATAGCTCTGGGCATATTTTTCAGGCTCTTTGTGATTATGTTTCTATTGCATGTTTGCCTGGTGATGTCTAACATTTTTCTGAAGTCTAACAACTTCTCTGAAGACTTTTCTATCACCAAAAGACAATTTGTTACCCATTCTCTGTATTTTTATATACTTTTATTATTCCACTACCACACTATCTTGTGATACGAGTGGTAATTTTCTTCCTACCAACCAGTCTAAGAGTTCCTTGAAGGCAGGAAACGAGTCCCATCTTTGTATTCCAAGAGAGAGTGGCTAGCTCACAGTCCATGCTCAAGAAATGCTTGTTGAATAGAGTTGAGTTGAATTGAATGAATAGTGAATATATTTAGGTCATCTTTCCTTCCTTGGCTTTGTTACTCAAAATTAATCTCCATTCAGGGGTTACTTATATAACACTTATAAATTTAGTGGCCCTATGTGTTTCAGGTTGATTGTGGCAATGCATTACTAAAAGGAAAAAAAAAAAACAAGAAGTCTACCCACCAAAAGGAAAACTCACTCTAATTTTACCAGCATCTGCAAGAGACAGTAAATGAGATTCAGTTGAACCAATGACAAGGCTTGCAGATTTTTTTTCTTCTTTCTCACTATCTCTTGTACCACCCAAGCGTTTTTTTCCTTCCCATCCTTCACTTTCCCTAGCACCCTGGCCACGTGGGATCATCTCTTTTCCTGTTCCTCCTCCTTTCTTGCTGTCACTGGTTTTCTCTCTTTTCCTTCCCTCCCCTCAAATTTAAGAAGCCAAGACTCATCCCTGCTCTCACCATTGTCTTCTTAACAATTAGCCCAATATCTCTGCAGTCCGCATTCTCTAACTTGCCCTGTGACTTTGGAAAAATTAAAAATTTCTCCCTTGGCTTGTTTCCTCACTAAGAGATAGCCTTTGGAGACTTTGCACTTTTGAAGATTGTTTCTAATTTTAATTCTTTTTTTTAATTTAAGAGTAAGGTTATAAAATCTGTGATATATTTTAAATGTTTATATTTTATGGATGAACCCATTTAAGATACCAATATAAATGAGTTCCAAGAATAATTACAGAATTTATAAAAATCCTCATTCATGGTATGCAGTGTTTTCAGGTAGTGGCACACACGTTGAATGTCATTTTCCTTCAATAAATCCAGTGTATGCCTGTGTCTGGAAGTCTAACTTCATCTAGAGAGAACATCAAAAAGGCTTCATTTTGGGATCATTTGTGGAAAAGCAACTCACACCAATCTTTCCTCATGATCCTAACTCACTGATGCTAATAAAGGTCAGAGAAAAAAATATATGTGCAAATATTTTGTGTCAAATCTGCATTCAAATAGTAGCCCTTTGACCTCTTAGTCTCATGTTCTTAGGTGAGCATTGAGCTTTCACTTCCACAGAGGGCTCTATTACCTTTGAAAAGATAGAGTTATGTTTTCCTTCCCTGAAGTATTACCGTTTCCCAAGAACTAAGTCTGGATGGAATGCTGACAGGGGTGCCTGACCAGAACAAGAAAGTAAAAACCAGAAGGTCACGTGAGAGGGCTCTGCAGTGAGATGACTTATTTCCAGTGACAGATGAGTTACTCCCTGGCCATATGACTTCAGACACGTTACTTAGCCTTTCTGAGACTCATTTTTCTCATCTGTTAAGTTAGCATTATAAAGGAATGTATTTCACAGGGCTGTTATGAGGATTGCATGGAAGATAATGCATGAGCATATTAACTCAGTACCTTCCTAGATTACATATTAGGTGTGTGTGTCTGCCTTTGCTTGGAGACCTGGCACGTTTAGAAGGGATAAAAGAATGATAAAAATGAAGGTTGGAGGAAAGGGTTTGGCTATGACAGCCAACTTGGAGATTAGCCAGGCAAAACTCCAATAACAGTACGTGAGTTATACTGTGAGGTGTTTGGGAAGGGCAATAATGACTTTATCACTGTCTATTTATTTAATTAAAATGAGCCGAACACTTGAAATAGTGCCCAGCACATAGTAGGTGCTCAATGAATACTTGTTAAATTCCCCCATGCTAACTAGCATGCCATTTTCGCATATAGTAGGTCTTCAATGAATGCTGAATCAAAGAATAATAATAATAACTGTAACTAACATTTATCCAGCCTTTATTATGTGTAGTTTACTCTTCTAAGCTCTTTATATGTATAATCTTATTTAGTTTTCACATTCACTCTGTGAGGTGGGCAGTTTTATTGTTCCCATTTTGCAGATAAAAGAAATGAGATACAGATAAGTCACTTATATATTTACACAGCTAAAAACTGGTGAGGCCAGATTTGACCCCAGCCCCACTGTGAACCAGGAGATATGAGCTTTGAGAAATTCTGTCTGTTCTCTTTGCTTCCAGTTCAAAGCTTTAGAATATCCACTGGGAAAAAATGCACTGATTTTGGAATAGGTTTTCTCATCTACTATTAGCGATCATAATACTTATTCTCCCTATCAAAAAGAATTATTTTGAACATCAATTAAGCTAATGCGAAGTAGCATAAAGTATATTACATTTCACATTCTTTATACTGTAATCTAACTGAAAGAATATTGAGTTAGGAGTTCATAGACCTACATTCAAATGTTGGCCCCTTTTTATTAGTTTTATGGCCTTGGGTAAGTCATTCTGCCTTGCCTTTCTCATCTGTAAAGTAAGAAAAATTACATTGACTTTTGGGGTTTTGATAATCACAAATGAGTTTAAAGTATACAATAAGCCAAAAAAATTGCAAAGCACATGTAGATAGGCAAAGACTAAATGCCATCTCTTTTCATGTACAATGGTTTGCATGGTAAGTGCCAATAATTAATTAATTAATGCTTTAATTTATTTAAATGTAATAGGACTGTGATGAATATTTCTTGAGTACCTACTATGTGAACATCTCATATAGAAAAATTCAATGAATCTTCCTTAGCCCCTTCACTCCTCACTCCTTTTTTAAAAACGACTTTATTGATATATGATTGATGTATAAAAACTTGTACATATTTAACGTATATATCTGGAAGGGTTTGGGGATAAATATGCATCTGTGAAACCATCACGACCATCAAGGCCATGATCAAATCCATCACCTTCCAAAGTTTCCTCCCACCTGTTTTATTATTATTAATGTTTTGTTGTTGTTTGTTTTTGTGGTAAAAACACAACATAAGATCTACTCTCTTAGCATATTTTAAGTATGCAATCCAATGTTGTTAGCTTCAGGCACTATGTTGTATAGCAGATTTTCAGAACTTGTTTATCTTGCATAAGTGAAACTTTATACTCTTTAACCATCACTTCCCTGCTTTCCCTTCTCCCCAACCACTGGCAACCACCGTTCTACTATCTCCCTCTATGAGTTGGATTATTTTAGAGTCCACATATAAGTGAGATCATACAGTATTTGTCTTTCTGTCTGGCTTATTTTACTTAACATAATGCCCTCCAGGTTCACCTATATTGCAACAAATGGCAGGATTTTTTTTCTGTTTAAGGCTGAACAATATATCATTGCATGTATCTACTACAACTTCTTTATCCATTCAGCTATAGAGAGACATTAGGCTATTTCTATATCTCAGCTATTGTGAATAATGCTGCAGTGAACATGGGAGCACACATATAGCTCTTCAAGATCCCAATTTTAATTCATTTGTACATATACCTAGAGGTGAGATGGGTGGATCATATGGTAGTTCTATGTTTAAATTTTTGAGACACCTCCATACTGTTTCCCATAATGACTGTACCAATTTACAGTCCCACCAATACTATGCAAGGATTCTCTTCTCCACATCTTCACCAATTTTTGTTTTTCTTTTTTTTTTAATAATAGCCATCCTAACAGGTGTGAGGTGATATCTCATTATGGTTTTGATTTGTATTTCCATGATGATTTGTGATGTTGAGCATTTCTTTATATACTTGTTGGCCATTCGTTGTCTTCTTTTGAGAAATGTCTATTCAGAGCCTTTGTCTATTTTTACAATGGATTGTTTGTTTTATTGGTATGCAGTTATATGAGTTCCTTATATATTTTGGATTTCAAAGCATTAATGAAATAAATTAAAATAGACATAAATAAATGGAAATATATCCTGTATTCATGGATTGGAATAATTCATATTGTTAAAAATGTCTATATTACCCAAAGCAAACTACAGATTCAATGAACTCCCCATCAACATTTCAGTAGCATTTTTTACAGAAATAGAAAAAAATCCTAAAATTTATATTGCCCACAAAGGACTCTGAATAGCCAAAGCGGTCTTGAGCAAAAAGAAGAAAGCTGGCGATATCACATTATGTGATTTCAAAATATACTTTAAAGGTATAGTAATCAAAACAGCATGTTACTGACATAAAAACAGACACATAGACCAATAAAACAGAATAGAAAACCCAGAAATAAACCCAGGTATATACAGTCAACTAATTTGCAAAAAGGGTGCCTAGAATATACAATGGGGAAAGAATAGTGTCTTTAATAAAGAATTGGGAAAAGTGGATATCTACACAGAAAAATGAAATTGGGCCTTTAATTTATACCATATACAAAAAAACAACTCAAAATTTATTACAAACTTACATGTAAGATCTGAAACCATAAAGCTTCTGGAAGAAAACATAGGGAAAAATCTTCAACATTCGTGCCAGCAATGATTTTTTTAGATATGACACCCAAAGCACAGGCAACTTAAGTAAAAATAAACCAGTGAGATTGTATCAAACTAAAAAGCTGCTGCACAGTGAAGAAAACAATCAACAAAATGAAAAGGCAACCTACAAAATGGGAGAAAATATTTGCAAACCCTACATCTGATAAGGGGTTAATACTCACTCCCTGAGGACACTTCAGAGGACCTGTCTCTATCCTGCCTCGGCATAGTGTGCTTCCTGGGACCTCATCTAAGCAGCCCTCTGAGTGTTTCTGGCCTCATCATTGTAAAAGTAGAGTGTGTTTCCAGACTTGGGTCTTAATAAATATTTATGGCATAATTTACATTGATGTGAAGCACACAATGGCTCCTTTCTGCATTGTTTAAAACATCCAGAATTTTGCGTACAGGGGGCTGTATTAGTGCCTAGTTTCCCTGCTTGCCATTAAGAAGACGTGCACTGTAAAATTTAGTGGAGTAGGACTCCAGGGCCTGCTTCACGTAGCATAGGAACCCCTTTGCAAATACTTTTGTGTTTGTCTTTCAGTTTCACATTTTGTTCCAAGAAAGTGCTGATCCATTTGACTTAAATATTAACTTTGGAACATTTTAGCAACTCATTAAATCTCTTTGTCTCACTTCACTCACAGGTGGAGTTCATTATAATCAAACTGCGGGGGTCGGGAGGAGTGTCTTGTAATACACACACACACACACACACACACACGCCTTGCAAAACCTAAAGACACGGCAATTTTCCCCTGCTTCAACCCCAGGGACATACAGTGATGTCTGGAGACATCTTAGGCCTTTACACCTGAGGAGGTACTACTGGACTACAACAGGTAAGGAAGTGATGGTGCTAAAAATCCTACAATGTACAGGCATGTCCCCCACAACAAAGAATCACCCAGCCTTGTATGTCAATAACACTAAAATTGAAAAACTCTCATGTAGACTAAAAAGAAAGAAAATTTTCTATCGATAACTCTGCTTCTAAAGCTATATATGGGCCACCCATGAAGAAAATTAGTATCAAACTTCCACCAATTTATTTTCTAGCTTCAAGGAGCTCAAGACTAATGCTGAATGTCTTTGAATTCATATGGGCCTAAGTTCCAATGCTAGCACTACCATTTTTTACCTATCTGACCTTGGACAGGTACTCACATGCAAAATGATTTTAAACTATTTTTAAAAGGTAATAATACCTACCTTGAAGGTCTGTTCTGAAGATTGAATAAGGTAATGTATTTATAGCCCTAAAAGTGTCTGAGATAGAACAGGCTCCTGACAAATACTATCATTGTGTCTCTGCAATAATTATATAAAATAAAAGGATCACTAGAGACCCTTAATAAAATTTCCCTACTCACTCCATATATTAAGTCCCCGTGAAGTTTCAGGGATGTTCTCCCTCTTTACATACAATTTCTCTCTGCAAGATGATAACATAACATAGAAGTATGCATAGAATGTTGTGTTAGCACCCCAAAGGGGCACATAACCTTACCTACAAGTAGGGCAAAGACTTGCTCAAGGAGAAGGTGATTGACTTAAGTTTACATTTTTATGATTCTGAGCAAGTAGTCTAACATAGTCTCAAAAATCTGTTCATTTATTCTACTTTCTCACTGACCTCACTCATTTATTCCTTCCACAAACTGTTGACAGTCATATCATTAGCAATAGCATTGATGGTTTAATTAAAATTTGAACATTCCATCCAATTCCAGCCACCTGCTGTCTTTTATATCCACCCATATTTCAAAAGCACAGACTGTTCCCTTTTTTTAAAGTTGGCTATATCTGCTATGGTTGGAATAAGAAACCCAGAAAGGCTATGATGATAGAGCTTGGCGAATGTCCATTGATCTGGGTTCATGGCATATATGTGACTTCCACACACCCAGAAAGCATAGGCACAAAACAGTGTCCTTAATTGCAACATTTGCAGCAAAATCTCTAGTTGGAAGTATTTACTACTAGTGGCATAAGGTCAATCATCTCATTACTTATGAATCTCTTCCTGCTCCTTTTAGCAACTGAATAGATATTTAGATCAATGTATTCTAAGCCTGCAGTTTCCTATTCCTTATAAAGATTATTGAACTAACATTGGAGTAGTGAATTATTTTTAAATGGGAAATGATACATCATTTATGTGGTCACTAAATAATGATATTCCCAATTTGCAGCTATTATAGAAAATTAAAAGAGGAGCTGAAATTTCATACTGCCACAGGGCAGAAAAGGATTTTGTGAAATAAAGTTTGGAAATAACTCCAAGGAATCTGAGTTTGGAGTTATTACTACTGTGCTTCCTTGACTTGTGTTCAGCTCATGGATGTGTGGAAGGTGTACATTCATTGTAAATATCTGTCTTTCATGTTTCACTGTGAGCACCTCAAGGGCAGGAACAGAATTTGAATCATAGTGTACTCAACGCTCAACACCATGTCTAGTATACAACAGGAAAATAAGTATTTGTTGAATAAATGATTTGTTTGTGGACTCACATTAGAACCCAGGACACTGTGGACTCTATGTCTTGTTCCCTAGTTGCTGGAAGTGTGGCTGGCAGATGGCCCTCAGATTTCATCTTCCTATAGGGATTGTCTGGGCTCCAGGGAGTCATCTATTCCAAGGCCCTGATCTCTGTCTTGGGCAGCCAGATCCAGTGATTGGTGCACATAGGTAGGGGTACAACAGTCTGGCCTTCTTGCCCTAACAGGGGCAATTCTGAAGGGCTATCTCAGCTTTAAATTTCTTGGTGGAGTGGCTGAAGCCTTTGTTGTAAAGCCTTGATGCCTTCTCTTTCTAACAGGGTTTCCTTCCTGTCTTTCTCATGGGTATTCATCTCGAAGGTATTCCTGGTTAATGGGCTAATATTTGTCTTAGCATCTTTATCCTGCGGAACTCAATGGGCAACAGGGAAAGGGTCAATTCAGCAATGCAAATGCATGCACACTGATTGATCAACTCACATGCATAGTCACTTTCCACTCCCTGTCTCACTTAATCCTAGCAACCCCCTGTGGTGCTAGGTATTGCTATTTTTATCTCACAGAGGAAAAACTTCTGCTGAGAAATATCAAGTGACTTTTTCAAAAGTACCAAAATTAAAAAGAGGTATACTTGGGACTTAAATTATGATTTTTTGACTCCAAAACACCAAGCCCTTGTACTTTTGATTGTAACATTTGATGTTGAATGTGTTGAGAAGCCCAGTTTTCAACTAATAGAATAACACTAGAAACCTGGAAGTAAGTCAATAAGTTTCATATCCCTAGGGTAATGTGTAACATTAGTCCCAACAAATAAAATTATAACAGGATTGTGGAAAGTGAGCTACTTGTAAGTACAGATGACTGACCTGCACTTCAGAGAGTGTTTACCACATGAAAATATATGTTTCAGTACTTATAGAGGTTCCTTGACCTGGATCTTTGGCAAAGAGATGTGTTCATTCATCCAACAAGAATTTGTGAGCATCTACAGTGTATCAGGCACAATTCTAAACAGTAGTGGCAAAATATGCAATAACATAAGGCACTCCACTCTCATGGGGCTTACAGTCTAGTGATGTTACACAATAGACCAATAATCAAATTATTAAAGATAATTAAAGAATATGATACATGCTATCAAGAAACAGAGTACTGTGAGAAAGCATGACAGAAAGCAAGAAGAAACTACTCTATGGGGATGGTTAGGGATGGGAGTTTACATTTAAGTCTTTTATCCATCTTCAATTAATTTTTGTGAGTGGCACAAGATATGGATCCTGTTTCATTCTTCTGCACATGGCTATCCAATTTTCCCAGCACCATTTATTGAATAGGGCTTCTTTTCCTCAGTGTATATTGTTGTCTGCTTTGTCAAAGATCAGTTGGCTGTATGTGAATGGTTTTATATCTGGGTTCTCTGTTCTGTTCCATTGGTCTATATCTCTATTTTTGTGCCAATATAAAATTTGTATTTGTCAATTATACCTTGATAAAGCTGGGTGTGAGAGAAAACATCAGGAAAAAAATAAAAAGGTAGTAAGTCAAGAGGTTGGAGGAAGGAAACCTGAGGAATCTGGCAATCCTCTTTGAGTAGTTGATACTGGGTTGTTTTCCCTTCATTGGCTATTGATGATCTCTGTGAAGTGATTATTGTATTTAAATAGCCGGAAAAAGAGAAATAATTATATTTAGCAGTGACACTTGAGAACATTAAAAACACACTTCGAATTGAACATAGAAGTACTTAGATCAAGTCTAGAAAAGTGAGACCATATAGTTTAATCACTGGGTTAGACTTCTCAAGATAGTGGGGAAAAAAAATTTTATGATAATAAGAACTATATTATGTAGTGGTTTGAATGTCTTTATTAGGCCAGTGATGATAGGTGGTCCCTCCAATAAATTAATATTATTCATTCAACAGTAAAATTTATTGAGCACCCACTATGGATCTGACACTGGTCTTGACACAGGAGATAGCTATGGACAAATCAAAGTACCCTGTCCTTATGGAGTTTTCGTTCTAGGGAGCTAGTTGATTTGTTGGACATATGAAGCTCCCAGGCTTCATAAGTATATCATTATATATCTGTGTTAATAAACATTGAAAATTTGGCAGTACATTTTGTTTAATATTGACAATGACATCTGTTGATAAATGTCTGCAACTCTGTGAGACATAGTAGCGCTAGAGATTTAAATTTTAGAAATGACTTGTGTCCTAAGAGACCAGAAATAAGGGCTAGATATTTTGCAAAGTGAAAGTTTAAGCACAGGGCCAAGATATAGTAGATAATCAATGTAAATTTACTTCCTTTTTTCTTCTATTGTGTGTTTTTTTCTTATAAACTTGTAAGGACTGCCATGCTATTTAAAACCGAGAGAAACAAAGCTACACATACTATGAGAAATAGGTTTTAAAATATGTGTTAAATGAGTTATTTTATTCAAGTGGATAACCTAGTTCAACCCTACTATAAAGAAAGGCAAAAGGGAGAAAGATATCCTCTTCAGACATGATTAACTGTCAATCATTTTTCTATGAGTGGCTGAGGGGCAAAGCGAAATGCAATAGTTTTGATCCTGCTGATTAAATCAAGAGCACATAGGTTTGGAGGGCAAGGATGGAAGATTAAGTTAAACCACAGACATTCAAGCAGAGGAAATCACAATTAAGTTGATCAATCTATCTTATTCCAGGGAAAGGGAACATTTTTAGAGCAGTACCTTGTCACCAGTGTGGTGTTAACAATCCAAACTTGTAAGTCTCATTCAATTCGTTTATTCGACAGATATTTATTAAGTGCCCAATGTGTGGCAGAAGCTGTTCTAGGCACTGGGGAAAGAGCCATGAACAGTCAGGCAAAGTCTCAATCTTTATGAAGCTTATGATACAGTCCAGGGAACAGACACTAAACAAATATATACATAAAATGTCTGTAGTGATATGTGTGAAGAAAAATAAAACCTAGGCTCAGAAGTCCTACCAAGTTATTTATGTCACGTTCTATCAGTCAAGCCAGTTATCAAGGCCAGAAAAAATTCAAGGGGTGGAGAAATAGATTTAGACTCCACCTTTTAAAGGATGGAGTAGCAAGAATTTATAGTTATCTTCAATCTACCACAGATACCTTTACAGGTTATAAGCAGAGGAATGATACAGTCTAACATTTCAAAAGGATCACTTTGAATACCATGTATATAATCAATGGGAGAGAGAAGGGGGCAAAGGTGAAAACAGGAAGATCAATTGTCCACATTTAATCCTAATCTACTTCCAATGTTTAGACCTCTTGACTCTCACTGGCAGAGTTATGGGGAACAAAAGTAATGTGACTGATAGCACTTGGCTCAGGATTACATATTGGTTGATTTTTGTAGGGGATACAGTGTGCAATGCAGTTTTATTCACCAGTTCACCAAATATTTTATGAGCACCTATTGTGTGCCCAGCATTGGGACACTGAAGAGCAGCCACAGCCCCTATGTTCAAGGAATTTGCCATCTATTGGGAAAAGAGACAAATAATGTGCAAATTACAGCAATCGTTCTAAACCGTATAGTATCAATAAAGCTTTTGATTTCTCAGTGTTCATTGTAAAATGTCAGCCTGATCATCTACTCATTTCCAAAATATAAAAATCCACCCTTTCCACATTATAGAATATCTACTTTTCATATTCTCCACATGAATTATAATCTTGAAATTACTCTTACAGTGAAATTTAAACACAAATTAGCAAACTAGTGGTTTGTTTAAAGTGTAAGGTATCTCTCTTTCTAGAGGGATCATGCGGAGAGAACTGAATCACTAGACACCTATACTTTACTTTGGCCATATCAGCCTAGGCTCTTTCCTGAGCCGAACTTTAATTGCATGTCAGTAGCTTCTCCACTTAATGAAATTATGAATTTGTTAAGCTAAACATGACACCTCCACAAACCCTTCCCTGATCTTCCTCAAACTCCCACAATAGGTTGCTTATACCTCTGTTTAGCATATGTTTAATTATTCCTTTTTATGTAATCAATGTCAGTCACTAATAAAGTAAAGGGGGTTGTAGAAGTGCAATTGTTAAACACCTCCTAAGTGTCAGGCACTGGGAAAAGTGAGGTTCATACATTTCTTTTGGAGATAGGTGATATTATACCCATTTTGTAGATAAAGAAAAGGAGGTTCGGAGAGTTTAAATGACTTTCCTAGAGTTACACTGTTAACAATTTATTCCAAGATCCACATTTCAACCTTGGTTCAAACTGGCCCTTGTGGTGTGTTGAGCAGTGTCCCCCCAACATCTCTGTCCACCAGGACCCTTAGCAAAGTGACCCTATTTGGAAACAGTGTCTTTGCAGATATAATTAAGACAAGGATCAAGGTAAGTTCTTACTGGATTAGGGTTTATCCAAGATCCAGAAAGAGGGCTCTTTTTTTTTTCATTTTACATAAAAGTCAGAAAAGAACACACAGAAAGACAGAGAGGGAGGAAGGCCAGGTGAAGATGGAGACCGAGATTGGAGTGATACTGCCATAACCAGGCAAGCCCCGGAGCCACCAGAAGCCAGGAAAGACAAGGAATGATTCCCCTCTAGAGAATTCAGAATAACTGTGGCCCTACTGACACTTTGATTTCATATTTCTGGCCTCCAGGACGATGAGAGAACAAATTTCCATTGTTTTAATTCACCTAATTTGTGGCACTTTGTTAGGGCAGCCCTAGTAAACTAATATAGCCTAAAATTCATTTTTCCTTACACATCTTCCCATTTCAGGACTCTAATTTGTCCTGGGATTTCAGTGTAGTATTTTACCTTTCCCTTTGCACTTTCAACAGTGCCACCCCACTCCACCAACTGCTTCCTGAAAAAAAAAGTTAGCAGTGTAAAGGGAAATATTTCAGTATGGTTTTGCCTGTGAAGTACAGACATCCATCTTAAACTAGAGCATTTAGAAGTGAGAATTTATGGGCTCGTATCACCAAAGGGAAGAAAATCAGGAATGTAGGGGCAGCTCCAATATGGCAAGAACCAGGTCTTGGAACTCCACCAAGTCCCTCTCTCCATCTCCCCTCTCTATTTCCTGTTGTAGCAGCCTCCACCACTCAGACCACCCGAGACACCAACACCTGGGATTACATCTCACCATGTTAGATCACCATGAGGAAAGAGACTTGCTCCTTATTTCCAATTTAAAAATTCTTGGGGAAAATTAGTGATTGGCCCATCCTGGATCAACGGCTCACACTTGTGTCCAGGAGGCAGATTTCTGAGATTTACTATTCCCACTAGGGCAACATGGTTTTAGCAGGTAAAAGGAACATTTTCTCAAAAAGTCGGATGCCATTTTCCAAAGAGAGCTGTGTGTAACTAATGCAGATATGGACATAGATATCAATGTAGATAATTTCCACGTAAATGGTACTCAGCAGTGTCTATGGATAAGACTTTTACTTGCAAAAGGCCCAAAAAGAGTGAAGCAAAAAGACAGACTTATCGACTATATGTTTCTAAGGCACTCAATACCTGTGTCAATAAAGATGTTAGAATATAATATAAGCTTTCTTTTCAAAAGGGCCGGTGGCTGGCAAGAACTCTTCTGAATACAAGTGGAAATGCAAGCAGTAGAACTTTCATTATCCAGATTATATCACAAGGACTTACGTGGGAGAAAAGAACGGTTTCAATAAATAACAGCAATCTGATCTTTTTTCAAATATTGCAGATTGCAGTATCTTCAGTGCTAACTTCCTCTCTGATTGCAAAGAAAGCACCCAGTATAACAAAAGAGAGAAAGGAGGAGGAGGGAGAGCTGCTTTCCAGCAATCCCGGCTCCCCCACTGTACCTGGCAGGCTGGTCGGGGCCCGAGACAGAATCGCAGGGCCAACTTATCTGCTCTCCTTGGAGGACCATTCAAGCCTTCTTGTTGCAAAATTGAAGACAAATCCCCAAAC
Source organism: Cheirogaleus medius (assembly GCA_008086735.1). Classification (NCBI taxonomy): domain Eukaryota; kingdom Metazoa; phylum Chordata; class Mammalia; order Primates; family Cheirogaleidae; genus Cheirogaleus; species Cheirogaleus medius. The sequence goes on along the minus strand of VBSM01001265.1, from coordinate 42,820,739 downwards.
ATTCATTTCTTAGGTATATTCGGTCATCTCTTAAGAATGAGATGGTTTATGTCCAGGGTCCAACCAACCTTAGAAGGGTCCTTCTTCTAAAGCACAAATATAGGTTGCCTGAGGTGGAAAAGAAGAGGTCACAGAAAACAAACACTCTCTAGGAACAGAATTGACAGAATTGGGTTCAACATTTAAGAGCCAGCTCACATATCCTCTCCAGAGTGAAGCCTGGATTGTGTAGTGTGTTATACTATCGCTATTATAACACATCTCAAAACATAACTGCATATTTTTGTTTCTCCCCATTAGGCTGAATCTCTTCAAGGTAGGAATCTTTTCTTCTTTATGTTTCTGCCGCTGGTGTCTAGGACCATGTTCTGTGCGCTATGCTGGTTCCATGCATTTGTTTCAGTATGAAGCTGAAAAGAGGCAAGGAAGTCAGGGGAGATGGAGGGTGGAAGTTAATTTGTCTGTTTCTCACGAGAAGAAAAAAATACCCAAGCAAAGAGGAATGATTAATAGGAAACGATTGTGTATCTCATTCCAGACACTTTGACAGGCAGATTAGGTTTGCCTCATTTAATCATCCCCAAAGTGCCTCTATTTTCTGAATTCTTTCTGTAATAGGGCAGAGTATTATATATTCCACTGGGGTATGTACTATTATCTCCACTTTGCAGATGAGGAAACTGAGGCTTTGAGAAATTAAGGGAATAACCCACAGTCACATAATACATATTGTTCTTCTCTGTGTCAGTCCACTAGGGACTTAAGACAACTTAAAAGACTAAATAAAAAGGTCCAGAAATATTAATCCATACTGGGAAAAGGGAGTGGCATTTTAATTAGAAGTGGGCCTGGATTTTATGTCCAGTTCTGTGGACCCTGAAGGTCCTGCTCTTTACCTGACACCTGAGGACAGTGTAAATAATTGAGTCCCACGATGGTTGGGGCATGATTACAGAACGGAAGCACAAGAACAGGCCATCAGTGGATATAAAACTATGTGGGTTTTTTTGTATTATTGACATCTACTCAGGTGTTTGAATAATTTTCAATAATTTAGGACTTAGGTTAGAATCATATGTGGATGGATTATCACAATGAGGAGTGTTAAAGCATCAATCCAGTGGAAGAAACCACACTCTGAGGCCCATTCCAATTCTCCAATGTGATAAAATAATTATCAATTCTGTAAAGATGACAGGATTACCACAGCAGTTGGGTGAATGGGTCAGGGACCACTGGGAGGCTCCTGGCTTCTACCAAATGGCCTCAATGCTGCTGCTTTCTCACCTGAACATCTTTGCTAAATCCAAGGAAAATCCCAGACTAAAGTCCTGCTGATGACAGCTGACAGCTTTCATTTGTAGGAATATTGGCTTTAGAGTGAGAAACCTAAAAACTTTATGTATGTGCATATATATAACATAATGTACATATACACATTTATATGTCTATGTGTGTATGTGTGCATACACACATATATAAAACTTTATACACACACACACACACACAATTTTACTCCTAGCTTCAGGCCCTTCTTTCACCAGCTGCTCTGGGCCATACTGTGGGTTTTGGCACCACTGGAAGCCCCTCCACCTCAAAGGCCTAAAACTCCCGTAACTTAACTCTCTTTATAGCCTCCTGCCAGCTCTCAACTCCAACGTTCCCCCTATGTACACCCTCACTCTAATAGCTAATGACTCTATATCTGATTCTAAATTTATCCCTTTGAATAATGCTGGAGGACTCACAAATTTCTGAAAAGCTGGCTTCTAACCATACTATATATAAACTTCTTAAGTTCTGTTTTTGACATTTCATTGAGATAGATAGTGGGTGGCTGCCTCATATATAACAATCTCATCCACTTATTTTTATACACATTTGCACGGGCCTTTCATTTCATGGAATAAGGTGAGTATTGTGGTGAAGATGATAATATTAGCGATCATAACAAGTAAAAATATAAAAGTTATTGAACTTTTGCTCTGTGCCAGGCACTGCACTAGGTGCTTTTAATATTTTATGTCACTCAATCCTCCAGAAATCTTGTAAAGTGGTAATTATTATTCTCATTTTAATGACAAAATCTGAAGTTCTGACAAGTTAATTTATTTGCTCGTGCTGACTTGGCCTTAAAGGAGAAGTGGGGTTTAAATTCATGTGATCTAATTCTAGGTGTCAAATTCCATCAGCATGCCCACAATTGTTTCTTAGCTTCTTGATATTTTATGAGGACTTCCCACTTAGAGACTAGAAATAGAGCAAAGGTCTTATTTAAATGTTCCTATTGCTTATAGGAGTCAGGCCACTGGAACAAAAGATGTGTTTTGCTGAGGTCATTACTATGTCTTGGTCACTGAGTACTTATGTGGTGGTAGAGGGTATGATAGTGGGCAAAAAGGCAGTGTTGCTGCCATCGTAAGTCTTACTCTCTAGTGGGGAAGCATGTTAGTAAATGCAAAGATTCAGTTGCAAAAAGGAATAAGTACTATAAGGCAGGGTCACTGATAGTGATCAGATGGGAAGGTTGGACAAATACATGGATCAAGGGAGATAAGGTCTCAAACACAGGGAAAAACAACAGGTGGACAGAGAACTGGGTGGTTGTGAGAACAAAGCAAAGCCAGAGTGGCTATAGCTGAGTGAGCCAATTGAAGCGTATCTTGACATTAGAGAGGAGATAGTCAAGGGCCAGTGCATGGAAGGCCCAGGAGTATGGTCTTAATACAAGACCATTCAGAAGCCACCATAGCACTTTAAACAAGGAAGGAGAATCTTGCGTGATACCACTACACCAGTGGCTGTATACTACCCAAAGTGATCTACAGATTCAATGCAATCCCTATTAAAACAACAACATCATTTGTTTCAGATATAGAAAAAAATAAGTCTATGCTTCATATGAAACCAGAGAAGACCCAGTATAGCTAAAGCAATCTTAAGCAAAAAGAACAAATTGGGAGGCATCGATTTACCACACATCAAGATATATGACAAGGCTATGGTAACTAAAACAGCATGTTATTGGCACAAGAACAGAGACATAGACCAATGGAACAGAACTGAGAACCCAGATATAAAATCATCCTCATTTAGCCATCTAATCTTTGATAAATCAGACAAAAACATACCCTGGGAAAAGAATCTTTATTCAATAAATGGTGCTGGGAAAATTGAATAGCCACATGTAGAAGACTGAAACAGGATCTGCACCTCTCACCTCTCACAAAATTTAACTCATGGCAGATAACAGATTTAACTAAGGTGTGAAACTATAAAAATTCTAGAACAAAATGTTGGAAAAACTCTTACAGACATTGGCCTAGGCAAAGAATTTATGAAGAAGACCCCAAAGTCAATCACAGCAACAACAAAAATAAATAAATGGGACCTGATCAAATTAAAATGCTTCCGCACAGCCAAGGAAACTATCCCAAGAACAAACAGACAACCTACAAAATGGGAGAAAATATTCACATGCTATACATCTGATAAAGGGCTGATAAACAGAATCTAAATAGAACTCAAGAAAATCAGCAAGAAAAATTCAAACAACCCTATCAAAAAGTGGGAAAGGGACATGAACAGAAACTTTTCAAAAGAAGATAGACTAATGGCTAACAAACA
>VBSM01001265.1:42739181-42817012 GCA_008086735.1 Cheirogaleus medius | reverse complement strand
AAAAAAAAGAAAAAAAAAAAAGTCCCCCCAAAAATAAATGTTGGCGTGAATGCAGAGAGATAGGAACACTCCTACACTGCTGGTGAGACTGCAAACTAGTACACCCTCTGTGGAAAGCAATTTGGAATTACCTCAAAGAGCTACAAGTAGAACTACCATTGGATCCAGCAATCCCATTACTGGGCATCTACCCAAAGGAAAAAAAGACTTTGTATAAAAAAGACATCTGCACTAGAATGTTTATAGCAGCACAATTCACAATTGCAAAGATGTGGAAACAACCCAAGTGCACATCAATACATGAGTGGATTAATAAAATGTGGTATATGTATACCATGGAGTTCTACTCAGCCACAAAAAACAAGGGTGATCTAGCACCTGTTGTATTATCCTCGATAGAGCTGGAACCCATTCTACTAAGTGAAGTATCATAAGAATAGAAAAACAAGCACCACATGTACTCACCAGCAAATTGGTATTAACTGATCAACACTAATGTGCACATATAGTAGTAACATCCATAGAGTGTTTGGCAGGCACAAGGGGGGAGGAAGGGATGGGTACATTCACACCTAATGGGTGTGGTGCTCATCCTCTGGGAGATGGACAAGCTTGAAGCTCTGACTTGAGTGGGGCACAGGCAATATATGTAAACTAACATTTGTACCTCTGTAATATGCTGAAATTTTTAAAAAATAGAAAAATACATAAATAAACAAGGGAGGGACAGAATCTGACTTATGTTTTTAAAAGACCATTATGTGGAAGACTCAGGGTGTCTGGAGGTTGGCAAAGTGGAGGCAGGGAAACAAGTTAAGGAGATGTCACCATGGTCAGGGTGAGATGATAGTGGCTTCTGTGAAGTGACGGCCGGGCTCAGTGGTTCATGCCTGTAATTCTAGCACTTTGGGAGGCTGAGGCAGGAGGATCACTTGAGGCCTGGAGTGTGAGACAAACCTGGGGAACATAGTGAGACTTAATCTCTACAAAAAATTAATTTAAGAAAAAGAGTAGGCAGATCTGTTTTGTTTACCCCTGAATTCTCAGCAGTTATTGGTAGCATGCTCAGCAAGGGTTTGATAAATGAATAAGTAAGTTAATTATGCATTTTAAGGTCTCAGTAAGCCTATCAGCTCTCACCTCACCAGGTATTTTTGTAATTATGTTGGGTGACCATATCAAATCAGCTATCCTTCTTATTACTCTTATTACTGCTATTATAATTAAATATTAAGTAGGTGTTTATCTTATGTGAAGCACTGTGCTAAGCATGGTATATATATATATATTATTTGGTTTAATCACCCCAAAACTCTATATTTTAAGATATTTTATCCCCGTTTTACAGAAGAGGAAACTGTAACTGAGGATAAGAATGAAAATTTATTCGGTCAATTAATTAAAGTACAGACAGAATACAGGAGGACCACTAAAGACAACGTACAAGCATGGCAAGTAGCAAAAGGAGAGCTGCTATCACCCTAGTTCTGAAAGGTTGAGGGGAGGTAGAGGTTACTAGAGCCTGGAAAGAGAGAGAGGCATGTGGAGCCTGTCACGCAAAGAACAGTGACCCTTGACAAACAGACGCAGCCAGCTCTAGTGGATCTTCCAGGGGAAACACTCAGAAAATAAGCACCCTTACCTCACTCTCTTCCCTTCCATCTGTCTGCTTCGGGGCTCCCCACGGGCTGAGCCCAGGAGAAGCCAGAGGGCACAAGAGCCCTGTTAATGTGGTCTATACGGGATCTCCTCCTAGGGCAGAAAGCAGAGAGGGAAAGGATGGAGGGCAGACGCAGAGAGGCAAGTGGAAGATACCTGGCATATAGACAAGTGTTTATTAAGAATGAACCATATATCCAGCAAGGCGCTAGGCCATGGTGAGACAAGCCTTCCCAGGGCCTGTCCAACAAACTTACTTTTTTGTGCTGTGATAAATCATATGGCAAAGGCAATACAGGATGTTTGATGAACAGGAGGCGCCTCCTAACCCAGCCACGGTGAGGGCAGAGGAAGGATAGGAAAGGCCAGGGAAGGCTTCCTGATGTTAACTCTATAAAACATACAGCTAATAATTGGTGGAGCCCAAATACTATCCCCGATGGTCAAATTCTAAAACCAGGGCTATAACTATCACTGCAATCTCTGCCCTTCTCCCAACCCACCTCCACCCTCGGCAGTCTGGGCTATCAGGTGATATACACAAACCACATCTAGACTCTACTACGTCTATAGGACAGATGACTTTCAAATGGAGGTATAAACTTCTGCATCTAATATAAGAGAAGGTCAATCCACTTACTTTTACAAACAAGATTCCCCCATATCCTCACTAATATAAGCACAGGTGGTTTTAGGGGCCATGAAATGGGAAGGAAAAGCCACCAAATTAGTACAGGGGAACCTGGGTTCAAATTCTAGCTGTGCCACTTCCCAGGTTATAATCATGGGAAAATCAATGAACCTCCCTTGTTCCAATCAAAGGCTATTATAAAGAATGAGAAGGCACTCTCTAAACTTTCAAGTTCCTTACATGTAGAGAAAAAAATTAGTAGTGACAATTTTTTTCCCTTTTTACTTGAAATTCCTGAAATATCTTAATTTTAACATCCCAATTCCTTTTATTTTGCCATAAAACCACCTGTGCCCAAACATTGATCATTTGATGCTTCGAGGCCCAGGGTTTGTCTGTGATTAGAAATCTTAAAGCAATTAAATTAATTTCCAGAAAAGAATATAGAAAAGTAACATCTAATGCCATGGCAGGGTGGTCTGGTCTAAGGGGGAAGGCCGCGGGCTGGAGACAGAAAATGTGTGTTGGAGCCGGTGCCTGAGTTGACTAGCTGCCGTCTCTTTGCTGGGATGGCCACCTCTGCCACGCAGAGACCTGCCCGCCAGAGGACTGCGTGCCTCAGAATTGCTCCTGCAGCTTTCCACCCGGTGTCACTGCTGCAGGCTTTGTCTCCTTGTTAACACCAGTCTTGCGTGACCCCGGGCTAACAAGCAGGCTCTGGCTTTCATACCAGCATTGCTCAAATGTGTCATCATCTTAGTGCATTTTCTTTGTGCTTGACCACATCTGACCCCCTTGTTGCCCGGTTTCACTCCTCTAGCCCTGACCCCATGGTTGGAGTTTCATACTTTAATTTCAGCCCTGACTACCTCTAGGTCCTTCATACTATGTCAGAAGGAGAGGGCATTGAATGTGTGACCTTGGTACATCCCAAATCTCTGTGGGACTGTTTCCTCCCCAAGATGGAAGTAAGTCCCTTCTGTCTGTGAGTCTAGATTTGCGATCATCCTCCTTGTGGCCAGACACTAAATGGTTGTTTTCCTAATATACAGGGGATGGGGAGCTGGCACTGATTCCAACTGAGACGAGTGTTATCCACCCTGTGCCCTGTACCTGTTGTCATGGAGTAAAGCTCTATTTCTGACTCAATGACAGAAATATCCCATTTATATCTATGCCAAACTAACGCTTATTCGTTTATATCATTTGAATGAGACACTTGTTTGTTTTGAAACCAGGAAGGCAAAATGCAGGTAATAAAAAAGCCTCAATGACTGCTGTTTTACGTTTTTTACTGTATCCTCTGCCGGCAAAGTCAAAAGTGCATTAAAAAGTAATATTGTGCTGAGCTCAGACATATGCAAACGTCTCTAGATATCTTGTCTCAATAAAGTTTATAGAATGCATTCCCAAAGGTCTGACAACAAAACAGAATAAATCGCAAGGCTCATAAAAACATAATGCATGCCTTTTTTTTTTTTTTTTGCTTACATAAACACGAGCAGATGCAATGAGAAAGGAGTGTCTGGGCTTAAGAGTTGGCCCCTTCTCACAATAGCCTCTTTTATCATTAGCCCCAATACAGAATGAATTAGTTCTGAAAAACGCACAACCACAGAAACATGAGAAAAGAGGGAGGGTGTGAATATATTGTAAATGGTGTGGATCTTCCAGGCATTCTTTGCTTCATTCATTAAATTACCTGGTCGATTCTTTATTCAACCTTTCAATCAAGTTTTACTGACTACCTACTACGTGCCAAGCATACTGTTAGGCACTATGAATACAGAATAAAACCAGACAGTCACAGTTCTCAAGTCTTATAATAAAGAAGGATGTATAGAAAAGCTAACCACAATTAAGTGCTGTAATAGGAATAGCATTGTTTCATATTTTCAATATATTGATTAGATATTCATATTTGGCTTAACTCAAAAATAATTATTCCCAATTTGGCAAGCCAAAATGTACTACTGCATGTAAGAACAGCAGAATCTAGCATGTCTGAAACATAATTACTTGTATTTATTGGGTACTTGCAATGTGCCAAGCTCTGTTCAAAGCACCTTACAGTGTTACCTTTGCAGCAGCCCTAAAGATTAAATACTATTATTTTTTTACCGATGAGGAAGCTGAAGCTGAGAGAGGTTAATTGACTTGTCCAAAGTCACACGGCCTAAGTGGCACAGCCAGGATTTGAACCTTGACAATTTTGCTCCAGAAACTGCAGTCTTTGCCACTCTACTCCACTGCATCTCATATAGGTGCTAAGCAACATGCCGAGTTTGTAGGTAATGTTTTCCCCTGTCTTGGCCAGTCTCTTGGCTACCAAGGGGTAAAGCCAGGATAAGAAAGGCAGCTTTAGTATTGGAGGACATCATCATGCTCTACACCAGGCGTCCTCAAACTACGGCCTGCGGGCCACAAGCGGGTGTTTTTGCCCGTTTGTTTTTTTACTTCAAAATAAGGTATGTGCAGTGTGCATAGGAATTTGTTCATGTTTTTTTTTAAACTATAGTCCGGCCCTCCAACGGTCTGAGGGACAGTGAACTGGCCCCCTGTTTAAAAAGTTTGAGGACCCCTGCAGGCTACACTGAGCATATGGACAACTCTCTGGGATGAAGGGGAAACCTCATTCATTCACTTACCTGCATTCTTTTCCTTAGCAGGTTGACTTCCAGACAGAACTCACACAGAACGCATAAATGTCATACAGCTTTATTATGTTAGCAATTTCACATCATATTATATCAGGATCTCCCTGTATTAATATTGCTTTTCTCTGAAAGATCACATCACTGCTTGTTTCCATCAAGCTAAACTCTGAGTTTCCCGTAAACATAGCTTCTGGGTTGCTTGCAGTCTTGCACAAGCATGACAGACTCCTCGCTGAAGGAATGTACATGTGGGGATCCCCGGCCTCTGCATCCCATGAATTGGATCCTACTTATAGGATCATAGATGCTTCCAAATGGCAAGAAAAAGGAAACTAAAATAGCATTTGCCAATATTTCTATACAATGAAAGGGAATTATCGTGCATTGAGCAACTATAAGACTGTAGATGTAAGCACTTTACCTGTATTTCCTTATTTAATACTTAGAATTACTTCAAGGGGTACATTAGGCATACCCATTTGACAAATAAATGCGTAAACTGTTAGCAAGAGAAGTAGAGAGATTTGCTTAATGCCAGACAGCTGGTAGTAACAAAGGTAGCATTCTGTCAGACTACAGGGCCTGTACCCTGTCCACAACTCTCTGTGACTTAAATCTAATTTAATCTGGGCCCAGTCTAATTTCTGAATGTAAACTCTAGAGTTCAAGGCCTGAAGCAAGTGTAAGTTCATCACCATATGCTTCAGCCTTAAAGAACTAGCACCCTACCTACCACTGTGACTGATGGGTCATTGCTGCAGAGAGTGATGTTCCAATATTGGTTGGTATAGGGAAGCAAAGAAGTGTTGAAGTGAAGACAGGCTTTGCTCTTTCCCTCCAAAAATACCCCATTCAGACAAAAGAATTGAGTAGAGAAGCCTAATCCGCTCAGCATGCAATTCTGTCTGCATTCTCCATTTTTCTGTGGACTTCTAAGAGAGCTCTGTGGGACCAGGAACAAGATGCACATTGGGAAAATCAAAACCAGCATCTCAAAGCTCTCACCACATGGAATCCTGATGCCAGGGAATACCTCTGATAACCCAGTACACTGATGTCTTTCATTGGGGATGTTTATAACTTTTTACCTTATTATTAATTTCATGTGTCAAGCAGATATAAATAGGTAAAAGGGGAGTTAAACAAGGGCAAAAGTGATAAAGTAAATTTTTTTGACTCTCTGAAATAAATTTACAATGTCTTCCAGGTTCATAAAGAAGGAGAAGGGAAAAAGGAAGGCCTAGCATATAGGATGTCTACTTTAGATTCCATCCCATTTCAGGCTGGAAGGCATATATTTATATAAGCTTATGGAAGGTTTACTGGAGCTCATAGACATACAACTGCCATTATCATCAGTAATGAAACCATTACAATGGAGGGCAGTGTGATTTTTCATGGCAATTTTAATTTGCATATTCTATGTGATTCCCAGGCTCCTGAAGGTATTTAATGTTGAATTATAGGGTAGTTGTGAAAGTCTCAACAGGCTGGTGGAGGCAGCCTGTCTTAGAGAGACACCCTGTCTTAACAGCTGTGTGCCTGATAGGACACCTTGACATAATTTAGATTTTAGGGCTCTTACTACTCTTTCTAGAAATGCATACATGACTTGACTGTGTATAGACACACTGGTGAATATTCCTACGTACAGAGGCAGAGCCAGATAGAGCACTATTGAAAAGAAGTTTCACTAATGGAAAGAAAAAGAGAGAAAAATTTCAAATTGTTCCTCACTTGCTATGTGACAAGCCACAGGGGCTTTGGCATCAGCCAGACCTGAGCTCAAATGCCAACTACAACTGTTCCCAACTTCATTGGTCCAGGTATTCGAAGTATATAAATCTTAGTCTTGCTATATTAAAAAGTATATTTGTATCTTAATTTTACTTTGCAACAGGTTTTGGAAAAGAGAAGCATATAATGTGATGTTTATATATGTACTTTAATTTATTTCTAAAACACAAATGGTAGATAATTTTAACCCCATTTGTAAAAGAGGAAACCAAGATTCCTCAGGACATTTGACTAACTTGCCTAAGCCTGGATAATAAAGAATCTTTTCATTGTTTAGACAAGGACTCACCTGGTGTGAGTAAGAGCTTCAGGCAAATAATTTTGGTGGGACCCCTGTCTACATAAACATTTTGAACCAGCCGAATTGGTGCACCAATGTCATTCCAGTAGCCTCATCTCTTGAAATCCCACTTAATTAGGCTTTGTTGGAAACAAGTTTGTTGAGCATCCCAGTGAGTTATTCTCCCCATTGGACACAGAATAAAACTGAGGTTATACCAAAAATTACACACCACTACCAGGACCAGAATCTGGGTCTTCCAACTCCTAGTCCACCACCTTCTATGATGTCATTTTAGACTGGAATCCTAGTGGAGTTATTTTCCAACCATGAGACTTTTATTCTTTATAGCTCTTAATTGTATTCAATGTCTGATCTGTTAAGTGAATCAACTGTGCTTTCATTAACTCTTTACTGGAGCAGAGATTGGGAGATAAAGAAACAAAATCACATAATAAGATGTGCTCGTGTTAGTAAAATTGGAGCCAAGGTCAAGAGAAAGAATTCCCCTGTGTTTATTGAGTGCAATTCGTTGACTTTGAACAAATCCTGGGACTTTCTTAAGCCTCAGAATCTTCAGCTGTTCTACATGTGGCAGAACTACACAGTAGCTAAGGGTTGGAGCTGGGTTCTGATTCCAGCTCAGTCATTTGCTAAGTGTGGGTAGTCACTGCATTTTTTGAGCTTCCGTTTCTTCATTAGCAAGATGGGAACATAGTGATTATTGAAGTTTGTTTTTTTCTCTTTTGAGCAATGTAATTTAATACCTAGCATGTAATCAACACTCAATAAAGGGTAGTTGTTAGCGGTGGCAGAAGCAATGGAGATATCTTCCTTGTCTTCTTCATTAGGTCAACGTGAAGATGAAACATGGTAGTAATAATCAGAAGGGTTCCAAAAATGTTAAACATCTATAACAACGTAAGGTATTCTGCTGTTATATTTTGTCACATTCCTTCTAAACAGCTGGGTAAGGTCCTTCCTTTCTTCAGTGTGGTGCCTGCCAACTTACGTATGGCTGGTACAGATCTCCACAGAACAGAGACATATGGTTAGGAGTCTTTACCACCATTTCTCAAAGTGTGCTCTGGAGGACACTAGGTTTGTCATATGATCTCTTAATATTAAGTTAAATAAAAAATATAAAGAGTCTATGATCAAATAAGTTTGGATTATCAAGATATATATTAGCACATTTAAAACTACATACTGAAAACCTTTCAATAAAGAAACATTTACATGAGTTTAGCCAAGATTCCAATATTGTTAAGCCACAGAGCCCCTAATTTATGAAATAACTACTATGTACCAAAGGAATACTGTTTACTTAAATGGGTAGACCTGGGCTCGTGCCCTATCAACATTACATTCAATAAAGTGCTAACATGTTGTTTACCTAGTTTTAACATAATATAGTTTTAATTTAATAGAATAGTGATATGGTTGGACTTATGTCTACCATTTTATTATTTATCTTTTATTTGTCCCATTTATTCTTTGTTTCTTTGTCTTTTCTATCTTCTGTTGGGTTAACTAAATATTATTTTAGACCTTTATCTTAATTTATTGACTCATTCACTATATTTCCTTACATTATTTCTCAGTGGCTGTTCTAGGGATTAAAATATACATCCTTAACATTTTACAGTCTATTTAGAGTTAAAATTGTACCACGTTATGTAAGAACCTTGAAATTCTATTTAACACCTCCATTTTCCCTCTGTTAGAGTTGTCATATGTATTGCATCTATGTATTGTATAAACTCCACACCCCAATGTTATCATGTTTTTCTTTAGACAGTCATATTTTAGAGGAAATATAGTCTTTTTATATTGACCCACATTTTACCATTTTTAGTATTTTTTTATTCTTTCTTGAGTTTTCCATCTGTTGTAATTTTACTTCGGTCTTAACCCACTTCCTGTAGTGTAGGTCTGCCGGAGGCAAATCCTGTCAGCTTCCATTTATCTGGTATGTCTTATTTTCAGCATTTTTGTGAAGAAGCAACAGGTGTGGTTGTTTTCTGGATATTGCTTCTTGGTCTTCTCCCTACCCCCAGCATTGTGCCTCAAACACAGTGGCTCATATATTGTAGAGACTCTGGATTCTGTTTTGTTTCTTTGAATATACTTATTTGAAGTATATTTATTTATTTATTTGACAGACAATTAACTTGACTGAATTCAAACTCCAGACTTTGGCTTTCTTCTGGTAGATATCAACCAAAATCTCTGCTTCTTTTACTTATCTGGGATCCTTGGATCTACCTGATGCCTACATACGTCACAGGTTAGCCAGAGATTTGGGCAGTGTTTATGTGCAGAACTTAGCATCCCTCCTCATCGACTTTCTCTTTTCTTGGGTTTTCTTCTTTGTTTTTCCATTACTGTCATCACAATAACCTCACTCTACTGGTTCTTCAAACCATCAAAACAGCATGTTTTCCAACTGAGATTTTTCCACCTTGTATGGTACCCACTGAGGCCTGTCCTTAGACAAAAAGCCATAAAAGAGGCTCAAGAATAAATACACCCCCATTTCTGACTCCTTTTGGCTGCTCTCATGTGCCTTCGGAATTTTCTTTTCCAGAGTTTATAGTTGTTCTCTAATAATATCGGTTTAATAGGAGCTACACCTTGATGATCATCAGTCTTAACTGCCCCTGCCAGTGATTTAATGTGTATACTTAGTCCTAGACACATCTTATTAAAATAGAATGAACATTTTAAAGAACAAAGGAAGGAACAAGAGGAGTTTGAGTGGAGGCAGCAAGGGATGATTTTAACCTTGATGAGGCTAGAGAAGTGTGTGCACGTGCATGGCTCTGGGTCACTACAGCAAGATGGGTAGAACTCTGGACCAGGAATCCAGGAGTAGCAAGGACAACATGGTTACAGCCAAGACATCTGAAACAGCAGAGGTTGCTTTGGTACAGAGTAGCCAGAGAGTGATGTATAATTAGGAAGACAAGGTTTATGACATAGACAGGGTTTCAGATTGCATAGAGAATTTAAACTCATCCTAAGGAGTTGTACTTACATTCACACACTCATTGGTGAGTTTAAAGCTGAGGAGTAACATGATCTCATGAGAATTTGGGTAAGTTCACTTTGACAGTGATGCATCATGAAAGAGACAGAGTAAAAATACCAACAAAGGCAATGAGACCAGCTAGGAGGTTTCTGCTATATCCAAACAAAAAGGCAAACTGATGAAGTTCTTGCATAGATATTTATAATGTGCTAGGGAAGCCCCAAGGATAGAGATGGTAATTCTAAGTGAGGAAGAATCAGGAAATAATCCATGATAAAGTTAGCATTCAAATGAGAATTGAATTATATGGTGTTATGGACTAAATTGTGTCCCCCAATATTCATAGATGGAATTTGTAACCCCCAGTGTGACTATACTTGGAGACAGGGACTTTACGGAGACAAATTAGGGTAAATGGTGTCATAAGGCTGGGGCTCTAATCCAATAGGACTGGTGTCCTTAAAAGAAGAGGGACAGACCCCGGGGCTGTGTGTGCACACAGAAAATGTCCACATGAGTCTGTAGTAAGAAGATGGCTGTCCACAAGCCAAGGAGCGTGGCCTCAGCAGAAATCAACCTGGCCAGCACCTTGATCTTGGACTTTCAGAGTCTAGAACTGTGAGAAAATAGCTTTCTGCTGTGTATGACACCCAGTCCTGGTATTTCATTATGGCAGCAATAACAGATTAACACATGTGGGTAGCTCTTAATTTTTAGCCATCCATCCATCCATAAATTCTTCCATGCCTTTGATAATTTTTTTATTGAGGATCAATTATTTGCCAGCAACTGTGTTACATGCTGGGGCACATCGGTGTATAAGACATAGCCACTAACATATAAATAACTTCATCTTTCCCTCTCCTTTTTCCGGCTCTCCTTTCTCTTCGTCTCATTCCTCTTCCTCCTCCTCATGCTATCAGTGATAATAGTCGTGCTATTTGTGCTGTCCCCGCAGTGACGGCAATCATTAGCAGTGGTCAGGAGCTCCATCCTGGTGCAGGAAACGTAGTTTAATTACCCCCAACCTGCAGTTCCCAGTAGATACCTCAATCTGTACATCTCTGCTAGGAAAATGATCAAAGTTATCTGTTGAAATAACAACTCACTGGAACATAGTACAATGCTAAAGCAATATCATTATGTTTTTCTTTTCAGAAAAGGTATGCATTGAGGATGTTTATGAGCATTTGTAATCACCAACCACTTCTGTCATGGTCACTGCAGGCGGCCTTAACTCGAAGGCCATGGAAAAACTAATAAGCCAAAGATGAACATTTCTTTATTTCAACCCCTAGCAGTCTTATCAGCTATGATATTTTCAAGGAGTATGTATTTCTATTAGTGCTATTTAAATACATAGGAAAATTTTGGTGTCTACTATTTTTCCTTTCAGTGACTTATCCTCAGTCAGTATAGCTAGGGGATCAGATCACCCAGCAAGGAATTCTTTGATAAACAACATGTTTCAAGGGGGTGGCCTATGGCAATGTTCAGAAAATAGATTTTCTAATTAGGTAGATAAGGGTTAAATACCTACTGGTCTTACGTAGGCAGTAATGCGTTCACCCTTTCAAGCATTGATTTTCTCATCTATAGAATGAGGATTAATGACATACTGTTTGTAAAGCACAGTGCCTAGCACATGGTAAGTGACTCCAAGTTATTAGCGTTCTTCTTCCTGCTTCCCTATGAGCAATGCCACTAGGTCCTAGCATGTCCTGTGGTTGAGTCTGCTTGAATTATGACAAGCTTAGCTTAAGGGAACTTTCTCGCCAGTCTGACCAGCAAGACCCAGGGGGCTGAGGTTGGCTCCATTCAGCAGACACGTGTTGCATTTGCTATAAAGCCACCAACCCCTTGAAGGCACCTCAAACCTCATTCTCTCCCAGAGAATTTGATATTCATGCTGCTACATCAAAAGGTTGGGGCAGCTATTATGTATTAAAATGTGTCATTTTAAATTGCTTTTTTTGCTAGCACTAGCAATATAGATATTGAAATTTCTTCAGAAAGTGCTTATCTCATCAAGAGTAAAATTATAGTATATGAAATACTAATTACAGTATTATGAAGAAGGTTGAACTTTTCTGTGACATTCTGTCTATTAGGAGAATACTAATTTTCTCTCTTTCTTAAGGCAGATAGAGCTACCCATTATAAGAAATATGATCCCCCATTACTTCCTTTATCCCCCGGTGCCATTTTCACAGAATGGCAGGATAAGAGCTCTAACTCCTAGTCTTGGTCTAAGTCATCCACACCTTTCCATCTGCTTCCAAAGGAGCAACAAAAATTGAAACCAAATATGCCTCAGACTGAGTTCTAGTGCAGTGGGAAATACATTAGAAAAGGAGATCTACTCATTGGCCACATATGTGGACTAGTTATGCGAATATATGTAGATAAATATATATTAAATTAAATGAGTTCATGCTTGCAAAACACTTGTCTCTGTACCTGACACATGGTAAATGCTCACTAAATATTAGTTGCTGTTAATATTTTGTCTTTATTGGTATAATCTCCTGTTGTCCTCATGATTACTTAAGACATATATCTTTTATCCCCATTTGCCAATATAAATGACTTGTCTGAGCTCAGACAGCTAGTAAGTTGGAGAGATGGAGCTTGAGCTAGGATCCCATAAACACGATTTTTATCTAGTCATTCATTTATTTAACCAACCTTGAGTGCCTGCTGTGTACCAGTCACTTTTGTAGTCCTGGGCACACAAAGATAACTAAGACTCGGCACTTCTTCTCATGGAGTACCTTGTCCAAGAGAAAAGATAAACCAGCAGGCATCTGTAGCAGTACCATCTAGTCAGAGCCGCAGCAGGCTGACCAGAACACAGCCACGACATCTCTGCTCTCCTGCTTCCCAGGATGGCTGAGGACAACTGAAGTTGGACCACTCTCCTCTCTGAGTTAGGCCATCTTTCTTGTCTAGACCCATTTTTTTTTCTGAAAAACAAGAATATTGAAATAGTTGATCTATATGGTCCTTCTTAAATCAAAATTTTCTATTTAAATAAAGAGTTACCTGCTCAGTACAATGCTTTGCCCAAGTGGTTCTGAGAAGTTTGAGCAGACATATCTTGAAAATCAAAGTATGGTGGCTGATTTACTGTTGTTTAAAGTGGAGTTTCCAAACTTGTTCACATCATGGTGCACATAGATAATGATGACACTGGCACAAAGCCCTTGAGTAAAGGGGCGAGGCTCCACCTCCCAGCATCCTTAGGGCTGAGGAGATCAGTATCTCGGTGCATCAGTAGACCATTTGCGGCACACCACTGTGGCTGCTGGACCTCGGTTAGAGAGTACTGGACTAGAAAATGACAGGAGGGGAAAACACAGTCCTGAGAGAAATAGCAGAACCAGGTGGCTGAGAGCACTTGGAGACTTGAGAACCAATACTACCTCCACTACTTACTGTCGTGGGAACATAGGTAGGTTACGACCCTCTCTGATGCTCAGTTTCTTCATATCTAAAAAGAAAGTAGTAATTTGCTTCACAACATCATGGTGAGGACAGAATGAGTTGCAGGACTAAGCCTGGTAGAAAGTAAGTGCTCATTAAATGGTAGCTTCCTTCACTGTTCATCTCTCCCAGCTAGAAGCATGGCCAAGCATTTACTTGGACCACTTCCAAGCTGTCCTTTTATTTTGACGTATAGCAGTATTATTATTTTTGAGCATCTAATTATCTTCTGATTTTCTAAAAATTAAAATAAATAATCTAAGAGGAAGAAACTGTTCTGGCATGTACCCAGGATGAACTGCAGCAATTAGAAATTTTAGGTTTTTCAATCCAATAACTTTTATCAACTTCCCACTGCACAGAGGTTCCAATTGTGGAAGATTTCTTTAAACCTGAAAATGCTCAATGGCCTATGCAGTCATTGCTTCTGTGCACATAATCCATGGCTCGTGTAGTATGAACAGGCTGAAGGAAACCCTAGTTTAATGACCAAGTTTTATAGCAATATATTTTTTGCTACTCAAATATGGAACATTTTTATTTTAATTTTTCTGAATTCATTTTTATTATCATAAAGTTGCTACATGGACATGATTTAAGAAGTTAAATAGCACTGAGAGGATGAAAAGTGAGAAAAAAGTTATATCTTACCTCACCCTTCCCCAACCGTCAGACTTACACATATTTGAACTACTCACATGTTTGTGGTATTGATCCCTATATATCTAAACCAATTGCTTATTTTATCATTTATTGATTTATCTATTTTAGATATTTTTTACTTCTGTTACAGTAGATGAAGATTTGGCTCTCTTCCTCACACATTTTCCCTTTCCCGTCCTACAAATTGTCACAATTTTTGGTTAAATAAAATCAAGGCTTTGATAAAAATACAATTAGTAGGAAAATAGATACTATTCACTGCCATTTCAAATTGTTTATTGTGATTCATTTCTTAATACTACTGTACTACTATGTTATAATTCATTTCTTTTAACTATTAAAAAGTTTTAATAAATTATTTTTATTTGTGAGTTTTCTATATATTTATCACCAATTCTTCAGAAATACTTTGACAGATTTTTCAGTTACCACCTCTTTTAAAAAAATAAAATAATCTATGATTTTCGTTTTCTATATAATGGCCCTTCTTTGGAGCTGTTTTTTGCCTCCCACATAATTGATCACATGCCTGTCATCCTAAGCCTAAGCCTTCTTATTAGGGGAAGATATCCTATTTTCTGAATCATACACCGTCTTCTTCATTTAGTTCTTTGCTTTTGCTGAAGTTCACTCTCTAATTACTAGAGGATGATTGTAGCTATTAAATAGCTTGCTGAGAAGAAATTCATTTTAGTTTTATTCTTATATGTGAAAATTTGTCTAAGGATAGACATCCAGGTTAAAAATCATGTTTCTTCAAAATTTTAAAAATATTCTTCAGTTAATGTTTACAGTTCATTATTGCTGTTGAAAATCTGATTCTATTCTCACTCTTGGTCCTTAGTAGGTGCTGTAGTTTGAATGTGTCCCCTCCAAAATTCAGGTGTTGCCCATATAACAATATTAAGAGGTGGGGCCCATAGAAGTAATTAGGCCATGAGGGCTCCTCCCCCATGAGTGGGATTAGACGCTCTTATAAAAGAGTTTGATGGAGGGAGTTCAGCCATCTGTGCCCTTCTTCCTTCTGCCATGTGAAGGCACCCTGTCCCTCCCCTCTGGAGGACACAATATTCAAGGTGCTGTCTTGCAAGCAGACACCAGACAAAGAACCTGATACCTTGATCTCACACTTCCCAGCATCCAGAACTGCGAGGAAATAAATTTCTGTTTTTTATAAATTACCCAGGGTCAAGTATTTTGTTACAGAGGCACAGAACGGACTAACACAGTGATTTAGTTTTTGTTCTCTATGGAAGCTTTTTAGGATCTTCTTTTTATTCCCAGTGACCTTGATATCGATGTTTCTTCACCCATTGAGATGGGTCCTCTGGGTCCACACAGTCAAGAGACTTGTATTCTTCACTGCTCTGACAACTTCTTCTATTGCTTCTTTTCTAATGTATTTGTCTCCACTGACGAAGAAAAAAAACTAAACAAGTAAGGACATTTATTCATATTGCAACAATAGGAAGAGCACCCTAGGTCACCAGAGCAGAGGGTTTGGGCAGGGTGTTTTTGCCTTATGCTTTTGCAGGGAAGAGGAGACAAGTCACAGATGCATTGATTTACAGTTGGGATTGTTTTTGTCATCAGTGGAAGTCTCGGTCAGCTGCACTGGAAATGTTTCTCTCTGTGTCTAGCTAGTTTCAGAGAAACAAACTTTTAATCTTGGTTAAACACCTGTTTGTTGGATGTTAGATCTCCTCATGTGATCTCACTTTCTTATTTCCTTTGCTAACTTTCCAAATCTGCTTTTTAGTTCAAACTGTGGAAAAAGTTTTAGAAGCTTATCTTTAAATCCATCTATTTTTTTTTTCCATTTAAGCAATCACTTTAGGGAAATGAGGTGGCAAACAGGTTTCCGTTTCATTTTGCTATTTGTTTGTTTGTTTAACCCCTCTTCCCCCATTGGAGAATCTCCATATGTCATTATCTGTGTGTTTTATCCCCAGGTTTATTTCTTTATTTTTTCCAGAGAGGACTCCTCTGGCCTCTAGCTTTGAAGATACATACCTTATTCCTTTCATTTAGGAGCAGGGAAGGGAAGGAAGCTGGGAGCTCTACCATTACCATACAAAATACAGACTTTCACTTCATCTTCCTATATTTTTGGCTTTACATCTCACCTCCATCCTCCCCTGTGTCTAGTGTGCTCAAGTCCAGAGCCACCAAGGTTCAGTTCCCTAGAATATAAACCTCTGGACTCCTAGGAGTGGGAGAACAGAGGGAGAAGGGCATGGGAAAAGAAAGAATGTCTGATCATAACAGTACAGAAGACAGACGGGGTATAAAGAATAACTGTTCTGTGCACAGATTTTAACCAACTCCCCTTATTCTCATTCCTCTCTTCACTGACACCTTTCTAGGTATTAGAAACTGCAAGTCTTCCCTGGGATCCTAAGGAGGATCCTCTAGTTTCTCCTTAATATATCCTTCTCCAGGTTTAGAGGTGACAATGACCCTGCTCTGCTATGCCAGTCATTGCTCTGCCAACCACTTTCAAATTTCAAAAGTTCATAGAAATCTCTTGTCTGCTCTTGTCTCCCCTTTCTTTTCTTTGTAATGTCGCTTTTTTAACTGCTAAAAAAATTCCTTTAATTTTATTTTAATAGAGTTTGGGGGAAGAGAGAGAAAATAAATGTGTATAGTCATTCCATTCTATTATAACTGAACTCAAATATGACATTTATTATCTACTTATTTTTGCTTTTTCATTCTCTAAGACACATTTAATAGTCATTGAGTGACTACCATAATAATAAAATTATAAGAACAACATTAATAACTTTCATTCTTAAAGTAATATAGTATTTTAGAATTTTAAAGGCTCTTTAGCATTTAATCCTCCATGTGGAGTGGATGTTTTTATCCCCATATTACATGAGATAATTGAGGTTAATAGAGTTTAAATAATATGCCTATGGCCGCATAATTAGTTGATAAAGGGCCTAAAACTGGAGTTCAGAATTCCTGACCTTTTCTCTGGTACAATTTTTAAGATATCATAAAAGCATTTTGCGAAATACTTGTGTGAAGTGTAAGTATAAACAAGACCTAATTTTTGCCCTCAAAATGCTCTCCATCTAAGGAGAAGAAAAGTATAGTGGCCCCCCCTTATCCACAGTTTCTCTTTCTGTGGTTTCCGTTACACTTGGTCAACCATGGTCCAAAAGTACTTAAATACAGTACTTTAAGATATTTTGAGGGAGGGAGGGAGGGAGGGGGGAGAGAGAGAGAGAGAGAGACGCCACATTTATAAAACTTTATCACAGTATATTATAATATTCTATCTTATTAAGTTATTGTTGTTAATCTCTTACTGTGCCTTATTTATAAATTAAACTTTCTCATAGGTACATATATATAGAGAGAGACAAATGTATATATAGGATTTGGTACTGTCTGTAGTTTTAGGCATCCACTGAGGATCTTGGTATATGCCTCCTGTGGATAAGGGGGACTAGCATGTGACATTTTAGCTTAAATATAAAAAAAAGAGTAGAATAAGCCTTTCAACATTAATCGGCTGTGCTTCTAAGATGTTTAGAGAATGAAAGGGAAGGAAGACTGGATCTAATTAGAAAGCTCCAAGAAAGCAGACATGTGAGCTCCTACCATAAAGGATGGGTACAATTTCAATAGGCAGATAGAGGAAAGGGCTTTTTTGGATAGGAGGCAAAACTGAACAGTGCCTGGTGGAGGGAGATCCCAGCACGCTATCAGAACAGGTGAGCTGGTTGTCTGTTGCAGGATGGGTGGACAGAGGGGCGTTGGAAAGGTAGCTTAGAACAATAACATGGGAGTCTTAATGTCTTGCTAAAGAATTCAGATCTGTCTGATTTCGTAAAAAGGAAATAAATGGAGTGACATGAAAATATGATTGCTGTTTCTGTTTTCCTACCTATAATTTTTTTTCATACTTTCTAGATGGAAACTTGATCTTACTAAGAAAGAACTGAAAGTCTTGTCTTCAAAGGTGCCTCTTATGCTTAGAGTTTTGAGAAAATGTGAATAGACTGAGAAGTTAGGGGTGGAAGAGGCTTTAACAACTATTAAGTCCATCAACTTTCAAATGCACAGGCTTCACAGATGAGGAAACTGAGGCCCAGGAAGATTATAAGCCATAATTCATTTCATATTCATCACAATATGTAATTCCTACTTCTGCCCACATGGCAATAATAATAATAACAATAACATATTTTCTAATGTAATACAATCCTTACTTTCTAACAATTCAAATTAGGTTTCTGAAAAATGTCATGGAAAGATGGTTTATATTTCAAGAACTTAAGACATTATGAAAAATAAAGACAATGGGAAGGAGATCAGGAGTAGAACCTATGAGAGGCTTTATTTTTATATTTACTAAAATAAAATAGTAACAACAGAAAATTCAGTATATGGATAGCACTAATAACATTTTATGCATCCTAAATTAGGAATAATGGCCTGTGTGCAATTAATTTTCATTTGCTACCTCTTAAAAGTTTTCGGGGCCTAGCTCCCTTGCAATTTCTAGGATAGTCTTATGCATTTGTTTTGTGGACGTAATTCAGAACAAGAAGCATTCATTTCTGTATGTTTCTTTCACACACATATCAATGTCTATCTGTTTTTATAACTAGAATATTTGAATGACTCTTACCACAATTGTTCCAAAACACCTAGGAACTATGGATATTTGAGATGGGAAACATTCTGAGTGATTGGTAAACAGCTGGACACACTTCAGAAAACCAAGGTTGTGTTCTGAGATCAGCTACTGAGAAGTTCAGATCAAAGCTCTTGTCTTAGCCTTTGGGCTCTCCCCCAGCACACAGATGCTTCTGTGCCCTTTATCTCACCCAAGACTGTCTTCCAAAAAACAAACAAACAAACAAAGACAATTCTGAACCTGCTCTATATTGACTCCCATTTGATATTTCCAGTATTTATTTTACTCTATTCTGATTACCCACAAGAGTAGGTTCACTAAATTTCCAACTACCAAACTAAAACTCTCATAGTTGCTGTAAAAGTACATGAAAACAAATACTTTAGAGAAAATCTTTGTGGAGGAAAAGTTGTCATTGGACATTCTCTCAACCCCCCACATCCTAGCAATTGAAACACTTCTAGAGCACTGGGGCAAGATCCCCAAGGTTCATTTGCCTGAAAAGCATCCACTCCACCCCTTCAACAGACTGAGCCCAGGCTTAGAACACAACAGTAGTGGAAATTCTTTCCTCCGTAGGTGAGGAGCTCCTCCAGCTTAATGGGGTTGGAGGTACTTGCTTGGTGCAGAAAAGACACTTAGGTTCAGAGAAAAGTGGCTACACAGCTCATCTCAGTAGGGTTGACCTTTAGCCTAGTTCCCTACCACTGATACAGGAAAAAAAAAAGAAAAAAATGAAATCCATTTCTCCAGAGTCTCTGCAGGAAATAGCACATTGCAGGCAATCAGTAAATATATACTCAGAAGATAATAGAACACCTCCTCTGGCTGATTGTAAAGAAAAGAGAAGTACCCAGAAATGGCATTATCTGCTGAAGCATTAGCTGAGAAATATGAATTCTGGGGATTTTGAGGGGAAGAAAGTTAATAGATAATTCAGGGGCACATGTCTCCTTACTTTCATCTTCTCCCAACACATTCCTTTGAATCAGAAAAAAATAACTTGAACACAGATCATCAGTGCTAAGAGTTTTGGAAGCTCTTTCAAATCTGTGGTCTCACTGAACCAAACCGCAGGATTTTTAGTAAGACAGAAAATATTACTATTTCCTTTATGTAGATGGAGAAACTGGGGCTCAAAGAAGGAATGGCACACACTCAGGTGCATATACGCAATGTTAACATGTACACGTTAGCACTTTGCACATATGCGTGTGTGCCCACATACACACGGTAAGTCTATTATTCTACTATCTCAACAGTAAAAATATGGCCATGGCATAAGGCATTGGGCCACTGAGTAAGCGACGGATTGATATTCAATTGTCTTGAGACACCTTCGCAGAGTGTGAGACAGAAGATCTAAATAAGGTATGAACGAAAGTCTTGAGAAATAAGCTACAATTATTTCCCTTTACTAGTTTCCATTTTAAAAATTTTACTTGTATTTTTATTATCATTTACACAGAGTGAAGGTGCAGAACTCTAGCCCTATGCAGACACATTTCTTTTACACCAGAAAGATTCCTTGTGACCCTTCCCAGTCAACATTCCCATTTCCAGCAGCTTTCCTTTTAATGGCTCCATAATTCTGAAGGGTCAAGGTAACAATTTTCCTTATTGTTTATAGCAAATAGACAATGCCAGGGAATTCATCATCAGTCTCTGAAAGTAACCTGTAAACTGTACCTCAATCTTTTTCTCTTAGACAAATTTCCCAGAACCCATTTACTCTAAAAATATTAGAATCTTTCCCATAATTATTGTTCCATCCTGCTAAGTATAATGGCTGAATCAAACATATACAGTATGATTGCATAGAAAACACCCGCTATATATGCTTATTAAATAAACATGTTATTTATATATATAAAGAGCTATCTCTTATCTACCCTTACACTGAATCTCACTCTAAATACATGATGCATTGTATGTTATGTTTCTATGCCACTGATGGCTTCGATTTTTAAAAAATATTAATTTGATTTAGGTTTAACACTTCATTGCCCTGATTCTATTTTTTTCAATGACATTTTTAAAAAATCTTTTAGCAGAAATAGTGGATAAAATTATTTTATGGCCAAAGACTGACTACAACTTTGAGATAGGTTTTCATCATAGGGAAAAAGTCCTGAAGCATTAGAATCAATGAATGCATTCTTATTGAAAATTTTTTTCTTAAGCATGACTCTTGAGCAGTGGTTGTTCAGATGGATGTCTACATTCGGAAAGATATTTGATCAGAGGATCAAATCTAGATTCTGGAATATTTAATTCTATTTCCTTTCTCTACATTTAATATCATTAGAGATGTTTTATAAATGTGTCATAAATGATGAAAAAGTGTGTATGAGTCAGTAAAAACCCCTCACCTCAACCAGAATTGAGGGGTATATGCCACCAGCTGAAGGCTTAGAATCACCACCTCCAAAGTGAATAAGCCTCATTGTTCTATAAGCCACTCCAGCAATACAGCTGTCTCATTCACTGCTGTGCTCTGGTTTAGTGCCTAGCACAGAGAAAGTGCTTAATATGTTGAAGAAATAAACAAATAATTAGGGACAAAAAAAAAAACTGGTCCTTATCTGTCTTAGTCCATTCTGGCTTCTATAACAAAAATACCTCAGACTGGGTGAATTAAACAATAAACATTTATTTATCAATTCTAGAGGCTGGGAAGTCCAAGATCAAGGTGCCAGAGATTCAGTGTCTGGTGAGCACCTGCTTCCTGGTTCGTTGCTGGCTGTTTTCTTGCTGTGTCCTCACGTGGTAGAAGGGGTTGAGGGAACCTTCTGAAATCTCTTTTATAAAAGAACAAATCCCATTCATGAAGGCTCCACTCTCATGACCTAATCACCACGCAAAGTTCTTGGCTTCTTATACTATCACATTGGGGGTTAGGATTGCAACATATGAATTTTGGGGGCCTACAATATTCAGTCCGTAACACCACGCAACACTGCCCCTGTCATCTAGCATGATACCTGCCACATAAAAGCTACTCAAGACTCATCATTAAATAGGATTATCCACACTTAAATGGTAAAGGGCTAAGAAGGTATGGAAAATGTATCTGAAGCCACATCTCAGAGATTTGGGTCAAGATGGTTTAAGATCACTTTGTTCAAGGTACTGAGTGTTTTGCAGACTAGTGAAAGAGCCAGTGCATAGTATGGCATATGCTGGATTTGGAGGCCTTCTCTGCCATCTGCTGACCATGTAACCATGGGCAGGTCCCTTAGCCTCTCAGAGACTCACATAATCTCATCTGTGAAGTGGGATTGAAATAACCCACCAAGATACAAGGATTAAGTAAGACCTGTCATGGGACTGCTCCCGCATGATACTTGGTACAGAGTATTGGGACACTCTCTTTTCTTTTTCCCTTTTTTTGAAGGAGTAGATTTTCTCAAAATGTATAATACAAAATATAGAAAATGAGATTATGAAAGAAAGCATGAGGCTGAATGTTAGCTCCTTCCACCTTGATATAGTTTCTGAGCCTGTGGCTTCTACTTCTATTTGCTTACAGACAAATGTGAGTTTTTACTTCTATTAGCGCTGCCGAGCTGCCGCCGCCATGCTAGAGCAAGCTGCACTCTCTCTGAAGGTGCTGCATCCTGGGTTCCTTTCCCAAACTGTAGAGTTTCTGACTATGGGAGCCCTCAAGCTTAGCATGACTCTACAGCTCCAGCCTGAAGTTTTAGGCATGCCAACATGGGATTTGGCAGGACCGTCACTAAATGAAAGATTAAATTGAAATGATATGCATTTGCCCCACCTAAACTACTGACAGAGAAAAGGATCCATCTCTGATAAAGAGCTGGGTATTTTACAATCAGCAAAGGGACCTTAACCATGTCCATTCTGAACATATTCTTCAGGTACTGAGAAGTCAAAGGTAATGTCTGTTGACTACGATTCTGAGTGGAGAGTAGAAAAGAACAGGTTGGAGACAGCACTGCAATTTCAAAACACTAGTGGATTCTACGGCCCTTTGTGATTATACTTGTTTTGGGGTCATTTCAGGTTTTCCCCTGATGGTACTTAATAGGACACTTCAAGTAAATAGATGAGAACGCTAGCATTCTGAGCTGTGTGGCCTGGTCTTCTTGACCTTATTCAGCCTGGTGTCCCCAGGGAAGGTACCTGCCTTTCCCTTTGTCCCCCTCTAGATAGCCCACCTCCCATTCACACTGGCACATACCTGATGGCCTGAAATCCATCAAATATACCCTGTTCTCATTGGTCTTCTCACCCTTGCATGTACTAGTTCATAATCTGGAATGTTCTTGCCATCTTTTCTTCCTAAAAGTATCTGACACTTCCCTGAGGTTCTTGGCTCTTCCTCTGAACTCCATAAAATACTCAATTTACAGCATCATAATCGCCTTGTATCTTGGTGGGTTATTCTTTTGTGCAGAGAGTTTTTATATCTTTGAATATACACACTGTATGAGGAAACAGATTATAATAGATATTCAATAAATGTTTGTGAAATAAATTAGAGAGTTTTTTTTAAGTTAGGTACCAATCCAGGGCATAAATTAGCACAATTTGCATGTAGTAGGAAGGGGAAAGGGTAATAAGAATACAGAAGAGGTAAGAAGGTAGTATTACATACCTCTCTCTAACTTTATAGTGTTGAGAATGGCAAAGTCATCTCCCTTCTTGTGATATTTTAACATGTAACAAAAATCAGGATCAACACTGACATTATTCTAAACACTATCTATCAAGCTGTTACTATACAGAAGTCACATTGCTAGGTAGTTTATCTCATTCTAAGCCCCCACTTAAATTGCAAAGTGTAATCCTAGTAATTTGCCTAGTGCTTTTTGATTTCCTAAGTATATGTATATTGGTGATTATGGGAAGTAGTATTGTGCAGTGGTTAATTGCATAGGCTTCAGCATTTGCTTGAATTCTAATCCTGGCTGTACCATTTATTGACTTTTAACCTTGGGCAAGTCTATTAACTTCCCTGACACTCTTGTTTCATCGACCACAAAATGCAGATAATACATACCTTATAGGGCTGTCGTGTTTCTTAGTGAATCTCTAATATACACTACATATGTTGCATTTATTGTTGATTCACAGGAAGCACTCAAAAATGTCAACGATGTGGATAATGATCTTTTAAAATTTTACATATAAGCCCAGGAAACAGAAGAGCATATTTTATTATTTTTCATTTTACAGATAAAAAAATTGAGATTATTAAACTTCTAGTTATTAGGTAACTTTCCCAAGGACCCAATTACAACAGGAAGGCAGAAATTGGTTCACAGGTTTTCAGATTCTGAATTTAGTGTTTTTCCATTATAATAGAGTCCCTACAACATAAAATAATGCCTCACCATTCTTTCTTTGGTTTGCTGCTCTTTGTAGCATCGGCCTTGGCTCACATTTTAAAAAGAAAGTATGGAGGAAGGGAGATATTTGTGTTCAAATGAAACGCAGTTATGAAAAACTTGAATTTAACCAGTTATCCCTACTGAGCAAGTTTGAAGGGAAGCAATTTTCCTATTCTCTGCAAACCATTCCAGTTACCATGAACAGTCAGTGAAAAAAAAAATGTTGATTCTACTACTTTATTAAGCACTTTGAAAGGATATCAAAAGAGCTTCATTTATAAAATCTTGTAAAGGTATGAAAACATTACCAACTACAAAGATAGATGGTTGAAGTAAAACGGGAACTGATCTTTTTGACAAGAATTTCTAGTCTGATAATTCTGCCTGTTTTTCCCTTAAATGTATCTTCTGAGGATTTGGCATTAATCAAACCACATTTTAAATAGACTGTTACATTAAGGAATGCACATTTGTCCTCAGAGATAATGCTGACTCCTTTTTACTCTTTATCAAAGCACATTTTAATTGACTAGCAAATTAAGAAATACATTCTCTGCATATAATATGAAGAAATATGTTCACAAAAATAAATATAATTAGAGAGATTCATACAAAAACGATATAGGTTTATCTAGCTTCAAACTTATTCAAGTTGACTCTGTTTGAGACTACATCTAGTTTAGTGTAGGTTGGATCAATTTTAGCAACTGTATTGCATTGTAGAGATGGCATCAGGATTTTATTCATATATATATGAATATATTATATACTATATATATGTTTTCTCTCTTGACTCAGAATGTTGGATTGTGTCTATATACCGAAAAGTGATGTAGAAGTAGCCCATAGCTGCAAACAGTCCTCAACCCAATAAATCCTATTGATCTCAGAGAGATTCCAGATAAAAGGGAAATCATCCTTTACTCCAAGACTTCTACTGAACACACTTCATGTTCAGGACATGGTATTATGCATCATATTTTTATAAAAAAGAGAAATGGCACAAATATTGATTTATTCTTCTAGCCCTTAAGGATCAGAAATTCTACTTAGTTATATTTAAAATTAAATAATAAAATAATAGCATCAATAATTTACATTGTTATAGTGCTCTACCATTTTCAAAGTGTATTTATAGCCTTTCTTCCAAGTGATCCTCCTACCAATACTATTACATTGGATTTAATTTAATACTACTCTGCTAGGATATAACTAATGAAGTAGTTACTGTTGTTAGCTCCATTTTATATATAAAATTATTAAAGTTTCTGACTCTGTCCCCAGTCTAAAGATGATATCTAGCCAGAAGCAGATAGTTCTTCTACCTTCAATGGGCAGTTACAATCTGAGCCCCTCCAGTCATTAGACTTGCCTGACCTGAGCATCAGCTCACACTCAGACTTCTGAGCTGGATGCCTACTTTCAAAGTGGAGGGCTCCTCTTCCTCAGTTATCCTACCTTTCAGCAAGGGAAATGGAAACTTTGCCTCCTTATTGACTCTTCTCCACAACTAGCTACCACTATCCTTTTAATCACTTTAAGAATGAACATCTTGCCATTATTCATGTTGCCTTTGGAGTTATACAAGTTAGTTATCCTGCTAATGGAAGTGTTCTGACATAAGCACTTCCACATGCTATTCTAAGTAATGTGCATGCCATGGCTGTAATATTTAGGTCATATATTAGGTCATTAAATATGAAACGTCCGATTTTGAATCAAAAGTTTATTATATCTTAAACAATAAGCAGTACAATTAATCAAAGTATGTGCCTAAACTATCAACACAGTTTTGCCATCTTAATGGTAGCTTGCTTATGCCAGTAGCAAAGGAGCCTGGAGAGCGAGTGGCGATGAAATTGTGAAAGGCTTTTCCATAGCTTGTTGAGAATGGAATATTTTTCCTTTCAAAAAGTGGTGCAAAGCCTGAAAGAAGTGGTAGTCAGTTGGGGCAAGGTCTAGCGAATATGGTAGATGACAGAGAGTTTCCAAGCTCAGTTTCTGTAGTTTGAGCAGAATTGTTTGTGTGACTTTAAAAAAAATCATCTGATAGGGTCCTGACACTCTGCCGGTTGCTTCTACATAGACTGTCTTAATAATTCTCAGAACTACTCTAGATGGTGACAGTTTGGAAAAGCTAAGTCTTGGAGGTGTTAAGTGACATGCCCCAAACCACCAAGCTGGTAAATACAATTTTCAGGACTCAAACTACATATGTTTTAGCACAAAGTCCACAACTCTGTCTACTGCCAAGGGATGGTACACATATCACTCCTCCACTCTCCCTTGCTCATGGCACGCTTTGCGGGTTGACTGTGGCATACTTTCTTGTGGAACCCAATTCAATACAAGCTGCCAATATTAATCAATTATAGTTGGCATACAAGATAAAACCTGACTGACATCCTTGCCAAGAAAAGGTGTCATATCTCCTTAGAGCAGAAGCATTTAACAATTGACCACATTTTAGCTAACAATAAGGTATAGATTTTATTATTATTAATATAATGGACTAATCCAGAAATAAGTTATATGTCCTTATGAATCCTTTTAATAACCTTCTGATACATTACTAATAATGCCTTAATTTTATTAAATTATTAAAATTCTGTCCTTATTAACCTTATTCACTCCTACCTCCATGCTTATTAACAGGCAGAATATTCAAATGTATTTTTTCTCTTTGTACAAATGTTTCCCACATATGCAAGGAGGAGTTGAGCTTCAGTTACTCATTCATGTAGAAGAAAGTTACTATTACTATTAGGACTGTAGCCCAGCAGACAAACTCAGAAAGTACCCACAGGCTACACTGTTTTGTGTTGAACACCTCACACTTTTCCATCTTAAGCTGAGGTTCTCAATATACCAATGCCACTTTATTTTGTATTTTGTGTTTTTAATATATTACTACAATCATGGCACTTATTGGAAAAGATTATATTTTTAGTGTCTCAATTTATTTAAATCCCAGATATTTCTATTGGAAACTGAGTGTTTTCTATGCTGCATAACAGTTTTGCCACAAATCTAGCAGTTTAACATCTTGTACTTTCATTATCTCATGGTTTCTGTGGATCGGGACTCCAAGCACAGCTTAGCTGTGTCCTCTGCTCAGGTCCTCACAAGGCTAAAATCAACGTGTTGACCAGGCTGCTCCGTCAGCTGCAGTTTTGAATAGGGAAGTATCTGCTTCAAGCTTACTTAGGTTGTTGGTAGAAATGCAATTGAGTCTGTAACAACAGAGAGTCTTATATTAATATAATGTAACTTAGTCAAGGGAATGACATTCATAACCTCTGTCATATTCTGTTGGTTTGAAGCAATTAACAGGAGCTGTTCTCTCAAGGGGAGAGGATGATACAAAGACATGAATACCAGGAGGAGGGGATCATGAGACCACCTTAGTCTGTCCAACCCCAGGAATTAGAGTAGTGT
This sequence comes from Cheirogaleus medius, assembly GCA_008086735.1. Classification (NCBI taxonomy): domain Eukaryota; kingdom Metazoa; phylum Chordata; class Mammalia; order Primates; family Cheirogaleidae; genus Cheirogaleus; species Cheirogaleus medius. The sequence continues at coordinate 42,789,350 of VBSM01001265.1, read as the reverse complement.
GGTAGAAGGAGAATTGGTGAGAATTCAGAAGACATGGGACCTAATCTTGCACTTGTACCAAATAATATTTGGGATCTGGACAAATTGGTGTTGTAGGCACCTAGTGTCTTCGTCTGTTATATGATTAGATAACACTCAAGCATTCTATAAATTCTAACATTCTACAATAAGTATCTCCATGGAAGCACAGGGATATAAAAGATATTCCCAAGGTCAATGACTGAATTTTAACTGGTTCCTCAAAACCCTAAATTTACTAATTTATATTTGCTATATATTTACTATAACTTATAATAACAAAGATATTTGTATTGTCAGGATTTTTTCTCCTTCATGGATTTAACACTAATGAATATTTATCATGAGGACCTTGAAGCAGGCAAGTGTTCTAAGTGGCCTTCCTTGGTCTCCACACAACCTAGGACAGGGGCCAGCACTTTATAAGCACTTAAGAAATTCATTTAAAAACTGTTGGTGAACTCTCTGGATCTCCAAGGAAAATTCCAATGATTGTCCAATTCTAGAAATGAATAAGTTTCAGTGCATTTGATTTCTTTGAAATGTCTATTGGCATTTATGATATTGTTGATACTATTGAGATACACACACACACACATATATATAGACATTATTTGCTTAACCTAAATTCTCTTTTCCTAGAACCACTTCTTCTTCATTCAAATCATAATAATTAGCAAAGAAGCAGTATGATGTATTTGGAATAAATTTAATTTGGTCTCTTCAAAGAGAAAAAGGCATAGCCAAAGTTTTCTATCTTATCTGGAAGTGCCACCACACAAGGAGGGGTAGAAAATACCTAGTATCTAATTCAGGCTCAAGGGTTACTCACTATACGCCCTTGGGACAATCTCTCATGTTCTCAGCTTCAGTTTCTTCATTTAGAAGATGATCAAGTGACTTTCAAAGTCCCTCCTGCCTTGGTAGTCTGGGACCTGAGTAATCTCACTTAGGTTAGGTTAGGGCCATTATTTCAGCTTAATTGTTGTGCTGTGTTAGAGGAAGGAGGAACAGTGGTCACAGAATAGACACTGGTCCTCCAACATCAAGGACTGGCCCAGACCTGCTGCTGCCACTCTTATACTTTAAACAAACCCCTCCTCACTAACAACATACAATGTTGACAACTTCTAGGAGAGGAGCCATTTAGTCAAGGGTTTGACACATTCATGAATCTTCAGCTTTCATAGAAAAATTCAGGACATCCAATACAAGGAGGCCTAGAGCCAAGTGGGTGATGACCTTCAAACTTTAAGGTTTCAACTCCTGCCTTGCTCATTTCCTCTGTCTTATATGGAATCGCTAATGAGCTGCTTCTCTAGCCCTAGGCACAAACCAGTGCCAGACCCAGCATGAATTATGACCAGAAGGGTATATTGACAGACTCCAAAATATTATTTATAGAAAGCTGGAATAAATCTTGATGATAACATGACCCAGAATACATGGAGAAAACCAAGGTGTATGTGCAGTCTCATGAAAGCCTACTAGGTGACAACCACAATTCTGAGGAGGACAATTCAAAGACAAATATATTCTGCTTTCAGGATGACATTGTCTAGATAGGAAAATAAATAAATAAACACAATAAATAGCACAGAAGAGTGTGATAAGTGCTATGATAAAAATAGGTAAAATGAATATAGAAGCAGAGAGGAAGGGGATGCAATCAGGCTTACAACAAGCATAATGAGAGGCTTCCTGGGATAGGCAATATTGGGCTAGATTTTTGAGAACAGAAAGAAGTTAGCTCATCATAGAGGGTAGGGATGTGTTTGTGTGTGTATATATGTATGGGCACACATGGGTATGTGTGTTTCTTGCATATGGAATAGGCAAATATAAAATAACTAGACAGAAGGAATAGCATGGAAATGTAAAAAGTTGTGAAATAACTTCCTGCCTTCAGTGAAAAACTGTAATCAATATGGCTCTAATATAGAGAGCTCCAGAGAGTCAGAGATAAGGTTTGAAAGGTCAATGAGAGCTTAGTAAGAAAGAGCCCTGCTAGAATATGCCATACCATTGGGTCTGGAGTTTAGGGAAATGGGGAATCTTCAAAACATTTCACCAGATAAAAAATATATTATAGGTATTCAATATTTCCTCTCCCAGAAATTCCTCTTTACAAATTACCTGAAAGAAATAATCTGGATAAGTGCACAAAAAACAATTGATGTAAAATTGTTCCTGCCATTTTTTTATGAAAAAGTAAAAAGTTGAAAACAACCACATAGCAGGCTTTTAAAATAAAGTATGGTACATCCATATAGGTGGACTAGTATATGGATCTTGCAATGATGTGGAAAGATGTCCTTAATATATTGTTAAAAAATAAAATAATACAAAGAGTTTAATCTCATCAGTGCAGCCATGTATAATTTTAAATGTATTAAAAATATGGAATGATAAATTCCAAACCATTTGACATCCTCAGGAATTATATATTTTTATATATTTCTGTTTGAAGTTTTTACAATGAGCAAAAACAATAAAGGTATATCCATTTTGAAAAAATAATTTTATGTCAGAAAGATCAGTGTAGCATATTGTAGGAATTGGTATAGAGGAGTTTATTAGTTGGAGCAAAAACCAAAATGCACTGTAACAAAGATACCCAAATCACAGTGCTTCAGACAGATATAAATCAATTTCCCCCTCATGCAGCAACTCAAGTAAGTAATCAGGCTTTGCACCCACAAAGCCAACAAGGACCCAGACTAGCAGGGCAGGGGTACTATCCCCCAAATTGGTATCTGAGATTGTTCCGCCTTTGCCATTTCCAGACAGTGGGAAGGAAAAGGGAGAAGAGAGTCTAGGACAACAGTCTTTATTACAATGACTTGGGAGTTGCATACATCACTTCTTCTTTTGTCTCATTAGAGAGGATTTAGTTGTAGAATTAACTGAAGGTTGAAGGAAGGGTTGTCAATCAGCAATCTGCCACAAGAAGCAAAGAACTCTAGATGGGGAGATTTTTTTCCCAGGCTGATATAATCATTGAGCTAAGAGATGGGTTTTTGCTTTTGCTGTTATTATTTGTTTTTAAATAAGCCTCAGAGGCATAGAATTGAACTAACACTAATTGTAATCCTTGTTTCGCAATATATACTCTCACCATTGGTTCACCCAAGGTTTTCATTTGTTTCTTTGTTTATTATAAAATAAATTTCTACCCTACATAAAAACTAAATTGGTTGGTTTTTGCCACATAATAAATTACCCCAAACTCAGTGGCTTAAAATAAAAACATTTTACTAGTTCATGGTTCTGTGGGTTAGCAAGTCACCTGGGCTCACCTGGGTTATTACTTTGATCTGGGCAGGTTTGGCCAGGTGGTCTAAGATAGCTTCACTCACAGTCATCGGGAGGTTGGTGCTGACTATTGGTTAGGAATGGATGTCAGCTGGAGTGACAAGGCCATGTTTCTCCACCAGGCTAGCTCAAGGGTATTCACATGATGATGGCTGTAGTGTTTCCAGGAGCAGCAAGAGAGGGCAAGGTCAGTGTGCAAGCACTTTCCAAGCCAATGTCCATCATGTTTGCTCTTATCCCATTGGCCAGAGCAAGTCATTTACTAAGTCCATAGTTGGTCCAGGAGAAGACTACCCAAAGGTGTGAATCAGGGAGGCATGGATACCTTAAGGCCATTACTGCAGCAGTACACCATCATGGAAAAACCTACATCTGCATATGTGGTCCTCTCCATCCTATTTCCCTGCCTCCCTCCACCCAATTTTGAAACTTGAGTTCATCAATCCCATATTTTCCTTTATATATTTTTTTCTTATTTTACTTGGTTTGAACTTTATAGAAAAGAATATACACTATGTAATCTTTTGGAATTATATATATATATATACACACATATATATATGTGTGTGTGTGCATTGCCAAAATATTATATTGTGCATAACCATAAGTTATTCACTTTGACTGTTGTATAATATTCTATTATATGAATATACCATATTTTATCTATCATTTCACCTGAGGATGGCTTTTGGGTCATGTCCAAAGTTTTACTACTATGGACAATACTACTGTGAACTTCCTTGAACATGTCTTCTGCTATACATGTGCAAGTGTTTCCACTGGGTATATCTGAGAGTGGGATTATGAATATTCAACATTACAAAGTAATGTCAAATTATTTTCCAAAGTGGTTATATCAATTTACATTCTCACCAGCAAAGTATAAAAGAGCCTATTGATCCACAACCTCTCATGACTTAGCATAATATGGAAAGACTTCTTAATTTTTGTAATTAGATGTGTGTAAAGTCATAGCTCATTGTGGCACTGATGACAGTGTGGCATTAACTGTCCTTAGTCCCGGTCTTTGAGAACAGGACACCAGAGCTTGATTTCCTGGGCCCAGTCCCCCAGCACAGCTCCAGCTTCCTTTGCTTCCCTGACAACTTCTGGGATTTAAGGCCCATTGGGCCTCTGGCCATTTCCATTATAGTTACAACATAAAGTTCCTTCCAAATCTGAAATTCTGCTGTTTGATTTTTCTTTCAAAACTTTCTTTCTCTGGCAGCCCACTGTAAGGAAAAGAGCAAGAGGTTTGGAATTGGACAAATTTGGTATGAATTGTACCTCCCGTACTTAACTAGCATTGCAACCTTGAACAAGTTACTTCACATTTCTATGCTCCAGCTTTCTCACACGTAAAACAAATATAACAGTCCTCCTTTGTTTTCCGGGCTAGGTGTGGTGACACATGCAAGGGGACAGGCAGCAAATAGGTGCTCAAAACTGGAAGTGCTGCTGATCACTTGGCAAACGCTCTCACTGGCTTCCGCGTTGAAGGAGCCAGCCTACCGCAGCATCGGGATCGGATAGATTGGCCTTGCCTGGGGTTAAATAGCTATTTCAGTATTCATTCTTGTCAAATGAAATTGTGATTTTGCTGTGGCTCATGAAACCATAGTCAGATCTGACAAATTCAATCAGCTAATTTTTAGGCAAAGTCTCAATGTTTATAATGTAGATCGTTAGTCACTATTCCACCTGCACATGAAATATGACAGATCTCAGTGTCAGGTATTTTCACAACTAGCATTAACAATAATGAAAATAAGGCCGTGATGGCCCATCAGTGCTACTTTGCTCCAAGGGAGGGGGGCGGGCTCGTGGCGATATACCAGGCAGCATGTGGCCCTATGGGTCAGGAGACTTGTCTTGTAAACTTGGCTCTGCCATGAGTACATTAGGTGATTGCAAAAATATCTTGATGTCTGTCTCTGTGTCAGAGCTTCCTGAGAAAGTTGGTAAACACATACTTGATAAATGTTTGTTGCGTTAAAGTGAATTGGATCTGAAAAGTACCCATGTTGGAGTAAGCCACCCCCGGTATCCCTGGAGAGCACCTACACCTTCGCTACACCTACAGCTTCTCCTGCATGAAATTTTTTTCTGACTGTCCCAAACTGACAGGCCCCTCTTCACAAGCTCATAGCCTCCTGTTGAAGACCTTTTGCAAAGAACTCAGGGCCATAAAGTTGTCTGATGATACTTATAGGGCATACAAATTTGGCTGTAGTTTTCCAAAATTCTACACTTGTATTATTAAATACAAGTGTCATTTAGAGCTGGGAGTCTGTAAATGGCCTGGATCCTATGAATGACTCATGGAGAGTAAGGTGCAGGCCCCACTGCTGCATTCTACAGAGTTCTTCCTGGTGCCACACGGGCCTGCCTTCTGCGTGAGTGCCCCTTCTCTGGGATAACCTGCTATCTGAAGTCAAATCAGACATTGCTCCTACAGCAACCTTGATTTGTGTTTAGGATATTTGTGTCAGAGGAACTGTTTAAAGGTCTTCCCAAGACTCAGACAGGTGCAAATGTCACCAGAGAGTCAGAAAGAAAAAAAAAGACTCAGGTATGAAAGAGACATTAAAGCATAACTGTCTCTTTAATGTAGTGCAAGGCAATAAGGGTCTAAACCTGTATTTCAAGACTAGGGTCCTAATCCCAGCTCTTCTACAGATAGCATGTGTGATTTTCAGTGAATTGCCTCTATTCTTTGAGCTTCAGTTTCCTCACTTAGAAAACAGATATAATGTCTGTTCTGCCTCCTTTGTAGAACCATTTAAGGCTCAAAGATGACAATGTGTGGCATTGCCGTGGGGTTGCATTGGAAGCTGTTGTTACCATGGATCATCTCCCTCTGCTTCTCCCTGGTCCCCAGCTCATGAGAGCCCTCACTGCTCTTTAGCTGATGGGACACTGTCATAACCGTCATCTGGATTCTTTGTGTTTGCTCAGCACTTACTCACAGGAGCTGAAGGCAGTGGGGCTTCTCTTCTGCACCATCCCTGGGGGACTCTCATCATGCAGCAGCTCTGAGCTCAGACGTATTTTGCAGGAGAATCAGCTAAAATTCCCTTCCAGTTGGTTTTAGCCCATTTCCCCCTGCCACGTTCTCTGGGACCAAACTTCTGTCTCCAGCAGCAGGGAGAGCAAAACTAGTGCCAGATTACCCAATTACAGAAGCTAAGAAGACCATCACTGGTACAGTATATTTTGCTCAGGGTCTTGATACTAATTTCTGGAACATTGAGTTGCATTAGTAATATTCAGTCTTTTCCCTACTGTGTGGCACTTAATGTTTGCTGTTTTCATGGTAGAACCAGACAGGCTGCATTCTGACTATGACATGAAGGACTACACTTTTATTCCTTTGCATCCATATACCATAGTAATAAAGAGCATATATTTTAGATTCCAAGGGTTCTAAGATTGAAATCTATCTTTGCTATATATATGATCTCCCGCAAGTCACTAAACTTCAGTTTCTTTCTATGGAAAATGGGTTAATAACATATATATACCCTTACAGGGTTGTGGGGAGTATTAAATGACCTAACTTATGTAAAGTGTTTAATACAGTTCTTGGAACATAGTAAGAGTTCAATATTAGTAGGTATAGTTATTACTAACTATATCATCATATAATCTGTATTATCTCACTCCCAACTCGGGTTTCAGTGATCTTCATAGTTTGTCAATTAATTTAACAATCACACATATTTCTTCTTGACAGGAAGACTGATGTTATCTCTTGAGTCCTTCTCTGTTGTCCCACATCTCCCCTATGAATTGTCCAAGAACTTAGGGGTGTATAAAAACCAAGAGAGAAAACTAGTCTGATCTGTCCTCATCTGCCATGGCTGCCGGCTGCCACATAGTGTCTCTGTGGAAGACTAGTTTTGTGCAGCCTGAAATTTCCCAATGCAGTGAGGATGGATGCCCTTGTGAACTGGTCTTGGGCTTGTGTATCTTACCTTCAATTGCATTGTTATCATTTCCCCTCCTCTGCTCTGAATTTCAGGATGGAGAGGCTGACTATGGGAGGTGGGAATTCCCAGGTCTCTGGTCACCTGGCTTCTAACTGGCCTCTGCCAATGGAAGACCTGGTAGATTAGAAGGAAGTGAAAGGAAGAAGTCAGGGTGTTTCTCCTCCTTCTTCTCAGCCTCAGGCTTATTCCCTTTCTTGTTTTTCCTGCTGTCTCTGGGCATTCTCACCTGGATTTTTAGCTATACCATCATCTGCATAGCAGATTTTCCACATTCAGTTCCTTCTAAGTGTGTTCTGTTTTCCTGGCTAGACCCCTACTGATATGATTTGCTGGATCCCTGCAAGTACTGGGGTGGGGGGGTCTACTGTATTAGCTCTAAGATTTCAGCTTTCATTCTTGCATGTAGATATTCATTTATCACTTGCACAAACATGACACTGAGTCAGGGTGACTGAGGCCTGGAGAACCTCAGCCTTATCACTACATAACTAAGGGAGGCCACCAGCAAAGAGCTCTTCTAATGGACCTGCTGGTACTAGTTCTGAAAATGACACTGAAGCTCAGCCGTCACCTCCTCCTTGACCCCAGCAGTGTTTAATCAGAGGCTGTGTTCAATCATACACCCCTCTATGCTACCACAATCCCCTGCTTGTGCTTCTGTTGCAGCACCAACACTGTGTGTAGAATTGTGCATGTGTAGATATGTGTATGGTTATGTGTCTCATCACCCAGTGGAGAGGGAAGCCTTTGAAAATTGAGATTATGTCTATAGCCCATGTGTCTATCACAGTGCCTGTCCCAGAGGAGCTATTCATTGTATATTTAATAAATTAGGCAAAGAATAAATAAATGAGTGATGCTCTCATTATATAATAATTAGAGGAGTAAAGGAATGGATGAATGAATGAATGAAATTCAAAGAAGTTAATGAAAGAGAAATACAGAGGAGTGAGTGCATGATGCCTAAAGAATTCACAGCATGGAGGTTCCAAACCTGAGATTGTTTTTGCTCATCCTTTAAAATCCCACCCTGAAGGCCTGCATCACAGCCCTGTTTGAAAGAAAAAATGAGAAACAAGAAACCTCTTTTAAAGAGTTATGAGAGCTTGCCAAAATCAGAAAACAGCAACTCAAGTCCTGCTTCCCCAGATTATCTTCCTTTTTGGCTCCACCCCAGCCAGCTGTCTCTGGAGGAAGGAAGGGCAGGGCGCTGGCAGGGCATAGGACACCTAGGGACCACCCACCAAAGTGTCACTCATCTCTCCCCACAGTGATGGCAAGGGAAGTTCTTCTCACCACTTTATAGATAAAGAAACATTTATAGATAAAGTGACATTAGAAAATTTGTCCAAGATTCCCCAACTAGTAAATAATCTAATTTGGATTTACACCCAGTTCTCTGCAAAGCCTGGAGTGGCCTTTCTCTATCCCCACCTCCAGTTGCCTTTACCTTAATGCACAGGGATGTGATTTACCTGTGCAGCTGAGGGGAGGGATGTGGCTGGATGACTAGATATTACTGGACAGGGGACACTGCTTTGGAAAACAACATTCTACATGAAATTGAAAACTGGAAAAAATATATATATACCAGAGATTTCTACCAGGTAGCCACTAAAAACCTCAAAAACAGAAGTGTACAGCCATACGCTGTCTTTTAAGAGTTTAATCCTCTCTGGGGTGTTTTTTTAGGTCAATTGATTTTCCCCCCCGAGAAGCTGCTGGAGTACCATCTGTCACTCACTGGATTCATGGCAGGTCCACAGCAGCTGTCTCGGGAAGGTGTCCCTAGCCTGTCACTTCCCACGTTTGTCTGTGGTCACAGTGTGTTGGTCAGGGGAGCAATGCCCAGCCCACTGTTAATGCTCTTAGTCATTTCTTCACTCTTACCCTCACTCACCCCCTCCCCTACTTATTTGCAGATCTCATAGCAGGCTGCGGCAGGGGGATGGAGAAATGGGCGATTCATTCTGTTTCTCCCTCACCCATTCAATTCATTTGTTCCATACTCTCCTTGAGCTCTGGAGGCGCACTGCACCAGTGGAGCAGGCGACCTTGGACACACATAATTAGGATACCACATTCTAAGAATCTTCGCAAAGGTAACCATCACAGGCTACGGGAGCACTTGGGAGGGAATAGCTAGCCCTGCCTGGTGGAGAGGAGGAAGGTGTCACCGAGGAAGAGATTTTCCAGTTAGTCTTAAGAAATGAATTAGGGATGCCCCGTGCAGAGGGAGAGAGGGAATGGACGCAGGTGGAGGAAAGCTGCTGTGGCCAGGCACAGGGCTGCACAGAGGCTGGGCTGGTCAGGAACCTTCCTCCACCCCAAGTGAGGGCAGGAGAAGAGCCTAAAGAGACGACTTGTGTTTTAGGCACGATCATGTGCCGGAAATGCCAAAGAGGAGCCCTTTTGAGGGATCTGTCAGGAACAGGCACTTCCCTATTTCATGTTTTATTTTAGCTGGAATTTCTGTTCCTTGTCAGTCACATGATATACACCTTGGCGAGCAGCCAGCCAGAGCAAGATTCCCAGCCTCCTCCCTGGTAGCTGGGGCATCTGCATTAAGCCCAGATGCCCAAACCACTCTCTCTTTTAGATCCAGCAGCACACAGGCAAAGAGGAAGAAAGCGAAGTTGGGTCTTTGCCCTAGCTTTCATGAAAAGTAACTTTCCAGCTTCAGTCCCAACTATCTCATTTGAGATTTTCTCACTTCTGTGTTTGTGATCCAGCAACTCTTTCCCCGTGGAATTCTCTTCTTCCTGCATATTCTTCATGTTCCTATAAAAAGTTTTCCAAGTAGTCTAAAGGATGAGAGTGTGCCCTTCTTTAAGCTCTCAGAAAACTTTACCCTGTGGGAATGACTTCTTCCTAGAGATGTGGTCGTATGTAATAGAAAAGGATAGTCTTGCCTGGGATGTAAACTCTCGGCACCAGAGTCACCATCTCTACATTCCCTGGACCTGGGTACACCTGGCTGTCAGTGGCTGCATAATGAGTATGCAGTGACCTGAACACAGACTCAGGAGCTAGTTGGGGCTGGGTTCAAATCCTGCCCCTAACACTTCCTAAGTGTTAACACCAAAGTAGATCATTTAACCTCTCTGATGCTTAAGCAGCATTAGCAGGTTGGAGATGGTGGAGGTTAAGCTCCCTGTCCAGTCTCTAGGACACAGTGGGTGCTCCACAAATGGTGTCTACTGATGCACGCCCTTTCTTTCCCTTCTCTTCACCCCTTGCAACAAGGAAGCTTATGTTTTCCTGCTACGCTGGATGACTGTAGTACAAAAATCTAAAAATCAAAAACCTAAATAAACTAGATTACAGAACTCTAGCAGAACCCCTTCATCCCCATGAAAAATGATCACAGGGAGCAAAAGTACATAATCAAGGGGAGAGATAAATGTCATGCAAAATTGCCATCTCAAAATAAAAGGCGAGCTGCGCCACATTCTTCCCCATAATCACATCGTGGAAACATGTGCAGCACCGCATCAAGCCTGGAGTATATTATGAACCCCTGCAGACACAGAAATTTTGCGAGCTGTAGGTTGCAGAAACCCACAGAGCTGGGAAAGCAGAGGTTTAATGGTATTTTAAATGTTTTGACTATACAGAAGGCAGAATCTGCAGGCTAATCATTTTCAGAATACTTGATGCACCGTAGGTCACCGTGGGACCTGTGTACTCCCCAGCTTTCTGCACCACGAGTGAGGCAAGTTAGAAGGGGGAGGGCAGGGGATAACAAGTCTATGGGGTACCTACTATGCGCCTGGTGCTCTGCCTCAGTTACTTCCCCTAATCCTACCTGGGAGGTGGGAGTTCTAAGCTATACCTGGGCCTGGAGGCTAGCTGATGCCCTCAATCCCTTTTCTTGCCATGACTCCTTAAGGGTCACCCCATGACACACCCCCATGAGGTCTCACGGAGCTCCTGAATTCATTTGTGCCCCACTCAAAAGAGGCATATTGGAACATGAGTGTCTGAGAGTTATGATAAAAATAATCCTAAATCTCATTTATGTGTTAAAATTAAATCATTCCATACGCCCATGTTCATGGCAGCATTATTTACAATAGCCAAAAGGTAGAAGCAACCCCAGTGTCTATCAATAGATGAATGGATGAGCAAAATGTGATCTATACATACAATGCAATATTTTCGGTCTTTATAAGGAAGGAAATTCTGACATATGCTACAATATGGATGAACCTTGAGGGCACTGTGCTAAGAAACACGAGCCAGTCACTGAAGGACACATACTATAAGGCTCCACTCATAGGAGGTACCTGGAGGAGTCAAATTCATACGGAGAGTAGAATGATGATTATATGCCACTATGTTGCCAGGGACTGGGGGGAGTAGGGAATGTAGAGTTGTTTATCGGGTAGAGAATTGCAGTTTTGCAAAATAAAAAAGTTCTGGGGATTGGTTGCACAACGTGAATACACTTAACACTACTGGACTGTACACTTGGAAATGGTTAAGGTGGTAAAGTGTGGATGTCATGTGTACCTTATCACAATGTAAAAAAATTAAATCAAACACCACTTTGGCACTTTATTTTGTTAAAATAATTTAGTGAGATGGCATTTATGTTTTGTTTCCCCTGAAGTGGAAAAGGACAGAAAGAATAAGAGACTGAGACTGACTGTCTCTCTCGGGTTCTGTCCCATTCTCAGGAGAAGCCAAACGTCGTGTTCCCTTGCCCAGGGCATCCTGCCCTTCCTGGATTTTATGAAAGCCAATTCTTTAAGGTAATTGTACTCATCATTTAGACGGGGAAAGAATCAAACTCCTTTTAGAGTTGTACGAAGAGCAAAAGGAAAGGGAGAGTCAGAGACACAATTAGAGCAGCAGAGACAAGAGAAGATCCTGCAAGTCCAGAAAGGAAGGACAGAGAGGCCTGGGTCTGCAGGTCGTAGGTGTCCAGGAAACTGTCTGCCTTTCACGTGGACCCCACCCCTGAAGGCAGCAGAACCTTTGCCATGGCTGGGAGACCAAGAAGACTGGACTCTGGGTGCCAAGACTCCTGGCCTTGGCAAAGGCCCTGTTGCCCAATGTAACATAACAGAAGCATTACTGCTGAAATCCAAAACGTCATGAGGCATTTATAAAGCGCAGCTTTTTAAAGCCTGGCTGACGTAGCTGAAGTCTAAGGGTCCTCCCCAAAGGCTGTTCTCTCTGCATAAGAAGCCTGAGAGCAGCAAACTCTAATCTTTATTGAAGTAGAATTTCCCATCAGCTCTATGAAATCATGGTTCAAAGTTGTATTTGATTTGATTTTTAAAAATTAAGTGATATGACCTTTTTTGTGCACTTGAGCTTATGGGTCCACATTCATATACCTAAAATTTATTCTTTTAGTAATTTAAATTTTTATTTTTAACTGACTAATAATAATTGAGTATATTTATGGGATACAATGTGATGTTTTGATATATATTAATATATATATTCACACATACATAGTGGAATGATTGTACCAGGCTAATTAACACATCCATCAGCTCATATACATATCATTGTTTGGTTGTAAGAAGACTTACAATCTATTGTTTTAGCAATTTTGAAATATATAATACATTATTATTAACTGTGGTTACCTTGCTGTGCAATAGATCTTGAAAACCTGTTCCTCCTGTCTAACTGGAACTATGTACATTTTGGCCAAATTCTCTGCTTTCCTACCCTCTTTCCCAGCCTTTGGTAACCACTATTCTACTCTCTACTTCATTGTGTTTCATTTTTTTAGATTCCACATGTAAGTGAAATCATACAGAATTGTTTTTCTGTGCCTAGTTTATTTCACTTAGCACAGTGTTTTTCAATGTCATCCGTGTTTCACATATGACAGAATTTCCTTCTTTTTTAAGGCTGAGTAATATTCCATTATATATACATTTTCTTCATCCATTCATCCACTGATAGACACTTAGGTTCATTTCATATCTTGGCTATTGTGAATCATGCTTCAATGAACATGCAATAAACACGAAAGTGCAAATACCTTTTCAATAGACTGATTTCAGTTCATTTGGATATATATCCCAAAGTGGAATTACTGGATCATATGGTAAATTTATTTTTAGTTTTTTGAGGAACTGCCATAATGTTCTTCATAATGGCCATACTAATTTGCATTCCCACCAAAAAAAAATTCCTTTTTTTCCTACATACTTGCCAACACTTATTATCTTTTGTCTTTCTGAAAATAGCCATTCTAACAGGTATGAGGTGACATCTCATTGTGGTTTTTATTTCCATTTCTCGATGATTAGTGATGTTGAGCATTTTTTTCACAAATCTGTTGGCCATCCATATGCCTTCTTTTAAGATGTGTCTATTTAGGTCCTTGCCCATTTTTTCATTGGGTTGTTTTCTTGCTTGGAATTGTTTAAGTTCCTTGTATATTTTGAATATTAGCCCTTTGTCAGATGTATAGTTTGTGAATTTTTTTCCCAATTGTGGGTTGTCTATTCACTCTGTTAAATTTTTCCTTTGCTATACAGATGCTTTTTTAGTTCGATGCAATCCCACTTGTAATTTTTGATTTTTTTTGCCTGTGCATTTGGGGTCATAGCCAAGAAATCATTGCCCAGAGGCCATGGGGCCCACAGACCAATGTCATAGAGCTTTTCCCCTATGTTTTCTTCTAATAGTTTCCTATTATCAGATCTTATGTTTAAGTCTTTATTCCACTTTGAGTTGATTTTTGTATTTGGTGTGTGATAAAGGTCCAATTTCGTTCTTTTGCATTTGGAGATCCAGTTGTCCCACACTGTTTATTGTGTGTTCTTGGCACCTTTGTCAAATATCAATTGACTATAAATGTGTGGATTATTAATATTTCTATGCTCTTTATACTGTTCTATTGGTTAATGTATCTGTGTTTATGCCAGTACTGTGCTGTTTGATTACTATAGCTTTGTAATATATTTTGAAATTAGGTAGTATGATGCCTCCAGCTCTATTCTTTTTGCTCAATATTGCTGTGGCTATTTCAGGACTTTTGTGGTTCCATACAAATTTTATTGATCTTCTAGATGCATCATAAATTTTGATATTCTAGATATTAAATCTTGATAATCCCGATACTAAATAAGCATGCAGGAACCAACCCCCTGACATCCCCACAACACTGCCCCCCAGTTTGGATAGACCCTGCCTATTGGAACAGAACTGGCTCTAGCCTGCCTGGTTCAGGCCCCTGGCTTGATGACAGGCCCTTCAAGGGGTTGCTATTTACTTCTCTGCAGGTTTCTCACCAGCCTGCCCTTCTTCTGCTAGCTCACGTGAAGATACCCACCTGTAGATTAGATTTTAGATTCCCCTGGAGACCTCAAGTCCTGCTTTGTCCCTTGAATGTCACATCGGTTTGATCAACCCCAGCCCCAGCCCTTCCACCTTCATTCACCCCAAACACGTATTTGGGGAAGCATGCAGGGCTCAGAAAGGAAATTAAGGCTCAAATAAGTTGCCCCAAATCACTAAGGAACAGTGATAGGGAAAGCCAGGTCTTCCTGGCTCCAAAACTTTTATTCTTGCTTATATGCTAAGCTGCCTCTATAATTCAGTGCCTCACACAGAGTCTTAACAATCAATGTTAATTCAATGGTTTTATGTTTCTTAGAGTAAAATACCTGAGTAATAAAAAATACCAATAATCTTTCATGAATGATGAATGAGCAGGTGTGTTAGGTTCCTTTCTTACTGCTGGGAAAGGCACATTGGGGCACAGGGTATAAACCCTTGTCTGTTACTAACTAACTGGTGGTATGACCTTGTGCAAGTCACTTACACTTTCTGTTTTTCAGTGATCACATTTACAAAATGAGTATTTATAGCTAAGTGATCTTTCAGAACATTCCTAATTTGTGATTTTGGCAGCCCTAGCTCTAGCCAGGCTCTGATACCTCATGCCAAGGACAACATTATGACCAGCACAAGGGCTGTCCTGTAGCACTCTCTCCTAACCATTTTTGCCATAGATGTATTCTCCTCGGGAAACAATGACATTTCTGCAGAAAAGGGCGGGCTTTGTCCTACTGCCACCCGGAATATGTTCTATCTCTGTACCTCCATGAACAAAACAAATCAGCTTCTGTCATGAGGATATTTCTTCCCTTCTCCCAATATATAGCAACTTGGTCTTTACGCTGCAATAACTTTGAGTTCTTTCACTCTTTGCTACAGTCAAGAGGGCTCAAACTATCTCAGTGTTTGTTATCTTGGCATGGTGTGGCATCATTTAAGCAATATCTCATAAGCTACAGTCTAAGTCCCTTTTCTTCCTCCCTCCCTACTTTTTCTCCATCTTTTTTTCTCCTCCCTCTTTTTTCTTTCTTCTTTCCTTCCTCCCTCCCATTCATTTTTGCTCAAACATTTGCCAGGGTAGACACACATACTAAAGTATTCGCCTTTCTGGAGTTCAGAGTCTAGTGTGGGAGAGAATTGGAACAGAAAGAAGTGTCTGATGACTGTCTGCATTGGTGCAGAGGAGGGCAGGGTAAGTTTTGTAGCAGAAGCTAGGATAGGGACAGTCTGGAAGGGTTACCAGGACAACTGGAATACTGAGATGCTTATAAAAGATAGGGCAAGTGTTTGCAGATTGGTGACAGGTGCAGCAGGGGTAGGGAGGGCTATCCAGGCGGAAGTTGCAACGTGCACAAAGGCATTGAGGCTGGGCCACTCAGCAAGGAACACAGACAGAGGGCAGAATGAGAAATGAGCTGAATTTTTTCACAGCAGCCTGCGGTGCCAGGGCTGTACCTCCTCATGGGAACAGCTTTGCCTCTAAGCTACTTTCATTTTATAGTTTTTATTTTTTAAAAAATATACCTATTTATTCTTCTGAATTCTGTATGCATGTATGAGGGTGGATGTGTGTCCCATACAACACTAGGGGACCTGACTTTCCCTATGTCCTTTTCTAGTGGAGAGAGCCCACTTCCTACGTGTGAACTTATTCTGAGACATGCAGCGGAGGAAGTGGGACCAGACATACTGTGCCTTAAGGCAGGATTTGACACTGCATCTGTCTGTCTCCAAAAATCCACTCTTCCAGCTGCCAATAGATAGTTCTGGGACCTAGAGGAGGTGAATGGATATCTCTGAAGTGTGAACTCCTCATTTGTAAGATAAGTACTACCTCACCACATACTGGTGAGGATTTATGAAATGATTGCACACAGCAATAGCTCCTAGTTCACTTCTTTGCACTCGGTCCTGCCGTCCCTGAACTGTTCTTTACCTCAGAGTGATCTTTCAAGATGCAAATCTGACGAGTTTCTTCTACCCTTGTCTTCACATGTTTACAACTTCCATGGAGTGGGTCCTGTTCATCTTAGAATAAATAGCAATGTCCTAGCATGGCCATTGGAGGACTGAGCTCAGACACGGCACTTTTGTCACACCAATATCAGCTCCTCAAACACTCCATGTCCCTCACACCACAGTGCCTTTGCACTGGTCCTGCTTAGCTCCTGTTCATCTGTCAGAGCCCACTCAAATAAGACATCCTCAGGGAACTCTCTCTGGTGGCCTATATAAGTCTTATAAGAGTCCGTATGGCACCAGGTCACCCTCTTCCTAGGCCTAACCGATGGCTGTAATCAGATACTTATTCATTTAGCTCTGTCTCCTCTTCATTTGCAGGTGCTCCTCGACTAATGATAGGGTCATGTCCTGATATATCAATTGTAAATTGAAAATATTGTGCATCAAAAATGCATTTAATTAACCTACCAAACATCATAGCTTAGCCTGGCCTTCCTTAAACATGTTCAGAACACTCACATTAGCCTGGTATTGGACAAAATCATCTAACACTAAGCCTATTTTATAATAAAATGTTGAACATGTCACATAATTTGTTGAATACTGTACTGAAAATGAACAACGGAGTGTTTGTATGGGCACTCAGCATTAACTTGAAAGCACACTGAGCCTGAAGAATCTTTGAAGCATTGAACTAAAATTAATTGGTGGACAATGGGGATGCTACAGAGACAAGGTCATCCATCTCTCTCTCTCTCTCTCTCTCTCTCTGACAGTCTCAAGGATCACTGGTAGAAGGCGCTGGGGCATCCACACTTGTTGATAGTTTAGCAGATGTAGTGTTCTTCAGGAAGATACAAAGTATCTGCTGCTATCCCTGGTGATCAGGTGGCTGACTGAGAACTGCAGCTGGCTGCTGCTGCCCAGCATCACAAGAGGGTATCACAGTGCACATCACTAGCCTGGGAAATAACCCAAATCCCAAATTTGAAGTGTGGTTCCTACTGAATGTTTAATGCTTCTGCACCATCATAAAGTAAAAACTATTCTAGGTGGAACCATCCTAAGTCAGGGACCATCTGTATAAGGGCCATTAGGGTAGGCACCATTTGTTTTGTTTACCGTTTTAATTCTCACTGCTGATGGAGTCCCTAGCACATAGTGGGGATTCAATAAACATATGCTGTGTGAATGATGTCCATTAAGTGTTAGATTCATTCTACCTAATGGGGAGGTTTTCAAAGAAAAGGAAAAAAAATATAAAGAGAGATGGCATCTCAGGAGGTCAGATGTCTGAGTTTTACTTTGCAGATAGAGAAGTTCTATTTTGTCAGCATAAGGCACATGGAGTCATGTTCAAGGGGGCTGATTCACAAAAGACCGAATAACATAGACCAAAATGTCAAAATGTTCATCCTTAACAAGAAGACTATTACTCACACTGTATATTCTATATGCCAAATCCATTTGATATGTGGCCAAAGAAGAAGATGAGGAAAAGGAAGAAGAGGAGGAGGAGAGAAGGAGAGCATAGAGGAGGAGAAGATTATAGAGTAGAAGAATTCCAGGTTTTGTGATAATAAAAAAATAGTGCTCTTATTAAGCACTTTACCTAATTAATAGTAATGAAAGTGATGATAATAATGATTACAACAATAATATCAATGAACAATTAGCAACTAACACTCACCGAATGCTTACTAAGTACCAAGTTTTCTGCTAAGTGCTTTATTTTATTCCTTTAAGACTCTTCACAAGCCTATGAGATAGGTCATAGATTGGTATCCCTGTTTTGTAGATGAGAAAATTGAAGCTCAGAGAAGTTAAGCAAGTTGCTCATTGTCACATAGCTAAGAAGTGGTAAAGCAAAGATTTAAACTGAAATCTGATTGCTAACTCTAAATGTTTCACCCAGCTTACTGGAATACATCTACAAGTTGTGGCTGAGCACATTGATGAGTTATATACCTCTCTTGGCTTCAGTTTTCCCTTCTATAATAGAAATTCCAAACCTATTTCTCTTGCAGAATCTTGTGACAATTGAAAATGTTGTTGTTATGAATATACTTAGTGCCCAGATCTTGGTTTCTAATACTATTCTCCAATAAAGGGAACCAGGGCTGCTTGGCTGATTCCAGGGCTGGGGCAGGAAAAATACAAGAAGAGCCAGGAGAAACTTATAGTGCTAGAAAGTAAGAAAAAGCTAAAAAAACAAAATAAAACAAAATACAAACCAAACACAAATGGGGGATATGTCAAAAGGACACAGGAAACAAACAAATAGCACCCAATGGCCATAGCTGGTATAAGTTGAGCGACAAAATAGAGTAGTTTCAGATTATAACCCAAAGTATAAGATGAATATCCATGAGCCTATACTGATATAATGAATGATTGAATAAAGAAATAAATGAAAGAGAATAGACAATCTTTTGTGCAGAATTACAAAAATTTATGTAGCTACTCCACCCTCAAAAACAGAGGGGGAACATAACTTCCCACTCCATTGTTGATTATACATAACAACTTCCTTCCAAAGAACACAATATGGAAAGATGGAAGAGAAAAGTAACTTTACAGTGGAGACACCTAACAAAACCTACCTTAGCCAGGTGACCAAAAATGAAAAGTCATTCAAAAGTGAAAAGTGATTTAAGATATGATATAAATGATTTACCTCTTGGGTCTCCCTCCATAAAACCCATAACTTCAATCCTATGATCAGGAAAAAATAATCAGAAAAATTTCAATTGAGGAACACCCTACAAAAAAATCTGACCAATAATCCTCAAAACTGTCAAGGTCATCAAAAACAAGAAAAATCTAAGAAAGTGTCATAGCCAAGTAGAACCTAAGGAGACATGAAGACTAAATATAATGTATCTTGGATGGGATGCTGGTAAAAGGACATTAGGTAAAAATGACAATAATCTGCATAAAGTATGGAGGTCAGCTAATAATATCGTATCAGCATTGGTTCACTAATTGTAACGAATGTATCATGCTAACACATTTGAGATATATGGGAACTCCTTGTATTAGGTTTGCAGTTTTTCTGTACATAGAAAACTGTTCTAACATTTAAAATATTATTTTAAAAATGCTGTTGGATAGGAAAGTGCTTCAAAATGACTTTATAGGGGCAAGGTGCTAAAAATTATTGGTATCGTTGATTAAATGAATTTGGGGGGGAATATTTGTATATTTTACGTTTTACATTGAAAAGCGGCAGCCCGTATGTTTATGTGGCTCTCTCATAACACTGGAAAAAAATTAAAGGAAGAAATATCGAAAGTATATTATTGCATGTTTATTATCTTACTATGTGCTAGTCCCCATGCCTAACATCTTACATGACTGTTTTTTTATTTGATTTTTCAAACTCTATATTATGATTTTTCAGTTGTCACACCAATCCTGTTGCCATCCCCACCTTACCTGTCAGGCAACTGTGGCACAGAGAGGTTAAGTAACTTGCTGGAGACCCCAGCACTAGGAAGTGATAGAGAGAACTTTAAATCAGAGCAGCCCCAGATCTCACCCTTAATTACTACATAGCACTGCCTCTCTAATCAGCAGAACAACAATTAAGCTGTTAAGATTTTCGACAGGGTGTACGAAAAAGAGGGCTGTTTATCCTCTTTAATGCAATTCACCTGACACTCTTAGACAACACATTGGATGAACCAATTTATCCTGACAAAAGGAGAAGAGTAATTAGTTAATGACAATTGATTTGGGCCTCCTCCATCATCCACAGGAGGCTGATAAATGAGTCTACTCCCCCCAACCTGACTTTGCCACCCCTTATTCATAACCAGTCACACCCATACGCACATCATTAGCTGGGAAGTATGCCCGCTTCTTTTAAATCTGAGCTTACAATCAGCATCAGCATCATCTAGTGGGGGACAAAAAAAAAAAGGAAAAAAGGAAGGAAAGAAATGGAAAAGAAAAGGCAAGACTCACCAAGCTGTCGAATGGGCCAAAAAAAAAAAAAATCTATAAAAAGACACTTTTATTTCATTGTCTTCAAACCAACCTCTGTGTGCTGTCAGTTCTGTGATTAGCCAGCTGTTTAGTTAACGGGAGTATCGATCGATCCGCCTGTCACACATTCTTTGTGAGGAGCAAGGGAAGGTGCTGACCCTTCCCAGGAAGCGCTGGTGACAGGTCTGTAATTTGATAATCACTGATTCAGGGAATATTTCACTTTATTCCTTGATGCACATCGCGTCAACTGGTGTGCCTTCGAGGCCTCGGATCATGCCAACTTTTACGTTCTAAAAGCTCTGGTGCAGGGGAAAGCGGGATAATGCACGGACCAATTTCGGTCTGTTTGGCTTCCCTTTCATGTGTTGTTACCAAAGATTAGAAATTATTGTGGTTCCAGTAAAAAAAATTAATAAAATAATATAACTGTGTATTACGATGTGTGGTTTTCGCAGAAAAGAAAAAAACGTGCAAATAAACTTTTAGGGCAGAGGGTAGCCCGTTGTTCTAGACTTGGAGAATAAGATCTTAGACAAAGCAAAACGCGTCTATGAGGTAGCTATCAAATTCCCTGGCTTTGGAACTAAAAGCGGCATGCTGCGTCCAGCTTTAAGCTCAAAGCTTGAACGGAGAAAAAGGAAAACATTATTCCTCCTATCGCTTTGTGTTCTTAGCACAATGAATAGAGATGAGTGAGCCTGGATTTGTTGAACAGTAGGAATTATATTCCAACCGTGTTGGGTTTAGTAAAAGCCACAAATATGTTTTTATCCTGTATTTTCATTCTGCCTGGTAAGCCTCTTGACATTTTAATAAAACTTATCATAGACTGCTGATTGAATTATATTTATCAACGTATTGGCAAGGCAGTTTAAAATGGGGGAAAATAGGCAATTTAGCCTCCAACTATGAGTCCTAGCCACTCTGTGAATGAATTTGTTTAGTTTTTGGCTTTTGTAACCTTAGTACATGTTGAGCCTCAGTTTCCTCCTCTGATAAACTGGATAATAATGGGATTGATGGAAGGCATACAAAGGATCATGAAGCAAGGCGGGGTGGCATCTCTTTCAATGCGAGGAAAACACTCTGGGCTCCCAGCCGCTCAGCATGGTTCCAAACCCCCTATCTGTGGGTCTGTGCACTCATCCTTTCCAAGAGAGGACATGCGTGAACACATATGCCACTATCTAATATCAGATGTTCTCGGTAGGCTTATTTTTTCATGCTAAGCTGCATTGGGATGATGGTAGGGATGGGGAACAGTAATGACTCCACCCCAATTTTCAGATTGTGCATCATCAGCTCATGTCAAAGACCCTTGGTCTAATCAATCTAGGACAGGTAGCCAGGATGTTTTTGTTTGAGACTTATGTTCCAAACCACAGTGACTTATCAGAAAGAACCCTGGGGACCTGTAAATGCAGAGGCACTGACAGCTTCACAAACCCTCCAGGACCCTCACCTGTCCTCATTCCTCAGCCCCCCTTTCCATGGCTCCATTCAACATCACTGGTCTGTGTTGAGTTCCAGCCAGCCATGGGCTTACTCTCTGAACCAGGACACCACTTCCATAGTCAGCCCTCAGTTTACTCACTCAAATCAAAGACAGCCAATGGCCCATGACCTCTCCTCTGCTCTTGGCGGGCCCTGGAGTCAGCAGTCACCACGTGGGCATCCCAGACGCCCCAGACAGACCAGGTCCCCTCTGCAACATCAGTCAGCCACAGCTCCTTCCTCCTCCTCCTCTTCCAGTCTCTTCTCCAGTGAATGGCTCCTCTAGCCCTGAGACATAAAAGCAGACACTCCAGAATCACACTCAGTTTCTGCAGTGAACTCTGTTGATTCTATCTCTTTAATACTTCTTCAACTCTTCAGCTCAGGCCACCAGCATTTATCAGCTGTAGTATCACAAGGAATCTTCACTGGGTTCCTTGTTTCTGGTCTTTACAGGCCACGCCCTGACTGAAAATGCTTTCATTGCCTCTCATTACCCTCAGGGTAAGTCCCAGCCGCTTTACGAGGGTCTACAGTTTCTCCACAATTTACCTCTCCACCCCACAGCTTGCAGCTTCTCTGCTCACACCTTGTTCTCTGCCACAAAAGCACCTGAGCACTGCTCCAAGTACAATCTGCTGTCCCTCGTCCGGGTGTCGTTACACATGAGCCCTCAGCCTGTTTGTTTATTTAAAATTGTTAAATGGTACGTACAATATGACAGATACTTCACAAATATTAACCCATCTAATCTTCCTGACTACACTGTGAGGTAGTTTCTGAGGAGATGGGGACACAGAGAAGAGAGACCAGGAACCTTGCCCATGGCTGTTCATCTAGTGGGGTCAAGGTCTTTAACTCAGGTGGTCTGCTGACAAATCACTGCTCTTGTTGCTGTTGTTGTTGTTGTTGTAATCTGCCTAGGTACTATTTAATTTTTGGAAGTTAGCCCATATATTATTAGTTCTTAACGGAAGCTTCACCAGGTCATTTTTCTCACAACCATTCACAGTTCAGTGTTCAATTGTTTATATTCTCATATAACTATGTCTACATCTACCATACAAGATATTATCTTGTTGAGTCATAATTACTCTTTCATTTATCTGTTTCCTCCCAACAACTTACACAAACACACACACATCATACTGTGAGTCCTTTGAAGACAGGGATCTTATTTCATTAATGTTTATTATCCCAAGAATGTATTCTAGGTAAATGCTCCATAGTAAGCCCTCAATCAATGTACCAGGGCCCCTCCTAATCACTGTATATGTGTTATGCATTCTAACCTAATGACTGCCATGTGACTATTCTCATTTCACCAAGAAGCACAGTGACTGCAGTGTGGTTTGCTTAAACCTTTATCTTTAAAAGGGGTTAAATTGTACTTCATATCCATCAGAATTCCAGAAGATTTGATATTTAACATACTAGGGTATTTGACTCTATCAAATTAAGAATACGATATGTAAACTTTAATTATAACAAAGTGATTTTTACACTGACATTGTAAGTTGCTTTTGAGTTTATCTTTTACTTTATAATTAACAATTTAACTTGGTAGTGTTTAGGGTGAATATCTAATATGAAAGTTTTAAGCAAAATAAAAAAAGTGAAAGGATTTTAAATTATCCAAACTTAACCGAATCAAATGATCATTTCTTATGTCTGAAATTATTTAGGGAAATATTTACTACAACATGACTATCAAATGTAACTTCCTAAATGTAAATGGGATTTTATATAGATTCTATTTCCTCCATTCCTTCTAAGATTGATTTCCTACCTTTGCTGGCAGCACTGTGGGGGATACCTTTGAGCCACCCAGATTTGTAGTGAAGATACAACAAATGCACAAATGCCTCTAAAACCAATTAACACGTGTAGATCAATGCAGAGTTTTCCCAAAGTCTGGCCTCTGTTGCCTCACCTGAATCTGTAGGACCCACGAAAGAGGAGCAGAGCAGGAAGGAGTTAGACTAGGTCACCTGGAACTCCAGCATGGAACAGTGCTCGCTTACCCAAGTCTCCACAGCTGGGAATTGGCAGACCCTGGGACTTGTTTCTACAGTTTCAGTGCTCTTCATTCTCTCCAGTGGATAGCAAGGCAACCTGTTGTAAAAACTGACATTCAGGTGTTCCTTCCCCACTCTCTTCAAAATCATATTTGGCCAGAAATAAGAGAATTAATAATTAATAAAGAGATAATAAAGAGAAATGTATTAAGTACATTTTGATTCTCTATGGCCATCTTTTATAAACTTGCCCTTAGCTCATAGATGTCTACATGTAAAGGATTATTCTCCACTCTCCATGGCACAGGGTAACATCAAAGAGGCAGCTCAGGGTCATACTGCCACATTCAAACAGGGGGGATCTTAATCACACACCCCTGTCACTGCCTCACCCTCCCACCTCCCACCTCCCACATACCTGAGCCAGGCCAGTTGCTCTTTTGTCACACAGCCTATGTTAGGTCCATATAATGAAATACCACTCAGCAATAAAAGAGAATAAACTACTGAAACACCAGCAGTATGGATTCTGTGCTAGCAAATGGAGTATGCTAAGAAAGGAAAAGAGACCAGACTCAAAAGACTGCATGATTCCATTTACATAGAAAGTCATCGTTTTGAAAAATACAAAACTAAACAGGCAGAAAACAGATCAGTGGTTGCCAGGGACTGGCAGAGGTGAGAGAGGTAGATTACAAAAAGACACAAGGAAAATGTGGGGGGTGATGAAACTACTCTATATCTTGACTATTTATGGTTATGTGACATTGTGTTTGCCCAAAACTAAACCTTACAAAAGGGTGAAATTTACATTACATATCTCCAAAAAAGAAGAAACATCCAGATCCTTAAGGTTGGTATGGGTTGAAGGATCTCTGTGACAAGTTTAGGAATCCGGCCTCAAATACCCTCTACTGTTTCCCTCAGGGCCTTCTGACTATAGTCACCTCCAATTTGAACTCAGAGGAGAGATAATCCTCTTTTCATCTCCACAGAGAACCCCAGAGCAGAGCTGATTTGAAGCTGGCATGTCTCAAATCATTGATCTAAATGGTAGGTAGTGATTTCTACACTGTAGTGTGCATTAAAAGAAACACCTGGAGGAACTTGTCAAAATGGTCCCAGTTCCTGATATTCTGATTATATAGATCTGAAGAGAATCTGTGGTTTTGAAAAAAAATTGATGGAAGAGATTTCATCATACTTAGAGAAGCATTGCCTAGGGAATGCAAAGGAAAAATAAGGTAGATAATCTCATTTATGAAACATGGTATAATGATTTGAATGCTGTGGCATCCGTGCCATGGTCAGAAACCACCCTCATCTACCTGTCAGGAGTGCCCAACCTAACAGGCCCAGCAAGAGCCAGGACTGTCTGTTCTTGCCAGTCTAAGACCCTTATGTCTGATTTTCTGGTTCCTATCTGAGAGTTCTCTGTCCCCTAGGATAGGTAATATAAAGACGATACTTAGCTCTGTGTACGGGGGTGTGATCTCATTGTGGCCCCAGTAAGCCAACCATATCAGAATGCAGCAAATCTAACATGCACATTAGAGGGACACTTATATAGCCAGAGGTCATTGTATTCCAGGGAGAAAAAAACAATTCAGGTCAGAAATCAGTCTTGCAAACCTTTGGTCTTGTAGTTGAAAGAATACAGCCTTTGGAACAAGAACAACTTAGGTTTGTATTCTGACTCTGCCCCTGGCTATCCGTGGAACTTTGGGAAAGTCACATAAACTTGAACCTCAATTTTTTAATAATGGAGAAAATAAAACCCACCTTCTAAGAATTATATATAAGTTTTGGGAATGGTATGTGGTTGTTTTTTCTTTCTTTTCTACTTTTTGTTTTTATTGAGGCATAATTCACACAGTAAAGTGTACAAATCTTAAGGGCACAGCTCAATAAATTTTTTGCACAATAAATAGCTATGAAACCCCTTCCCAGTTAAAGACATAGAACATTTTGGGCACTTCGGAAGGCTCCTTTCTGTTCCCCTGCCATCAGTAACCACCAAAAAGTAACCACTCTTCTGACTTCTATCACCAGATATTATATTTCCAACTCATGGTTTTTTGATAAATATCAATGTCATTTTTATGACATGGGGTCAGGCAAGTGTCACTAAACCATGAGCATATGCTTCTTAAAAAACAATGACCCCATTGGATAGCTTGGAAAAAGATATCTGGAATCAGTGACACATTAAAGTTTGCTTAAATCATCCTGGGAGACCTTAGTCTTAAGAAGACGGTAGTAATGCTGAGCCCATGAAGGGGAGGAGGTGTTCACCTTGCTATGAATCCATGTGGAAGTGAGCCCAGCCTTAGTGAAAAATTGTATCTGACACTTGAAGGAGAAAAGCATGGAAGTTCATGTAGATTATTAAAGGAAGCAGACAGACAGATGAAAAGCTTACAGAAGAATATGAAATGATTTATGTGATATGGCATATGAAATTGCACAGGAGGTTAGCAGAATGTTCTGACACTCCATACTCAGTCTTCACTTTCCATCTTTGGAGGTAAAATTCCTCCAAAGTGAGCATTTTAACCATTCTTCTTTTCCCCAATCCCCCAGTACTACCTTCCCATTGGCCTATGGTAGCAGCTTCCTAAATGGTCCCATATTAAATCGCCCCAATCTGTCTCGAGGATGATTATTTTCAAAACATATCCAATCATGACATTTTCTACTTGAGAACCTTCAACGACTACATTTTATTTGCGAGATAAATTCCAATCTAAACATGATATTTAAGTTGCTTTCTTAACTTCCGCCTGATCACTTGGTCTTAAAATCAAACAGTCCTTTCCATTCACTCTAGACTAACCCTGCACTACTGTTCCCTGTACTTTTGTCTTCTTTGATTATTCCGTGGATAATCTTTCTGTCCTCTAATAAAGCCCTGATCCTGTATCAAGTTCATGACAACTGTCACTCCTCTGCCAAAACTTCTCCCACCCAACTCCTCTTTTGCCAGGCAGAACCCACAATCCCCCTGTACTCTATGTATCAAGGCCTCCGTCATGTAGCCTTTGTCACACTGTACTGTATTTAGCTGGCTGTATATTTGACTGTCATTGCACACGCTGGCTCAGCTGTGAGGCGCATGGCAACTGCAGGAAAGAGGAAGAAACTAGCAACAGTCTGCACTCGGTTCAAAGGACGGAGCTGGCCATGGAAGCCGACTTCCTAATGGGAGCCACCTGCCCAAATCTCAGGATCCAGAGGTAAATGGCAGGGATCATGCATGTGGTCTTTATGAGGTCTGGCATCATGCTCTGGAGGCTAGGACATGGCAGTCAGGATCTCTCGGTAGAGGGATGTGGTAGGCAGAATTCTAAGAGGTCTGCCCTGACTTCCTGCCTCCCTGCTGAACACGCCTAGTGTAACCTCCTGGACTGCAAATATAATAGATTTTACTCTCATGAGCGGATTAGGCTACATGGCAGAGTCATCCTTCAAATAAGGAAATGATGTGAGTGCACCTGACCTAATCATGTGAGCACCTTGAAAGCCAGGAGATTTCTCTGACTGGCCAGCAGGGGATGTCAGAGAGATTGGAATAACCAGAGATTCAATACGAGGGAGGTTCCTCACTGCTGAGTTGAAGGAGCCCACATGGCAAGGACGTGAGAGCGACCTCTAGGGGCCAAAGAGTGTTCCGTGGCTGACAGCTAGCAAGACAATGGGAACCTCAGTTCTACAACTACAAGGAAATAAATTCTGCTAACAATCTGGGTAAGTTTGGAAGCGGATCCTTCCCTAGTAGAGCCTCTAGATGAGGAAGCAGCTGCTGACACCATGATTTTAGCCTTTGAGACCTCGAGTACAGCATCCAGCTAAAGTGTGCCAACCTCTTAACTCATGGAAACAGTGAGATAATAAATGTGTTGTTTTAATTCCCTAAATTTATGGTCAATCGTTATGCAGTAATAGAAAACAAATGCAAGCAAGATAATATTTGCAGTCCACTGTGGTAAGAATTTTGTCAGTTTCCATGATTCAGCTAGACTGGTATAATCCTGAGCTAGCAACTGAGGGTCTAGAAAGCAGCATATGAGGATGAGGAGGGACTGACCTGCCATGTGGAATGGGACCTTTGGCCAGGCCACTAGCTCCATTTTGAGACTTGGAATGCACTTAGGAAATGAAAGCTGAATCAAAGTTGAATCAAAAAGAATGAATGAGAATGATTTCACTTGTTGAGTATAGGCATATTTAGGATTATTTCAGACATAGGAAAATCAAGTTAGAGCAGCCAGTCTAATGCCAGATCCCACCTGCCAGAGACATGAAGGTCCTCTCTTTCTATCAGTCCAGGACTCCCCTGGGCTGAGTCTGCTGTGCAAATGTCTTCAGTGCTAACAAGTGGGTCGGGCTGAGAAAGGCAGACACTGACAAGCTCTGCCAGCCCCACTAGCATGTAACTTGCAAATTCATCTCTAGAGGACTATATCTCATTCATCTTTGTGTCTTTAGCATCTATAGCAAAATCTGGAACAAGTAGGTTCCCACTATTTGTCAAACGGGAACTGTAGAAATCCCATGTGCTGTAGAATTGAAAGCCACTAAATGACCCATTTGGCCTCTTTCATAATTTATTGTGCTTTAATGGAAAGACTATGAGGTTTGTAGCCAGACAGACAGGAGTTCAAGTTTTGGTCACCATTATTAACCTCCCTGAACTTTATTCTCCAGAGTCCCTGCTGCTTGTTGGGCTTTTGAGACAACCAGCACCACACATAGGAAAAATAGTCTGTTCACTTTGTAGCTGTTCCAGTCAAACCTATCGTGAGCTTTCAAATTGAGGAGCTGCTGAGTTAATCCAAAAAATAGTGTTACAATTGAAACAAATATGCGGGCTTTGTCATTTTCCCTGCATCTAGATCGTGCTTACATTCTTGTCCTTTTTAAAGTGAGGGTATAACCACATGAAATGAGAAGCTTTAGGACATCAGCCATGGGCGTGGCAAGTACACCATCCCTTATAATTAGCCTACTACCCACCAAGAACTTGCTTATTGCTTTACCTCTGCCAAGTATGTAAACTTGCGTCAGTTAGTAAGTCTCCATTTTCTTAGCTATAAGGTGGGATATAAACAGTATCTGCTTCATAAAATTGTTAGGCAAATGGAATTAAAAATTTTAAAGCATTGTGGTGCTATATAAGTTCTAAATAAATATAAACATCTCCTTATTTTCATGACAACCCATAGAGTTAAATGTTACTACACCCACTTTGTCAGTGAAGAAATTGGAGCTGAGAGGGGAGGTAGATTTATATTAAGAAGTAACTGACACAAGGTAGCATGCATGTATTTACCCCCCCAAAATAATCAAGCCTTGATTAATATCAAATCATTACACTTTAGTTCAACACAGATTGAATACAAAGCCTTGTAAAATTTAATCATATTTGCCTTCTCTATTTGGAATGTTAGAAACGGTGCAAACACATTCATTATTGGACTTCATTTTTTAGACCTTCTTTGTTCAATATAAATCAATATTTGGAAGAGAAATCCTAAAAGTCAATGTCAGTTTCCTCCTGAAACCCAAAGCTAAGCACTTGCAGGAAAAGATGACAGTGGCCTGCAGGTGGCCAGTTGTCTTATACTAGACAAAAACCAGGGAACAACAATAACAAAACGCTACATCTTTCAATTTATAGAGCTTATTGGTATTTTGTTCCCTATGGACATCAGCCACGATATTTGAAACTACACAAAATACCACAGATATTATGGCTACTAAAGGAATGAATAGGCGTGCTTCCATATCTCTTCTAAAACATAGAGATATCTCTAAGAGATATCTCTTATTAGGTTGTTCTTCACATCTGTACTCAAGCCACATGAGTGAGCTCATTTATATTACTGTGTCTAAGACAACTCTCTCAGACATGTTCGTGGATGGTTCTAGGTACAGGAAAGTAAGTTCGTGGCTGCAAATTACACTATACCCTGGCAGTTAGCAAATATTTACTCATTTGTTCATTCACTTATTCTTTCATTTGAATATAGTTCATACTAACAGGATCAACTGCAGCACCAGTAGCTAATCTCTCTGTGTCAGCCACCATGCTAAGCACTTTCCCTGAATCATCTCATTTAATACGAGCAATCCCTGTCTGAGGGAGGCGGTATTATTTTCTCCATTTTACAGGTAAAGAAACTGAAGCTCAGAGAAGGTACATGTCTTGCCTGAGGCCATACAGCTGGTAACTGGCAGATCCAGGAATGGAATCAAGTTTTTCGTTTTGTTTCATTTTGCTTTTCTTCACTGCTCCTTACCTAAGCACATTATATATTCACTCATTTATACATTTACTCATTTATTCAACAGCAGTAGGGCCTACTAAATGCCATGTGCTGTGCTCAGAGCTGGGGAAACAGCAATGATAAAATCAGTGCTTCCTGGGAGCCTACAGATTAGCATGGATTCAAATAAGACGCAAGGTGATATTGAATTCTACTCAAGTGTACTGGATTAGATTAGATGGACTTGGATTCAAATTAAATTGAATTGAACTAAACTGAAGCCATGTCTATTTCTTATTCAGAACTGATGGGAAATAAATAATAAAGCACTTTGCTCTAGACACGGTCACCATAGGAAGTAAGTAACCAACCATTTTAGGACCCTTGGAAAAACAAAACGAGACTAATCTGTACAAGGCAGCAGAGGCAGTTTGGGTAGATGCAAGGAACAATATCTGATGCTGTCGTTTGACCTACAAAATCCGGGCATTTGTTCTGCCAATGGCACCAAGCACTGCACTAACATTAGGGCTTCAGGAAGAATATGTCCTAGTCACTGCTTTCAAGGAGCTCACAGCCTAGGATGGAAACTTACAGAGAGTGCTGGGGTTCAAGATGTCTCTCTACTTGATTATATCTGGGGCAACCTAGAGGCTAGGGGATGGGGCGAGAAGAGCAGGCATATAAAATGTTTGGCATCTACATTTTTGAGAAAATTATCCAAGAAGGAAATCAAAGCTCCATCTCTGCTCTGTAAATAACAAGGTGCATGACTCTGACGTCCCAGAGAGTAAGGACTTTACAGAGAAAACATCATTCCATTTCTGTCCTTTCAATTTAATAGTTATGTGACCTTGTGCCAATTAGTTACCCAGTGCCCAGGTGTCCTCATCTGCTAACTGGGGCCACTGACATCTACTTTAAAGAGCTTTAGTGAGAATTAATAATGATTATGTGCGCAAATATACCAGCACATTGCTTGACACAAAGGAATAGCTCACCAAATATTAAATATCACCTCCATTTCTATTCTGCACTATAAAATTGACCACTAGGGACCCAGAAAAGTTTCTGCTTAGCGTTTTCTGAGCTGCATTCTATTATAACAATGTAAAACAGGGGTTCTGGGTACAAATGTGTTTGGAAATCATTGTATACTATGCTCCCACTCCTTAAAGAGTCACAGTGGATGTCAGCATATAACAAATGGTTCTAGGAAAACCTGCATTACAGAAATCACTTCAAATTTGTTTTTTCTGAGGTTTCTGTATTTTTCATTACTGAAAGCTTTTTTTTTTTCAGACAAGGTCTCTCTCTGTCACCCAGACTGGAGTGCAGTGGCATCAACATAGCTCACTGCAGCCCCAAACTCCTGGGCTCAAGTGATTCTCCTGCCTCAGTTTCCTGAGTAGCTGGGACTATGGGTGCATGCCACCACACCCACTTGGTTTTTAAATTTTTTTAAAGACAGGGTCTTGCTATGTTGCCCAGGCTGGTCTCAAACTCCTGGCCTCAAGCAATCCTTCTACCTTGGCCACCCAAAGTGCTAGGATTACAGGTGTTAGCCACCGCGCCCAGCCCACTGAAATCTTTTATCCTAAATATTTATTAGCATGTCTTTGTCTCATCACCCTATTGTTTTTTGCTTTGTTTATGTGCTTGTTTTATTAATGAATAAACAAATGAATGAATGAATTCTATGGAATTGTTTGGGGAAAACAATGACATACTTCATCCCAATTTTAGTATGTTACAATAGCAGAGACAAGATTTAACACAGCTCTTTTGACTCCCAGAAAAGTTAATATTCTTTTGGAAATACCTGCCTCTCTCAGTCAGAGAAGCAGATCTCAGAGCAGATGGCTTTTCTGTCTTACTTACCTAATTTACTAATTATGGAAAATTCTTAAAAGCTGAGTCATCTCCCTTAATTTTATGGATTGACTTTATTATTATTATTATGTATTCTCAGAGGTCCTTTTCCTGAATTGAGATTCAGAGATTTGAGTATTCTCTGGAATTTAATCCCTTTCAGGATTTGACCATCACCTGAGAGAGTTTCTTAAGGAGACAGAAATGCTATCTTAATGCAAGAAGGAGGCAGGGCACCCTCAGTTGCATTTAATACCTTTGTAGCAGATCCCTCACACTTTTGAAAAGCGCTCCTAACCCAAGATATCCTAGGAGATTCTTAAGAACCCTGAGACACAGGCATCTTGGAGACAGCAGAAACAAAACCTTGGAACTCCTACTTCTTCTGGTACCAGGATTTATTGGCTATATGATCATGGGAAGGCAGTCATGTTACCACTTTAAAACTCAATTTTTCCCAGTTCTGAAATGAGTGTGCTAATATCCACCCTATGCATTTCCCAGGGTCATTTTCAGGATTAAATAACCAGAGTGCTGAAAACTGCAAAATCTCCAGAAATCATAAGAGTAAGAACAGTACTACCCCATGCCCTAGATGAAGAAAACGCGGCAAAACAGGATGTGAGCCTCGCCCCAGCTCTCTCATCAGCAAGACCCTTTCTTCAGGCTTTCTGTTGGCTGGTCCAGGGTGTAACTTCTGCAGCTCCGAGGCTGTCTATCCGGACTGCACAAAGTCATCCCCAATGCCCCTCGCTTCCTCAACTCGCAAATCCAGGCCATCACAATGCCCCATAGATAAAGCCCCCTTCCCTCCCTCTGACCTCACTCACCATTCCTGTCTCAGTTCAGGTTTCCATTTCTCTCTCCTGACCGTTTTGGTGCATGAACTTCCACCTTGCACAGAGCTGGGCGGCCTCTAGTTCCATTCTCCACACTGTGGTGGCCAGAGCTATTGTTCCCAAGAGCACACCTGGCCACGCTTTGTTCCCTAAGCACACTCTTTTGGACAACCTACAGCAGGAATGAGGGACACACTTAAAGGGGTAACTGTAGAGAGTCTGATGAATGGGCAAATGACAGAAGTATGGGTAGAGAACTTGGAAGAGGTGGTCACTGTGGGAAAGAGGCTGCCTGTCAGAATTGTGGACTTAAGTAAAGGGGCGCAGACATTGCCAAACCTTGGCCCAGCGGGGAGTAGCAGAGAAAATAAGTCCTAGGCTCTGTTTTTCTCACCCTTCACTCTCCTGTTGGTACCTCCTATTGGCCAAACACAACCGGAAACCAAAGGACAAGGGAGCCAAGTAACTAGGTTTAAGGAAATCATCTTCCCAAGGAAGAAAGCAGGGCAGAGAAGAATAGAAATGTAATCTAGGGGAGCAAGTGAAAAATATCCAGCACATATGCCATATGCCTTTGTGGATCTATGACTTGGCCACCTTTCATACCCTTTCACCTATAGAACTCTAGAGTCTACAGTTCTCTATAGATCCAAGTCCTAATCATGGCATGCTCCCAACTCTTGCTTGAATACCACTTCCACTGCATGGCTTTACAGTTAATCACTCTCTGTGATGTGTCCCCTCAGTATTTTCAGGCTTTAAAGATAGTCGGAGTTGATATCCTATCTCTGCACTTGTTAGCTATGTGACCTCAATCAAGTTGCTTAACTGCCTCATGCATCAGTTTCTCCATCAGTGAAATGAGGTAATTGATGACACTTTCTGTGGAGTATTGTGATGACTACATGGTATGTGTTCAATCCCTGTCAGACCCCTAGAACAATGCCTGCCATACAGGAAGCACTCTAGAAAAGAAAGATATCATCATCATTCTCATCTTTGCCGCACCAGAGTTTATTTGGTGGCATGATTAGCCCTGTACAATGTGCTCCTCCACTCACTTAAGGGACAGATACTTCTCTGACTTCAAATACTTGACATTCAGCCCTTTGCACATAGAGGTGCTTGGTAAATATTTATGGATTTGAATTGAACTAAAGATGTAACAAGGTAGACTAGGTAGCTGAAGTCAACTTTGTTTTTCTTGCAGTCCTATGAAAATTCTAATCTCAGTAGTTTGAACCTGCCAACAATCAGCTGGTTTTGGCTTACAGAAACTGTGTTTGTTAAAGCCAGGAGTTGTCAAAGAGCCTTAATAGGCATC
This sequence comes from Cheirogaleus medius, assembly GCA_008086735.1. Lineage (NCBI taxonomy): Eukaryota > Metazoa > Chordata > Mammalia > Primates > Cheirogaleidae > Cheirogaleus > Cheirogaleus medius. The sequence goes on along the minus strand of VBSM01001265.1, from coordinate 42,754,937 downwards.
TCTTAAGCTGTGTGCATTTAAACAAAGACCCTGATTGAGAGCCTGCATGTTCTCAGTTATTGGCATCTGGAGAATCAGTGCAAATCTTTATGCCATCATCATTTTCCTTGCCATGCTACTACTTGATCCCTGATCTCCATGGATTACAAGAATAATCGAAATCAGGTGTATATTTCTGCTCTTGCTCTTTGTTTAGTTACAGACAAAAGTCTAGCTTGAGGGTGAGCAAGAGAGTATGTCCTCCTCCAAACACATTCACCACTTAACAAGTATCTTCTTAGGCAAGATATTGTTGACCTGGTGGTTGTTAGGACTGATATGAGGAAGTTAAAATGAGCAGTGATGCTGAAACACTGGACATAGTGGGTGAAATCTTTCTTATCTGCTCTTATCCCTCTAACATTTGGAATAGGCTATTCCCACCTCATCCCACTTTCAAATTGGCTTTCCCTGATGGAAGAGCCAAGCTCTATCTCTTGCTGTAAGAAGACAGGGACAAATATTTGGTAACACACTATGTACAAGATCTTATGTCAAAAACTTTATATTATGATCTAATACATTTTTTTCAAAACCTTGTGATTCATTTTTATGTATTGGGGGCTATGTTATGAATAGCACATTTGGGGAGCATATAGAGTATCATACTATACTAGTGCTGGGGATGCAATGGTGATCCACACAGGTACTGGTTCTGCCCTTACAGACCTCACTGTTAAGTGGTTCTGCCATAGCTTTTTTTCTAAGAAAGTTCCCATTATTTCAAAATTATGCCACCTAAAAACAATAATTTTGATATGAAAAAAAGGTTACAAATTAGAGAGTTTTAGATTTATAAGAACAAAGTTTATTTTCCTGCAGAGCATTATAATACCATTGTTTTATAAACTATTTTGTTATTGCAAGCTGAAAAATCATAGCTACTCTGAATGGATAAATCCAGTCTTCCTCCTTTGGGAACTAATCACGAATATGCAAGGCACTTATGGGAAAAGTTAGTGGCTGAACGTTTCTGAAATATAGAGAATAAAAGGAAAGAAAGTTAAGGCTTTTACACTATAGAAATAGTGTAAATAGACAGGTAGTGCTTCAAATGGGGAGTTTCTAATTCATCCCTTAGGTAAGCCAAGCAGGAGCTGTGAAGTGGGGTAACACCAGGAAGCACTTCGAGAAGATGTTAATATAATGGTCAAAAAACCAAAACAAGCAAACAAACCCAAAGGATGAAAGTGGAAAGGAAGAGGCAGAGGGATGTAAATCAGCCCAAGGAAACAGCAGTGCGGAAGGGGCAGGTGCAGCTGTGCACGTGGATGGGCGTTCAAGGGGAGCGTGTGCCGGCAGGCCCTGTTAACAGGGCAGATGAGGATCACCTGCCAGGTTTGTTAACCACGCAGCGTCCAGAGACTCAGACCCCAAAGAATCTAATCCAGGAGCTCCCGGGTGGGTCAGTGAGTTTGAACTTTTAAAAGCAACCAGCGTGATTCTGATATAAGTGGTCCTATGATCAATTTTAAGAAATATTAATGGAGCAGATTTTAAAAGTTTATGGCAAAACCTTGGGGAAGAAATATTTTCAGTAAGGTGGAAAGGAGAAACAGTAAAGGAAATAAGGGTGCCGTGAAGTAGGAGGAAGGAAGAGAAGCATACAGTAGAATTACAAGAAGAGGTTTTGGAAAATGCTGCAGAGTGTCAAAGGAGGATGAAGAGGAGGCAGAATAACACCAAAAATTGTCTATAAATGGTGAGTAAACCAGTTAGGATTGCTTACCACATTAATTTTAGTTATTTTCTAAATATTTCTGAACTCGAACCAATTGTCTTCTTTAGAACTGTAAGTTGCTAGGATTCAAAAGACCAACAGGATTTCTTTTTTCCAAAAATTTTTAATGAAAACTTTCAAACACACACCATAGTTGAAAAAAGCATTATGGGAAATACCCATATACCACCTAGATTCTACCATTGATATTTTATTTACTTGATTTATTACATATCAGTGTCTCAACTATGCCTCTATTCGTTAATCCATCTGATTTTCAGTACATTTCAAAGTTTATTGCAGACTGAACATATTTCTTCCTAAGTAATTCAGGATGTGTATCTCTAACTAGAATTCAAGATTTGTTTACAGTTTTAACATAAAATGTATATACAATGAAATGTGTAATTATTAAGTGTGCATTCACCGAGGATTGACAAATGCATACACCTGGGTAACACAAACACCTATCAAGATGTGAAATATTACCTTCACCTCCCTTTCCCCCAAAGGCAAACAATATTCTAAATTTTTTCACCAGGTTTAAGTTTCTCCTGTTTTAGAATTTCTTATAAATGGAGTTACACTGTGTGTTCTCGTTTGTGTAAGGCTTCATTCATTCAGCAAAATGTTTTAGAGATTCACTCATGTTGTTAAATGCATTAGTAATTTTATTCGTGAGAAGTATTCAATTAAATATCAGTTTATCCATTTTCCTATTGAGGGTTACCAGGCTGTTGCCAATATTGAGCTATAATGAATAAGGCTGCTATAAATATTCTCGTACAAGTCTGTGAATGTTTTTATTTGCTCTGATAAATACCTAAGTAGAGATTTTTCTATGCCTTTCTGATTATCTTTTGTCATATACATGTTTTGCAAATAGTTTTCCCCATCTGTGGCTTCATTTCTTTATGGTATTTTTATTTTTTGATGAGCAAAAGTTTTTAATATTGGAGGAAATCTCATTTATTGTTTATCACTTTCAATGACCTGTCTAAGAAATACCAACCCTCAAACCAACCCCCAAATATTCTATATTTTCCATCAAAAGCTTAGGTTTTACCTCTGACATTAAGTCTATGACTCTACTTGAATCAATTTTTATATATTGTGTTAGCTGTTAATTTCATTTTGTCTCCCACATCAAAACCCAGTGATTCCAGGACCATCCGTTAAAAGATTCCAACCCCCATTGTATTATTTTGGTGCTTTTTTTTCCAAAAATCAATTTACCCTACAGGGGTAGCTCTATTTCTAGGCTCTCTATTCTGTTTCTTTGATCCATCTCTATGCTAGTACCACACTTTGTAGATTGTTGTAGCTAAAATAGTATAAGTCTTAAGGCCAGGCAGGGTAATTCTTCTAGCTTTCTTCATCTTTTTCAAAATTGATTTGGATATTCTAAGTGTTTTTCATTTCAACATAAATTTTAAAATGAGTTTGTCAGTGTATAACTCTCCCCCAAAAAAGTCGCCTGGAATTTTGGGAGAACTGAGAGCCTAACAAAATTAAGTCTTCCAATCCACTTACTTATATCTTCAATTTCTCTTCACAATATTTCATAGTTTTCAGTGTGGAAGTGTTGCAAATTCTTTTGTTAAATTTATTGCTAAGTATTTTTTAAATTTCATAATATTACAGGGCTATAAATGCTTTGGTTACATACATTGCCTTTGCGTTGCCTAAGTCAGAGCTACGAGCGTACCCATCCCCCAGACAGCACGCACTGCACCCGTTAGGTGTGAATTTACCCATCCCCTCCTCCCCGCTCCCACCTGCCCAAAGACTGTTACTTCCATATGTGCACGTAAGTATTGATCAATTAGTACCAGGTCAATGGGGAGTACATTTTCTTTTTCCATTGGTGCTTTTTTTTTTTTCCATTCTGGTGATACTTCACTTAGAAGAATGAGCTCCAACTCCATCCAGTATAATACAAGAGGTATTAGCTGAATAGTACTCCATATATACATATGCCACATTTTATTAATCCACTCATGTATTGATGGACACTTGGATTTTTTACACGTCTTTGCAATTGTGAATTGTGCTGCTGTAAACATTCGCGTGCAGATGTCTTTATTATAGAATGTCTTATTTTTTTCCTTTGGATAGATTTCTAGTAATGGGATTGCTGGATCAAATGGTAGTTCTACTTTTAGTTCTTTGAGGTATCTCCATATTACTTTCTTTCCATAGAGGTTGTACTAGTTTGCAGTCCCACCAGCAGTGTATGAGTGTTCCTATCTCACTGCATCCATACCAACATTTATTGTTTTGGGACTTTTTGATAAAAGGCATTCTCCCTGGAGTTAATTGATATCTCACCGTGGTTTTGATTTGTATTTCCCTGATGATTAGGATGTTGAGTATTTTTTAATATGTTTCTTGGCCATTTGTCTATTTTCTTTTGAAAAGTTTCTGTTCATGCCCTTTGCCCACTTTCTAATGGGGTTGTTTGATTTTTTTCTTGCTGATTTTCCTGAGTTCTATATAGATTCTACTTATTAGTCCTTTAGCAGATGTATAGCATGCAAATATTTTGTTTTTAATGCTATTATAAATGGATTGTTTTAATTTTCCAGTTGCTTGATGCTAAAATCTAAAAATAGAATTAATTTTTCTATATTAATCTTGTTTTCTGTAACCTTGCTAAATTCAATACCCAGTTTTAGTAGTTTATAAAGTTCTTAGGATTTTTCTACATAAACAACTAGGCCATTTGCAAGTTAGTATGGTGTGACTTTTTCCTTTCTGTCTTTTGATTTTTCTTTGTTTCTTTTTTTTTTTAACATTGGCTTGTAAATGTCAAATAATTTTCAAATTATTGGAATAAACTCCAGTGATCATGATGTGTTATTATTTTTAGGTATTGTTATATTTTATTTACTAACAATTTGCCAAGTATTTTTCACCAGTTTTCATGAAAGGTACTCTTCTTGTAATGTCTTCATTCAGTTATGGCATTAGGGTTGTACTGGCCTCGTGAAATATATTGGGATATTGTTCTTCTTCCTCTATTTTCTAAAATAATTTGTAAAGGATTTATATGATTTTATATTTAGATGTTTGATATAATTCACAGTTAAATTATCAAAGCCTGAAGTTTACAGTTTGGAAAAGTTTTTAGACAAGTTCAATTTGTTTAATAGCTACAGATCTATTCATATTTTGTTTCATTTTGAGTCAGTTTTGATAAGTGTTATTGTTTAAAAAATATCTCCATTTCATCTAAGCTAATTTCCTAGCATAACGTTATACATAAAAGTAAAAGTAATTTATCATTTAAAATCATTCCTAACATAGGCAATTTATATTTTCTCTTGTTTAATCAGTATAACAAGAGGCTTAACAATTTTGTAGTTGCTTTCAAAAAACCAATTTTTGGTTTCTATTTTCTGATTTCTGTTTCATTTATCTCTCTTATATTTATTATTTCCTTCCCTCCACTTACTTTGAGTTTACTATACTCTTCTTTTTTCTAGCTTCTTAAGTTCAAAGCTTAGGTTATTGAATTTCTTTTCTACTTTAAGTATTTACACCTATAAATTTCCCTGAAAGCATTGCTTTAGCTGCAACACACAAATTTTGAATTGTGTTTTTGTTATTTGATTCAAATTTGTCTAATTTCTCTTGTGATTTCTCATTTGATTCTTTGATGCATGGATTTATTATTTATTTCCATCTATATCTAAATATTATAAATATACTAATTTCCAAATATACTCTGGATATCTTATTGATTTCTGGCTTAATTTCATTGTGTTCATAAAACATTATTTATGGTTAAAATCCTTTTAAATTTATTGAGATTTATTATATAGTCCTGAATAAGGCCTGTGCTGGTAAATGTAACATGAACACTGGAAAAGAATGTGTATTCTATATGCATGAAATAGAGTGTTTTATAGATTACTTCCAGGGAGTTAATAGTGTTATTCTCATTTTCTGTTTTTCCTTTTATGCCTAATTATTATATCAATTGCTAAGAGATGAGTGTTATAATCTCCAAGTGTTGTGGAAATCTTTATTTTTCTCTTTAATTTTGCTTCATGTAATTTAAAGCTCTCTTATTAGTTGTATAAACATTTATAATTGCTATATTTTTCTCATGAATTGACTCTGTTATGATCATGAAGTGACCAACTTTATGTCTGGCAATACTCTTTGTTTTGGAGTCTATCTTATTTGATATTAATATAGTCATTCTGGCCTTCTTTTGCTCGTTGTTGTGTGATAATGGTTCCATGCATTTACTTTCAACCTGTGTCTTTCCTCAGCCACTCTGGCAGGAAAACTCTCTAGGCCAATAAAATTTTAAGTTTTCTTAAGTTATTTACCCAAACCAAGGCAAACTTACATCTTCAGAAAGTTCATTTGAAGAATAACTTAAAGAATAAATGCTCTGTTTTTTAGCAGGTGTACTCAAAATTTAACACCACGATGTAAAAGGAATCTGCATATATCTGGACTTAGAGTCTTCCAAGGATTAGAAATTCTTATGTTCGAGACTGAAATATAAGAATGACTCCAGCCTTGTTCTCAGAAAAACTAGTCTTACATAATTTCCTAAGCAGATACTGATAAGTGAAGCTAATAAATCATTAGGTATTTTAGATACTCAAATTATAAGTAACTGAGAGGTGAGAATGTCTCCCTGAAGCTTAGCTCAGAATTGCAAGAAAAAAAGAACATATTTTCACTGCAAAATTAATTTAATTTAATCTAATATGCAAGTAAGAACCAGTTAAGGCTACCTAATTATACCTTTGAATTTATACTCAACCCACAGCATTTGCTCTAAAGAAATATCACATTTAAAACAATAGTTCTTGCTTAAATTTTATTTAAATCGAACTATCTTAACATGATTGATTTTTTTCTATCAAAAGCTCTAGAAATATACTATTACTTCTAGAGGCAAGTGAGGAATGAAAACTTACACCTTGAACTCAGAAAGGCATCCAAAAATAGTTTAGTACAATCACAACTTTCTAATGCTTACATTGTAGCAGCTAGTATGGATTGAATGAACCACAATTCACAAAACAACCATGAAGAAGGACAGTATTATGGGACTAATTATATGTGTGTGTGTGTGTATAAATTATATATAAAATCACTAACCTTTTAAAATAGATACCATGTGCTAACATTTCACCTGAATTATATCATACACTATTCATAGCTGCCTTGTGGCATGAATTCTACCATCCTTGTTACAAGGGTGACTTGCACAGCTTGTTCAATGACTTGGCAAATTAATGATGGAGCCAGAACTTAAATCCATTCTATTATATCACTCAAAAGTCAATGTAACCCTGAGTATGTTAGAAAACCTTAGTTGAAAAGTCATTTGATTATAGTATATGGTTATAAATTATTCTTTTTAGAGTGTTTAAAGATCTGAAACCATGAGAGAAAATGAGGATGTGGAATAATTCATATGTATGTGGAAGTATTTAGGCTGAAAATGGAATGATGACTTCTGGGTGTGGTAGAGGAAACCAGTGTGAAAATATGTGACTTTTCTGTACAAAGTCCAGCTAAACAAATCATAAATTTGTATTTGTTCATTCAACCCAGGCAGACCTTGTATGTAGACCATATATGTCCATCTATAATTGGAAATGTACTTTTTTCATATTTAATAATTGATACCAGGCTGGGGGCGGTGGCTCTTGCCTGTAATCCTAGCACTCTGGGAGGCCAAGGTGGGAGGATTGCTTGAGCGCAGAAGTTCAAGACCAGTCTGAGCAAGTGTGAGACCCCATTTCTATTAAAAATAGAAAGATCTAGCTGGGTGTGGTGATGTGTGCCTATAGTCCCAGCTACTCGGGAGGCTGAGGAAGGAAGATCATTTGAGCCCAGGAGTTTAAGGTTGCAGTGAGCTATGATGACACCACTGCACTCTAGCCGGGGTGACAGAGTGAGACTTTGTCTCAAAAAAAAAAAATTGATACACATATTTTCATTTTAAAAATGTATTACATATAAGGTTCATAAAACAATGCCTGACACAGATGCATGCTCAGTAATCTTGGCTATTATTATAGGAAGTAGTAGAAGGTTTATCCTAAAAGGATTTGAGGAGAAAAGCAGACAAGGCAAAACAAGTGAAGAGACCATCTATTAGTGTAGGTCACCTGCCATACACATACCACCTCAGTTAATCCCCACAACAAAGGTAGGACAGTAATGTCCATACCTTCAGAGGCAGATACTGCTCTGCCCTGTGAACACTGTTCACCTGGGCCTACCCCAGACTCTCAGTCCGAGACTGTCAGACCGTGCTTGGCCCAGAGACTCTCCAGCCAGGGCACTGCAGCAATCACAGTGCTCGCTCATTGGCCTGCTGTCCTCCAGGGAGGGGCCTTGCCCTCTGTTGCTTGGCATCCAGTTTCTTAAAAATTGTTACTTTATAGAATCTGGTTTTTTAGTCGTTTCAAGTAAATAATAAAGTTTGGTCCCTTTTACTTCATGTCAAGTGACAGCAGAGGTCTACACTTTTTTAAAAAAAATTAATTGCCATTTTAAAATAGCAACCAGCTGGAGATGAGCAACAGCTGTTTTCTTCTAGAATGCTCGTGTGCTCTACGCTTCTGCAGAGCTCCCACTTCTGTATACATGCATCCTTCTTCATGTTTACTCATGGAAGTTATCAGCACCAGTGGACTTTGGGGAGCCCCCAGCTAGAAAGTAGCTACCATTTTTTACTAGTTATTATAATAATCAGGAAACTTACACATTTTATCTCATTTATATAGAGCCTCACGTGGAGAAAGGAAGGAAGCCAAAGGAGGAAGAAGTATATAATGCCAGGTTCAGTTAGGAACTGTCAGAATTGAGATTTAAATCCAGATCTGTCTGATTTAAAAGCCCATAATCTTTCTCATATACTATAACATCTCTTAAAGGAGGTTTAAAATTTTTCAGCACCAGCATCCTTGGGGTCTGCAGGAAGGGGGTGGGAAGAGCTTCATCAAGTCCTGCCCACCCCAACCCAAGCTAGGACTTCAGCTACTGAAGGGTCCTTACAAAGCAAATATTTTCATAGTTTAATAAACCACAGAAAGGGATATTCAAATTGCACAAGCCTTATATTTAAAACCAGCCACTAATGAGCACTTGATACTTTCATATTTTAAAAACTATGCTTAAAATATCTCCTGCTACTAACACCAACATTTATTTTTGTGCAATATATTCCGTTCTAAAACTTTGGATAGTTTCATAGGAAACTGGTGATATAAGGACTGAAAATTGCATCTGTTTAAAATATTTCTCTTCCCCCTCACCAATTTTTCCCTTTATTTCATGAGTAATTGAAACATGTAAGATTGCTTGACTCATTATGACTAAATACTGAATACCAGCTAATGGTCCCAAGAGGGAAGACAAATATTTTCCTGAATTATCCACTGTTTTATGCTTCAGTTTCTTCATGTCAATAATGGTATATTTAAAGTTTTGTAGTTTTTATAATCCTTGTCATTAGTGTTTTCGTGTGAACAATATAGATTTCATGTCCTCTATTATAGCATAATAATGTTGTTCAGACACTACCTATTAGCACGTCACACACTTCAATTGCAGGCCTCTCAGGAATAAGTATAATTCCAGGTGCACATTAAGAGTACTGATTTTGTTCAAATGAACTGAACTGAAAGGTCGTCTTTACTTTTCTCCTAAGAATAAAATAGAGGTTAAAACCTAAAACTAATCATAGAATTCAATACATACGTGTGGTTTTGTTAATAGGTCAGTTGATTGGTTAAATGCAAGCCTGCTTGTATAATCTAACAATTTTGTTAGTAGCTAATGAGGCTCGGTGGAAAGCACATGGTCTTGTAAGTCAGATTAGTTGTCACTAATTAAATTGGACAAGTGATGTATCTTCATTCATTTGTTCATCTGTGGTTATTTTTGAATGTGTACCTCTTGCAGGACAAGTGCTATGGGCTTGGGTAGAGTGATGAGCAAGAAAGCCTGTCTCTTCACTCTCTGGGCTTTCCAGGCAAGCAGACCAGGTCTGTCGGGGAAGATTTTTGATCACATAAGTCCAGTACTTGTGCAAGTGGTGGAAGCACAAGGGATCTGGGTCACCTAGCAGGGTCACCCGACTCAGCCTGGGGGTGGACAGGGGAGACTTCCCGAAAGGAGACAAGGTTGAGACTTGAGAGATGAACTGATGAGCTGGAGTTACAGGTGAAGCAGCAGAGTGATCAGTACAAACCACAAGAACAAAGAGAAGGAGGAAAATTTCACAGCCTGACAAAGGAGGATTTCTTTCTCCTCCCACCTCAATTGCTACTGCTAAGAAAGTGATATTGTTATAACTCCCTCTCTAGTGAGAAACCCAACCTTCTTCAGGAGCATATTACAGTAGAGAAGTCCCCACTACATGCCAGACACTCCAGCCACCACCTTCAATTTGAATTGTGAACTCACTGTATCTTTGGAAAAAAGGAAACAAAAGGGAAAGAAAATATTGAGGGTAGGGGGACCATAGCAAATGATTTCATTTTACCTTGTTCCAATAAGGAACTTACGCCACAAAGAAGCTAAACAACCCATCCAAGTTTGCACAGCTAGTGCGTGGCCATGCCTACAATAGGGTCACTTGCTGTCTATTCTTAACCAGGGCTCTAGATTGGAATCTTCCACTGCAGATTCTGTTCTTTGCAGGTAAATGTGAAACACAGCCCCATCAGGGCAGGTCTTTTGGACTTTGGGCTCTAAAAGAGATGGGCCCAGAGTTTACGTAAAGGAGACCTTAGCAATGAATTAGCAAGATAGCTGAACACCAGGGTGTGGTTATTTGCTAACTTTGGGGTTCTGCTGCCTCACCATCTGCCACCCCTATGGGAAGCTTCATTCAGTGGACAGAAGGGCTTCCCTGGAGGATCTGAAAGAGGAGGAGAAAGAGAGAGCCTTCCTCTCTGCCATAATAAATAAGTAAGCTCTATTTTACCCATGATAACCTACAAGGTCAGGACAAAGGAAATTATTTCCTTACCATCCAGATGAGAAAACAGGAGCTCAGAACATTTAAACACTTTCCCTAAGGTCAAATCGTGAACCAGGGTCAGCATTGCATTTGGAACCAGCCCAGTCCTAGCTGAACAAACTCTTTCTCTGGATAGCTCCAAAGTCCTGAAAAATGGCTTATATAAAAATGCGTGAGTGATGAGTTTGTAAAACAAGGTGATGTTATTTAATGTGCCCTTTTCTTGCAGAGTCACTGTTGGTAGATAAAAATTTCAGTCAAGTCCTACAATAAAGAAACCAGTTTAAATTTTAAGCTAGTATTTTACAAACTTGTTTGACTACTGAAAGTCCGCATTTCCTCTTCTCTAATAAGTGGCAGAATATGACTTACCTCATGGAGTTTTATGAGGATTAACAGAGCCAGAAAAAAAGAAAGTAACTTTGTGACCAGATTCTGCTTCTAACTGGCAGTGGGATTTTGGCACATGATGCTTCCTGCCTACACCTCAGTTTCTTATTTTTCAAGGGTGAATAATAATATCTAAGCACTGAATTGTTCTGAGCTGGGCAGAATCCCCACAGCAGTTCCAGACACATTGAGGTTGCTCAAAAATTTTGCTTCTCTTCTCTTCTTCTAGTGTACCTGGTCTTCTTCCACGTCCCTCTTTCCTCTTCTTTTCCTACAGCTGCCATTCTGCCCTTCTGTGTCTTGCCTCCTTTTGTTCCCTATACCCCGTCCTTCCATCTGTCAGTTAAGGACTAAATCGATTAAAGAAAATAGGAAGACATCATAAAATAGAATTTTTCTAAAGTAATGTTGATACTTTCCTACCCCCTCCTTGAAAAACTGACATAAAACAGGAGAAGGCAAGTCTGTGCCTCTTCACCCCTGGAGATTGTTTCATTTCATCCATTTGGGAAGCACCTCCCAGCTACCTGCTTATTCAGTGACAGTGAACACAGTGATACTGTTATCTCTCTGTGACAGATCACAGGATCCCCAGATGAAATCTCCAAGTTTGTATTTACTTGACCGAGGCATTGGTGGAAGGCTTTGTGTCCTTAAAACTGGGTAAAATGACAAGGTTTGGAATCATATTTACTGGCAAGTGAGAGACTTAAAATAGAGGAGACTGATAAAGGGAGGTCAACTAGCGAACAAAACTTGAAAGAAAAGCCTGTAGGACCTGTTGGTGATTTTACCAACTCACGTTTCTCTTTGGATAGAGAGTACTTCTTTGGGATCCTCATTATATACAGCCAGCACTCCGTATCTGTGGGTTCCACATCCATGGATTCAACCAACCACAAGTTCCAAAGAGCACAACTTGAATTTGCTGTGTGCCAAGTTCTAAGTTGAATCCACATGAATGAAGTGATATCTAGGCATCATTTGAGGTATTATAAGTAATGAAGAGATGATTTAAAGGTTATAGGAGGCTATGCACAGGTTATGTGCAGATACTACACTGTTTTACATCAGAGATGACCATCTGTGGATTTTGGTATCATAGAGGTACTGGCACTAATCCCCAACAGATACTGAGAGACAACTGTATATCGTCCATATGGACAAAATGTGGAAGGAAAAGTAGAAAACTCTATCAGGGAAAGAGGTCATGGGAGAGGGTGACACCTATGGTAACCATCTAGTGATCAGTAACCAAAGATGCTTCTATCAGCCCACCTCCAAGTTACCAGTGGCAACTGGAGAGATTGTCTCGGTAGCTCTGGAACAGAGGCAAGACATAGTTTCCAAGCTAAGAACAAAGTGAGCACAGTGGAGACAGACAAAAGAGGCAAAGACTATGAGCAACCAACCTTTAAGTTAGATTTTCATTGGAATACTGGCTCTGTACCTGACCTGTTACTAACCACTCTGAACGTCAGTTTCCTCGTCTGTAAAACTGGGACCATCATGTCTGCCTCATAGAATGTCTTGTAAGTCCATGTAAAAGTAGTCAGTAGAATGCTGGTACAATGTATTTGCCAAAAAAAAAAAAAATGTTGATTGGATTGGATTGAAAGGAAATACTTAAGCACACAAAGATTTATCTGCACAGCATCCATGCCTGATAGCCCCTATGTCCCCTGAAAGGGGGAGCCCAGTCCTGCATGCAGTGGCCCACTGCATTGTTACAAGGCTGTAGCTATGAGTGAAGTGAAAATTATTCAGGCCAATTTAAGCAAGATGCTTTAAAAGTGGAGCCTTAATTATCATCTATTTTCAACTTCTTTCAATATAATTTTAACAAAAATTCTATGTAAAAGTTTCATAGAAAACAAAACTATTATTTGAATAAGTCAGCTCTTAGAATGGGGAGTTAATTTTACTGGTGCCACTTTTGTTATTAATATTAGTGAACACTTACATTGTGCTGGGAAAGATACCAAGTACAAATAATAAAATATTGATTTCAACTTAGTCCATACAGCAATCCCATGGAGTAAATATTGTTATGCCTACTTTACAGATAAAGAAATTGAAACACAAAATAATAAGCAACTCGTTCAAAATCATACAGCTAGAAAGAGCCAAGCTGGGATGCGAAACCAGATATTTTCCTTTAACATTTTCCTTCCTGCAACCATTTCCTTTTGGGCTCTCTTTAATCTTCCACTTCACATTAGCAGTATGTCCACCCACCTCATGTCTCACGTATAAGCACATAAAAACTTGCCCCCCGTGCCAGGATATTTCCCAGTAACCTTGTCAGAAAGCCATGTTCATCCCCACTCCACTCCAGGAGGAAACCTCTAGAACCTCAAAGTTGGAGGGGTCTCCAACCCTTCAAGAGCAGCTATAGTTAATGACAGCTGCTAAATACCGCTTCTCTTTCCTTCTGCATGAAAGGAACAAGGTTAAAGATTTCAAAGAAATTAAGATGATCTGCCAGGGGGACAAACTCAGGACAAAGTAAAACCCAGTGACCCAAGAAAGACCATATGGAGCAATTCAAATATAATGCATGTGATGGATCTGTGCAAAGGCTGGCTGCTGAGAGAAGACAAGCATAGCGGTTCTTATTTATTTATTCACTCAAACAGCATTTGCTTACAGGGTTTGTGGGAGAAAACCAACATTTATTTGTTCCTTCATTCCGTTAACAAATATTTGTTGATCATTTACCATTGCCAGGCAGTGTGCTAGGACCTGGGAAAAAGCAATTAACAAGATAAACAAGTCTCCTACTCTCATGGGGTTAACATTCCAATGAAGAGAAGACAGTCAGTCAAGATGAAATAGGAAAAACAGTTAGTGATAACAGCTACCGTGTTTCCCCGAAAATAAGACCTATCCATAAAATAAGCCCTAGCAGGATTTCTAAGCATTTGCGCAATATAAGCCCTACCCCGAAAATAATATAAGCCCCTAGTGATGGGCGTGGCTACGCAGTGTATCTGCACAACCCATGCATTTTGTCGCGGAGCGGTAAAGAAGACCAGCGGCCCTTCTCATTTGCCCCATGAGAGCTCTGTGGCTTGACATGAGAGATTGGGGTCAATGGTTCTAAAGGAAATACAGTCACAAGAAATTCAGGATGGAATTCGGGGTTTGGAGAGTTATGATGTTCCAAAAGAAGATGACTTAACTATATTTGAATAAATGTAGATTGTTGTACCGTACTTAAAAAAAATAACATGTCCCCTGAAAATAAGCCCTAGGGTGTCTTCTTGAGTAAAAATAAATATAAGACCCTGTCTTATTTTGGGGGAAACACGGTATGTGCAGAAGTAGAATAAGGTCATGTGAAAATGAGTATGCTGGGACTATGTTAGATAAGGTGCTCATGGAAGGTGGGAGAGAGCCAGTCATGTGCATGATGCAAGAAGAGCCTCCCAATCTCTTGGGAGATAAAAGCCAACATAAAGTCCCTATGGCAAGAGGGGGCAAGGTTGTGTGTTGAAGAAATTTAAAAAGAAGAAAAGGCAATGCTACTGGTGTAATGAACAAAGGGGAGAGTGTTATGTGATGAGGTCAGAAACATAGGTAGGGCTGTGAGATAGGAACTTTCCCATGAGCCCTGGTGAGAAGTTTGTTTTATTCTGTGTGCTGAGTGAGTCCTGAGGGAGGATCAGGGATGGTGATGTGGATGTGTTGGGCTGTGGTGTTAAAAGCATGGCTCTGAATGAGAGGGTAAATGTAGAGAAAAGAGCCAAGGACAAAGGCCTGGGGTAGTCCACCACGCAGAGACAGCAAAGGAAACTGAGCAGAAGGAGAGGGAAGTAGGAGGAAAATCAGCAGAAAGTGATGTTAGAGAAGCCAAAAGAAGAACACATTTCACCATAGAGAAGTCAGACACATCAGTCACTGCTGAAACTGTCACCCTGCCCCAACCTATAGTGTAAAATAATGTAGAATGCATACTCAACTGCTATTAAATGGCAGTCACAAGGGCAATCGTCACCATTTTTTTAAACTTTAAGAAATAAAAATTTTAGCTGCAGTTGAGTTTTATTTTGTAATATAAAAGGAAATTAGGTACATTGCCCAGTGAAGGTAACAATAATCTCTTTTGCTTGTATATTCTTTTGCCATTCTTAAAGCACTTTCATGAAGCTATTCCTAAGTATTATTTCAATTAAACATTATGGGAATGAGAGTAAAGGACTCTGAGTTCTAATCATCATGTGGCTACTAACAACAATTGTATGAGCCATACAGGATAAATGCTATCCTTTCCATTTTACAGAGCAGAGGAAGGAGGCTGAAGATGTCACATAAGACTAGGACACAAGTTTTCTAACTTTCAGGCCAGAGTCTTTTCCAAAACAAAGAGACTTATTTTACAAGGGCTGAGAAAAATCATTGGCAAAACTTCCACAGGTGAAAGTTAGCAGTCTAAAGAACCACAGTCCAAATATGAGTTATCATTGTATGAAGTAGAAATTTTGGGGTCCCCTAGAGCTTGCCATTATATTATGCATCTGAAAAAAAAAAATTTCAGAGGTTATTCCTACATGTCCACTTAGGTGTTGATCCGTTAATACCAATTTGCTGG
>VBSM01001265.1:42628161-42729669 GCA_008086735.1 Cheirogaleus medius | reverse complement strand
TCATTCAGTGGGGTGTTGAAGTCTCCTGTTACTATGGCAGTGTTTTGTAACATGTTCACTCTTATTTTAAAGGTCACTTAAATTTTTTTATAGCTTTTGTAGCTTTTTTGTTTAAAGTGATAGGTTTTGTTGGTTTGTTTGAAGTGCTGAGCACTCTTGTATGTGTCTAAGTGTACTTCAATGAAAGTTTTTCAGTCTAGGGTGTCTACCTTAGAGTTTAATTGCTATATATGTGTTCTTGTTACTTCATGTTTTCACCAAGACTTGGCATTGTCAGACTTTTTAACTTTGAGCCATTTGATAAATGTAATATTATATCCCAAAGTAGTTTTAATTCTCCTCTTTTCTGTTTACCATTGAGGTTTACCATCTTATTTTTCTTTCATGTGTCTCCTAAGAACTGCTTGTTCATATTTGTTTGCTGCATATTATTGATTGTTTAATTATTCAATTTTTAACCCTTTTTACTTTATAAATAATTGTCTTATGGCTTTCAATGTTCTCTTTCAATGGAGGCTTTTTAAAAAAAAGTTATATATTTTAACTTTCTAAATTTTAATTATAGGAACACAATAACTATATATATTCATGGGATTCATGGGTACATGTGATGTTTTAATATAGGTGTACAATGTGTAATGATCAAATCATGATAATTGGAGTTCATTGTCGATGCATAAATTTATTTTTGAGTTCTCTATTTTGTTCCATTGGTCTATGTGTCTATTTTTATGCCAGTACCATGCTGATGTGGTTACTATAGCTCTGTTGTATAATTTGAAGTCAGGTAATTGATTCCTCCAGTTTTGTTCTCAGGATGGCTTTGGATATTCCAGGTCTTTTGTGGTTCCATATGAACTTTAGGATTATTTTTTCTATTTTGTGAAGAGCATCATTGGTATTTTGATAGGGGTTGCATTGAATCTGTAGATTTCTTTGGGTAATGTGGATATTTTTAAAATATTGATTCTTCAAATCCATGAATATGAAATATCTTTCCATGTTTTTATGTCCTCTATTTTATCAATGTTGTCTGGTTTTAATATCAGGGTAATACTGGCCTTATAAAATGAGTTTGGAAGTATTCCCTTTTCCACAATTCTTATTCTAACAGTGAAACCAATGAGTCTTGGGGTTTTGTTTGATGGGAGAATTTTTATTACTGCTTCTATCTCATTACTTGTTAATGGTCAATTTGAGTTTTTTATTTCTTCCTGGTTGAATGTGTAAGTTGTATGTGTCTAGGAATCTATCCATTTTTTTATGTTTTCCAATTTATTGACATATAATAGTCTCTAATGATTCATTGAATTTCTGTGGCATGTTGTAATGCTGCATTTTTCATTTCTGATTTTCTTTATTGGTTCTTCTCTCTCTTTTTCACAGTCTGGCAAAAGATTTATTTTGTTTATCTTTTTAAAAAACCAACTTTTTGTTTTATCAATCTTTTGTGGGTTTTCTTTGTTTCAATTTCATTTATTTCTGCTCTGATATTTATAATTTCTTCCATTTTTGGGTTTGGGTTGCTCTTGCTTTTCAAGTTCTTTAAGATGCATCATTAGGTTGTTTATTTGAAGTTGTTCTACTTTTTGGATGTAGGCATTTATTGCTGTAAACCTCCCTTTTAGTACTGCTTTTACTGTATCCCATAGGTGTTATTTGGTATATTGTGTTTCCTTTTTTGTTTGTTTCAAGAAATTTTTTTAATTTCATTTTTAATTTCTTCATTGACATGATAGTCATTCTGGAACATATTGTTTAATTTCCATGTGTTTGTATAGTTTTCAAAGTTCCTCTTATTATTGAATTGTAGTCTTATTTCATTGTGGTCAGAAAAGATACTTGATATGATTTCAATTTTTTGAATTTTTTAAGACTTGCTTTGTGGTTTAACATATGATCTGTGTACTGAGGAGAAGAATATGTATTCTGCAGCTTAGTTGGATGAAATGTTCTGCAAATATCAATTGGATCCATTTGGTCTATAGTGTGGATTAAGTTCGATGATTTTTTTCTGGATTATCCAGTGCTGAAAGTAGGGTGTTGAGGGTTTCAGCTAGTATTATATAGGGGTCTATCTCTCTCTTTAGTTCTACTAATATTTGCTTTATATATCAGAGTGCTGCAGTGTTGGATTCACATATGTTTATAATTCTTATATCTTCTTGCTGAAGACCTCCTTTGTCTCTTTTTTATAGTTTTTGAAAACTTGAAATCTATTTTATTTGGTAGGAATATAGCCACTCTTGCTATTTTTGTTTTGTTTTGTTTTCATTTGCATGGAATATCTTTTTCTATCCCTTTATTTTCAGTCTATGTGCCTCTTTATGGGTGAATTGAGTTTCTTGTAAGCAGCATATGTTATAGTTGGATCCTGTTTTTTTGTCCATTGAGCCACTATATGTCTTTTCATTGGAGAGTTTAGTCCATTCAATGTTGTTATTGATAGGTAAGGACTTACTACTGCCATGTTGTTACTTGTTTTCTGGTTGTTTTGTGGTGCTCCATTCTTTCCTTCCTTCCTTCCTTCCAGTCTTCCTTTTTGTAATAGTGATTTACTCTAGCAGTATGCTTTATGTTCTTGAAAAGCTACAGTAAAAATATGGTATAAAAGATTTTAAAAGAAGGTATACCTATTTAGGGCACTTGAATGGAACTTGCCAGACTGAAAGTTGCTCTGGGTGAGTCAGTGGGTAAAGGTAAAGGCATTACTGAACACTACTGTAGACTTTATAAACAGTGTACATTTAGGCTATAATAAATTTATTTTTTAAAATTCTTTGATCAATAATAAATTAACTTTAGCATACTGCAACTTTTTTACTTTATAAACTTTTTGATTTTTTAAAGTTTTGGATTCTTTTGTAAAGCTTAGCTTCAAACACAAAAACATTTTACAGCTATACAAAAATATTTTCTTATCTTATTCTATAAGTTTTTCTCTATTTTTAACTTTTTACTTTTTAAACTTTTTTGTTTAAAAACTAAGACACAAACAGGCACATTAGCTTAGGCCTACATACTTAGGTTGGGATTAAGAAGATACTGTCTCTCACCTTCACATCTTGTCCCACTGGAATGGCTTTAGGAGCAATAACATGCATGGAGCTGTCATCTCTTCTCATACAAATGCCTTCTTCTGAAATACCAACTGAAGGACCTGCATGAGGCTGTTTTACAGTTATACACACACACTCATATATGTGTACATGCATATATGTATGTGGAAGGAATACACTCTAAAATAATGATAAAAAGCATAGTACGGTAAATACTAGGCATTAGCAATTTTTCAATTCCATTATAATCTTATGGGACACCATTGTATATGCGGTACCTCATTGCCTGAAGGTAACACATTGTACATGGTTCTTTTCAAATACTTTGAGTCATTTTTATATTATTCCATTCTCATATTTTTATTCCATCTTTTATCTCTTTAAACATCTTAAATATTTTTATATTATGTATAATAAATCCAAAATATGAAGTCTCTAGTATCTAATTCTGCTATTTGTGGTTTTCTCATTCTTGGTGGCTTATTTTCTCTTAAGTAAATTTGCATTTCCACTACTACTAGGAATCTTAAGGCACCATCAACCCAAGATCATTTTTACTATATTTTGTACTTTAGGTTTTACAAACCACACAGTGTAGTTTCAAACTCCAAACCTGCTTGAGGCATGGCCTATAGTTACAAGTTCTCCCTGAGACATTTCTCTCTACCTGCAGAGTTAATGTCAATACAGAATTCTCCTGGCGGCTTTCCTTTGCTGGCAGCCTCCCCTCCCCAGCTGCCCTTTACTGTGGATATAGCCTCTGAGGTACTCAGCTCTATGGGAGAGTCCTCAGATCTAATTATTCCTCTTTTGTGGCTCTGAAGCCATCAAAACTTAAAATTCTAGATACCTGATCTTAGCAAATACCTCCAAGTCAACTACTTACCATTATTTATCACTCTGGTTTGCTCCCTCTGCATTTGTGGTTTCTGGAAATTTCCTTGTGTGCTTATGTTAGAGATAGTGCCTGTGAGTACCAGTGAACTTAGCTATGAATTTTTATTATTAATTCAGTGTCTAGTATTTTCAGAGATTTATGAAAATCTTACTTGCCATTTTACTGGGAGTATAAGGGTTTTTTATTTTGTTTTGTTTTTTTTAATTAGGTGAAGTTATTGACTCACTTTTGCTGTGAATCAGTGTTCATAATGCAAAGAGTTTTTAAAAATTAAAGAAGAATTTATCTGTAAATGTCTGCATGGCATACATTTTGTCATCTAAAAAAAATTGAAATTTCTGGTTTCACTTAGAAGCTAAAGATGTGACATTGTAATAATAACCTTTATAGAGAATTTGGCTTAAATGTTGCTTCCTTAAAGAGTACTCCCTGATCACTTTTTATAAGTAGATCCCTACACATGAGCATATATCATTATTATCTGACGGCACTGCGCATTTCCTTCATATTTAATATACTGAAATTATTTATTCATTTTCTTGGTTTTATAGTATCTGCCACCCCCTTTAGAATGAAATAGACCATAAACTATATAAAAGCAGGGATTGTAACTGGTTTACTTACCACCGTTTCACTAATATCTCAGAAAATGTATGGCCCATAGCAAAAACTAAATTATTGATTAACTGAGTGAATGAATGAGTAAAAATCTACTTTTAATTTTATTTCAGTGTTTTATTTTTACTCAGTCTTCTTTGGTAGCCCTTTCTCTAAATGTTTATTGAACAAATGAATGAATAAAGAGCAAAAGAAAATCTGAATCAAGAAATCATTAAATAGGAAGTCCCTGTCCTTAATCATAGTTGCCATTTCTGAATAACATAACACAACTTAAACAATAGTAATACAACTTGTTTCTTAAACTCTGTGATAAGTAATCAAAATTTTAACCTGGCACTACAAGCCGTTGTTTTTCTCTAAATAATTACAATTAACAAATTTAAAGTGGGGACAAAAAGGGATACTTCTGGACAAAGGTTTTTTTGTTGTTGTTGTCATCAGGTTTAAGGTGTTTATTGAGCCAGCAGCCTCAGAACTCAACTTTCATTTTTCATGCTATCACTATCCAAGCCATTGAATGATTAATAATGACATGGATAGTAATAACAAAATACTGTTCAATTCAGTCCTTATACCAGGACTGTGTAATCAATTCTGTTGGTACATGCACATTATAGATGGGGAAACTGAGGTTCAAAGAAGTTTAGTTAATTGTCCAAAGTCATAGAAAGGGACTGAGGTGACATTGTCTCCCTTCTGGAACAGGAATTACCCCAGTACCTTAAAGCTGGAAGATCAACCAGGTGGTCACAGGTCCTGAACTTTGTTATATTCTGTGACAGAGACCAACTGTGGGGAGCAAGGCGGGCGCATGGTGGACAGGGAGCAAGGACACCCAGCCCCTGTGCACACACACAAACTCAGGCGAATGAGAGCATCCTGCGCCTTTGCCTTTTTCATGACATTTCTACCCTCACTGCTGCCTCTGACCTGATTTCAGAGTTAGCTTCATTGTGAGGGTGGGAAGAGAGGGAGAGAAAACATGTGTGATTTACTAAGGGTTCTGTATCACACCTGAATTGCCCTAAAAACTGAAAGAGAAAACCAAAAGGAATAATTTACTTTGTACCAAGAACTGTGGTCTGTGCTGAACATACAATAGTTGCACTTGTTATACATGTAACAGAATATAAGGTATAACAAAATATAACCCAGTTCATAGCTGAGGAATTGGAAACCCAGGACCATGGATGACAATGCTCCCGTTGTGTAACTGGCAAGTGGTAAAGTCAGGGTTTGACTCAAGTTCTTATGTTACTCATGACGCTGCTGGCATCAAGTGATGGACATCACCTAAAAGAAGAGAAGGAAAGACACGAAGAAACTTGATCATTCTCCTTGGAGTCTGGGAGAGCAGAAGAAAAAGACTTTCTTGGGCTTAATGGTGCCTGTCAATGTATATTTATTGTGTCTTCTCAGGCCCAACACTGTGCAAGACACTGATGGGGATGAAGTCATCTTCTGATCTCCCACCGCACTTTGTCTCTGCCTTACCAGCATCACTGAATACTGCGATGGAGCAATTTATGAGAAAAACTTACCTTTGTGCAGCGCTCCACGCTTCTCAACAGGCTGCAAGGGATTATGCCATTTGACCTAATTTATGAGCCTGCTTTATCTGTTCTCCTGGACAGCTACCTCTTTTGAACCATGTCTGATTCAGCTTTGTACCTCCCCGTATTGGCCCTCACTGTTCCAAGTCCTAACTGAACACAGGACATCACAAATAATAGCTACTCCAAAGTCTAGAGCAGGTGTCTGTTCAGTTTGCTTATGCTTAAGAAACAGGTAAATAAATGTTCAGGGAATTTTGTATCTGCCTCCTCCCAATGCAGTGACAGCTTAGTACACAAGGCTGTGATCCACTTGAATGTCAGTCTCACTGCACATAGTATCCTGCCAGCTATTTTCAACTCCTTTGGGAATGAGCGATGACTCAGGTCCCACCCAAGTCGGCCTCACTATTTGAGCAATGGATGGTGAATTACACCCTATCCAGGTTCTGCCATGGAGTTGGCTAGGCCTCTGTGCTAATTTCCTTCTTTTTCCCAAAGGCCTGTGTCTCCCTAGGTTCCTCTGCACCCTGCAGCACGGTAAGGCCATGATGGGGTAAGGCTTTCCATGCTCGGTCTGTATATTGTCCTCAGTTGCCCAGGCTACAGTGCATGTGTGGTCCCTAGTGTCAAGGACCTTGGGCTTTCCACGTAACTGGCTATTCCAGACCTAGTCATTGAGCTGGAAGTTAATAGTATTATGGACTAAATTGTGCCGCAGCCCCAAGTTCTTATGTTGAAACCCTAACCCTCAGCATCTCAGAATGTGACTATATTTGGAGATAGAGCCTTTAAAGAGGTAATTCAGTTAAAATGAGGCATTTAGGGCCGTCCTTGCTCCAGTATAACTGGTGTCCTTGTAAGAAGAGATCAGTGCATGTGAAGAGATACCAGGGATGCGTGCACACAGAGGAAGAGCTACGTGAGGACGCAGCTAGACAGTGGCCATCTGCAAGCCAAGGAGAGAGTCCTCAGGAGAAACCAAACCTGCCGACATCTTGACCTTGGACTTCTAGCCTCAAAACTCTGAAGAAGTATTTGCCTATGGTATACCCAGTCTGTGGTATTTTTTATGGCAGCCCTAATGAAGAATACAAATAGCATTCAGCATCCAAGCCCAGATATTTTTTTTTTTTTTTTTAGAGATGGGGTCTCGCTCTTGGTCAGGCTGGTTTCGAACTCCTGACCTTGAGCTATCCACCCGCCTCGGCCTCCCAGAGTGCTAGGATTACAGGCGTGAGCCACCGCGCCCGGCCCTCAAGCCCAGATATTTTTAATCCAAGTAAATCCAATTTTGAAACCTTAAGATGTGTTTAACTTTTCTCTAGTCCTTCTCAGATACCTTCATATAAAAGCAAAAACATGGAAAGCATGAATTGGATGGCATAAAATATAAAGCAAGAAGTATGGAAGTACATTGACAAAGAGAATAACAAGAACTGGCATGATCAGGGAAGAGATTTTGGAGGTTACAGTTGAGCTGGATCTTGATCGATGGGTGAAGCTTGCAGAAAAGGGGGGCAGCTTATTTTGAGTAAGGGGAAACAATGAGAATCTTTACCTTTCAACCCTTAAGTAAACAGCTGGCAGGCATTAAGTGCTTCATGGTTGAAGTAAGAGACGAATGAACAAATGGCTCTGAGACTGGGGATTCCTGAAAATATGTATTAAGAACCAAGAACCTACTATGTGTCAAGCATTCTAGACAGTGGAGACACATGTAAAAGAGAAATAATCAGAACCCATGAAAAATCCACATGATAGCAGGTGAGACAGGCACATAAATAATTAATAATTAGATGATAAGATAAATGCCAAAACAGAGTGCTAGAAAAACAAATAGAAGATAGCCGGTAATGCTAGGTGAAGCAGAGGATGTCTTCCCTGCAATACAATATGTGAACATATCCATAAGGAATTGCCAAGGATCAGGACTTTATATGACAGGATTCCTCGGGCAAAGGTATGCTAGGAACAGGGAACTTGCCAGGCTTCACATTCCAAAATCTGCATGTGTCCAAGTGAGAAGCAAGTCAGTCCAGATAATGAAGTTCGTCTAGAATACTTTCTCTCTAGCCTCCATATTTTTCACTTGTTTGTGCTTATTTAACTAATATTTATTTAATTGGCAATATAGTTTCCCAAAGATTATTCAACCAGAAAATTCATTAATCTCTATTACAACAGCCACACAAATTAATAATATTTCATTGTTCTGCTTAAAAAGGAATTCATAGTTTCATATGTGCATTTTTTTTTTAAATTGCTGGGCAACCTACTTAGAAACACCAATTATAATAAACTTTAATTCTTCACTTAATCAGTCTTCTTAGACTTGCTATTTCTTATCTGTGAACCAGTCCAGCCTTTTACTTGATTCCCGCTGCTCCTCAGAAAGATAGGTGCCCGAGAGACCTGAGAATTAATGAGACATTCCTTAAGGACGTTCATGAGGCTTTTTTCTTTTTCTTTTTCTTTTTCTTTTTTTTTTTTTTTTTTGGCTAAACCATTTTCTTAGTTGATGGAAGAAAAAGCAAGGCATATATGCTGATCCTCTGGGAAATTCTGCTGGGCTTTTAACTCTGCGCAGGAAGCATTTTTGGAGCCAGGTGTGTGCAATTTGTTGCAGGCCAATACGTTAGCATCGGAGGGAAGGTGGGTGTCTGTAGAGAGAATGTTTTGACAGACTGTTTACTGTCACTTGGGCTATACCTGCAGGCTGTTTGGGAGCAGCTGGTGCAGAGGGTAGCTTACTTCCATCATCTCCATTCACCTGGATAATTAGCAAGGCTGGCCCCAGACCAAGTGGCGGAAGCAGTGAATTCCATGGTCCCTGCAGCTTCCCATGCCCCTCATCCACTCCCTTCTACCCTCGCCAACCGCAGGCTCAGAGGATTTAGCATGCAAAGGGAATAAAGAGGTGGTGTGGACCAACCCCAAATGCAGTTAGTGTTTAGGGTACTCAATACCTACCTTAGTATCTCAGCCTATCTTTGAGAACATTTTTTGAATATTGGAAAGTGTGTCCTCATTTTAAACAGAAATTTATTCCTTCCTTGAATATTTACTGAGCATCTACTATGTTCCAGGCACAATTCTGGTTTCAGAGAATACAGAGGCTCTCACAAGATTATTTTAGCTCAAGAGGAAGAGAGTTCTTGCAGTTCTCCTCTGCAACGTGGGGCTTGATTTTCCTTTGGGACTTTGCATATTTATTGTAGCCTTTGCCATTTCCATTTGTGTTCCCTTAGGAATCCCCTCAGTAATGAGTAGTTTTATTTACTCTCCCAGATTCACTCCTTTGCTTCTCTGCTTTTCACACACTAGTGATCCATCACCTGCTCACCCTGCAGTGCGCAGCCTCGCAGTCTACCCCTCCTAAGGAGCAGCTTGATTTTATCTTTGAAATGATAAACCTTTTGGTGTCCTCTACCTAGACTGCCTTCCCTTCTCTTATTCACCTTGTGAACTCCTTCCTTTCTCTCTTTCTCTCTTCTCTGTGTTCTCATGTTCTTGGTGTACTTTGCTCTATACACAGTACTGTAACGTGCTCACGTTTTCCTGTTAACAACCCGCCCAGCTACCAGCAGATGTTCCTATGCCCAGCATAGAAATACACTCCTTAATAGCCACTTCCCGCCATATAATCTGTGGGCAAACAGTGGTATAGAGACCTCTTAGCCCCCTAACTTCACCCACTATACCCCAACATGCCAATCCCCTAGAGTTTTGGCCAGGACCCCTGCTACTGTAATAAAGGGTCATGCATGGAGGAAAAATGGTGTTTATTTTCTTCTCTGGACCTCATTAGTCCCATCTCTAGAAGGGGATTAATACCTCCCTCCAAAATTACATGTGCTCTGCGTGTGAAAGTGCTCGGTAAGCCACAGCATGCTGTACAAATGTTAGTTGTATAGTCTGTAGGTTTACAAATCCTTCTGTTCTCAGCTTCCACTATTTACCAAAATCTCATGTTAATTATTTTTTTTTTTTTGCTGTGTATTTTTTCTTTTAAAAAACAAACATATTTTAAAGTTGAAATCCTAAAAAAAATCCATTAAAATTTGCATAGCTCCTAGGTTATTTGATCCTTGGTAAATGTCTTAAGTTTTTTCTCTGTATATCAAATTTCAATAGAACTCAACTAGCCACTATTGAACACTTACTACTAAGCCTTTGTTAGGCATATGTCTTTTCTCAGAAATTATTTAATTAGGTCTAGGCCACATTGTATTTTACTCTAATGTTGACCCGACAGTAACATGAGCAACAACTGATGCTGAATATGCTCAGATGTTAATGTTTGAAAACTGCAATCTGTAAAACACCGAGGGTCATGAGACATAGATTGGAGCCTTGGTTGAAATCATCATGTAAACTTGGGAAAGTTCTGTGAGCTTTATATGCTTCAAATTGTTCATATGGACAATGAAGACGATGACAAAAATAGGGTTGTTGTCAGGAATATACAAAACACTTAATACATTTTAAAAATCTCTTTTCATAGTTTAAGAAAGTTGATATTCCATAAAAGTCATCATTTTGAAGCTTTATTATTATTTCCTCATTTTGCCTAGAAATCATTGTCCAAACTGAATTAGTCTGTGAGGTAACACATGACTCTTCTACATTCTGTTAGTCTGGGGCCTCCGAGGAGTAGACCCCAAACCAGATTAAGCATAGAAAGATGTTATTAATATCGGGGGAGAAGGCTGTGTGAAAGAAAATGAGGTTACCAGGGGATACTAGGAGAGCCAACGAAGCACAAGCCACGTCTGTGACCCCATGTGAAGGACAGAGGAGAGAAATGCGGAGGGAAACACCCTTGATGGCCATGTGGTCTAAGTGAGGTCTGGCAAAGCCACCTGGGGAATCCTCAAGCCAGAGTCAGTTCAAAGTCGCCCCAGTATCCCAGGAACTAGTCTCCCTTAGAGTCCCCGCCACATTCAGTCCTTGGCCTGGGACAGCCCACAGGAAGCATGACCACGGGGCCAACTCAGTGATGGATTTCAGAAAGCACAGCAGGCCTGGCCCAGTTACTTCTTGTAGTTAAAGGTCCCAAGGCACTTTGTCACCCCTGCCCCATACTTCACCTCCGAAGGTTTGCAGGAAAACCCAGGCACTGCTTTGCTTTCTCTTTAGCAATATTTATTTTCATAGATCTGTTTCAACTCTCATATCTCATTTATTTTTTTTTTCAAGTGAGATTGCAAGAACCCAGAATTGACAAAATAGGCAATCAGTTCGGCAACACAGTGGGTGAATCTCTACTTTGTGGTAATGGATTTGACCTCGTAGTTGGTGATGTGTAATCCAAAGGGCTCTGACACCCCCGGTGTTAGTACAGCCACTGCCTCGTAGAGATAACCATTGACTTTAGATTCAGTCAGAACTGGCCCTGCTGTCTGAGTCTGGTCCACTAATTTAACTTCACTGGACTGCTTCCTTCTTTCACAAAATGGACATAATGACAGCTCCCACAAAGAATCCTTCTGAGAATCAGATACAATAATGTAGAGAAGATAACCAGGAAGATACCTGGTAGAGTTCAATTAAATTAAGAAATTAAGGCTGAGCGTGGTGGCTCACACCTGTAATTCTAGCACTTTGGGTGGTCAAGGCCAAGGGATGGCTTGAGGCTGGGAGTTTGAGACCAGCCTGAAAAACATAGTGAGACCCTGTCTCTACAAAAAAAATTAAAAAGTACAAAAAAATTAGCCAGGCATGGTAGCACACAGCTGTAGTCGCAGCTACTCAGGAGGCTGAGGTAAGATGATCACTTGAGCCCAGGAATTTGAGGTTGCAGTGAGCTGTGATGATGCCACTGCACTCTAGCCTGAACAACAGAATGAGACTCTGTCTTAAAAAAATTAATATAATGACTTTTATTTTTAATGTCATTATTACTGTTTTACATTATCAGCCACATAACAATCATGAATTAATGGAATCCCTGTGTAGTATTAATGGAGTTAATATTTGCCTCTTTGTCAGTATAGTAGTGAGCACTTGTCAGGTACTCAACAGGCACTACCTTCTTTTCTTTCCTCCTCTCAATTTCTCTGACAATTTTTGCTTCCCTCTAGCAGAATTATTTTTCTATTAGTGCATATTACAAAATCCTGTCTTCCTGGTAGCCATTTACCTCCTTTGTTCTCTTTTGGGCAGCCAAAGTCAATAGCATTTTTTAATATTTTTTAATTCAGAAAATTTAGTGGGGGTACAAATGGTTTTTGTTACATGGATGAATTGCATCATGCTGAAGTCAGGGCTTTCAGTGTACCGAAAGAGTATTGTACATTGTACCTGGTAGGTAGATTTATATTGATGGACACTCCATGAACTCATTCAATATTCTTTTATTCAACTTTTGCTGAAAGAGAAGCCAAACAGCATAAATTTAGATAGGCCTATAATTGTTTTTAAGAAGCTCACTCTCTGACGGGAGTGGGGAGGAGGCAGGAGGACAGAGCTGTACGATGTCTGTGGACAGTGGAGACCCAACGGCAGCGTGGTCCCCTGTGTTGGGGGTTATGAGGTTGTCAGGAAAAGCTGATTTTCTTTCTCTTTCTCATTCTGCCACCTCTCTGTCCCCTCTTCCTCCATCATCGTCACCATCATTATTCCAGGTAATGTTTGTTGCCCCAGAAAGCTGTCAGGCACTGTGCTGATTTCTGTATGCATGTTAACTAGATTAATCCTTGTCACAATATTAGGAGGTGCATATCTTCAGTTTGCAAAGAGGAATCTGGAGAAGTTAGTTGGACAAGACACCTATCTACCCACTAGTAGAACCAGGATTCAAATACAGATAATCTGACTCAATGACACGCAGACTTAACCACTAGATAAATGGAAAACATGCAGAGGCTAGATCTTGAGTAATGAGGGACTCAGCAGGGGACAGTCTCAGGGAGAACATGGCAGGTAGGAGCAGCATGTGCACAGGCAGGCATGACAGCATGCAGCAGCCTACTTGTTAGGTGTCACCATGACGCCTGGGACAATGGTTTACACATAGTGGCCTCTCTGTGACAGCTGTTGACTGAAGAAAGGAATACGTAAAGCCAGGCCCACTTTGCAGCCAACCATCTGCCAAGCTACCCCACTTCCTAATGTCTTTCGAGTTGTGTATCAAGTGTCACCTCACCAGGAAGATTTCTCAAACTATACTTGCACACAGAGACTTCTCCCCAAAACCATGTAATAACAAATAATCTGTAATTCTCAGGCGGCATTTAATTATGCAGCATTTTGTGTATCTGACAATGTTTCTGCACATATTCTGTGCAGACTCCCCAGGAGTAAGGTCAATGAGAAGCTATATGATGGAGTGGACAAATTTGCATTTGAACCATCCTCAGCCGCCTCTGCTCACCAGCTGTGTGACATAGGGGCAATAGCTTACACTCTCTGGGCCTCGTGCTAAACTTAATGACAATTACAGTAACGTTCCTGAGACCATCTAGGCCCATGCCTGGCACACAGCCCCTCACTTGATGTGGATTCCTTCCTTATGCTTCTTTCCTCACTCACGTGTTCGCAGAGGAGGCCCTGTGATGGAGGGTTGCAACAGCCAGAGAACTGTGCAAACCCATTCGCTCAGATCACAGACCACTGATGATCTAGTCCAGCCAGCCGGGAATGGGGGTGCTGTGCCTCAGGAGCACTTTCTCGGAAATTAAGAAATAAGCAAGGTGCTATCCTCGGGGTCAGTCAGTGCCTCTAACAGCTGTGAATGATAGGGAGAGGCTCTGTGCAACCACACTTCCGTTTGAGTGGTCCTTTTGTGAAGTGTAGAGTATTTTTGCCTTACCCATATTATAATTTTAAATGCTGTCTATGCATTTGAATTATGCATTCCCTTACACATTAACTCATTTGTTTATTCAACAAATATTTATTGAGTAGTTGCTCTATGCAAAGTACCCCTAACCCAGCTGGAGACACATAATTAAAGGCACAAGATCTCTGAGCAGCAGTGGGGAAGGTTCGGCTTCCAGAACCAGGAAGCCTGGGTTCAAATCCTGACCAAGTCCTCACTAATCTGGCAGCTGTGGGCAGTTTGTGAAAACCCTCTGAGACTTAGTGTTCTCATCTGCAAAATGGAGGTAGTAATGTGCTTGCCTGATCTATTTTACTGTGAAGAGTCAAAGAAATAATCCAAACAAAATATTGAGTGCTATACCTAGTACATACTTAGCATTTAATAGCTGCTATGTTTTGTGTGCATGTGTAATATCCTGATTTTTAAGCTAATATCATACATTAAAAAAAATCTCTAGATTAAACAAACAAATAAAACAGATCACTGATGGGTAGAGAAATGTAAGAATATATTTTTATCAGGCCTGTGAAGAAATTTGCAATTTGTTCTTAGCTATAATTGTGGGAAAAGTCTACCTTAATATAATACTTCTAGGATCCCAGAGGCAACTACTTTGTCAGGAGGTATAAGTGGCAAGTGGGCAGCAGTGAATGGGAAAATCTTCACAGAAGTGGCATTTAACTTGATAGAGAAAGGTATTCATGGCAGAGAAACAGAAAAGGAAAAACAAAGTTGTCAAATTGTGAAGTGACTAAGCTAATACAAGCAGTTCAAATGTTCAAAGAATTGCAAATGTCAAATGTCAGAGAATTCCGAATGGCCAAAAGTGGCTGGAGTGTTATGTTTGGGGTCAAACAAGAAGCTTTAAATATTGGTGGAGATGAGATTGAGCAGGGCCTTGAATATCATAAGTATTTTGGTGCAGTTTACAGATTTTTCTGTCCCTCTTCTTCATTTTCCAGATGAAGAAACTTTGGTTCAGAGAGAAGCTTAAGAGGTTGCCATTTTCTGTTTTATACTACTTTATAAAAAGCCATTCTAAAAAGAGTGATGTAAAACAACACGATTTATTACTTCTTACAATTTTATTAAACTACTTCTGCTTCATGTGTGTCAGGTGGAGTACTGGGGGAGTAGAAGGTACAAAGTATCCTTAGTCACATGGCTGATGGCTGGTACTGCCCACTAGCAGGGAGCTCACGTGGAGGATCCACCCCAGCCTTAGTTCTCCCCCACATGTGCCTTGCCACTAGACTGCTTGGGCTTCCTCACAGCATGGCAGCCTCAGAGTACTTAGACTTCTTGGTAACTATCTTCCCACAGAATGCAAAAGTGGCAGCTGCCAAGCCTTAAGATTTAGTTCAATGACTGGCAGAATGTCAGTTCCCCCACATTCTGTTAGTTAAAGCAGCCAACAGTTAAAAAGATAGCTTATGATTAAAGCTATTAAAGCAGATTCAAGGAGACTACATGACAGCATGCATACTGAGAGGCGTGGTTTATTGGGGGCTGTCAAAGTAAAAATCTTGACATTGAATAAAATTGAATAACTTCCCCAAACTCAAAACCAATAAACAAGTAGTGGTTCTGGAAATAAAACAGGGTCTACCCCTTTTCTTTCAAGAATGTCATGATGCCTCCAGGCACAGAGTATAGCCTCCTCATCACCAGAAGGCTTGAGTAAAAATAACCATTACCTAGCAGCTTTCAAATAGATATCCCCTTTATCCTAAGAGTCCAATATAGTCACAATCGCCTTTGCAGAGAGCAACTCTCTGACCTTCATGGTTGGTTGAGGGAATAAAAAGCCCCTAGATAACTAAGGAAATTACCAGTGACATAGAATCCACTTTTGATGCCAACTGGCAAAAAATCATTAAAAACAGTTACCATCTTCTGGCCAAAGTTTGAGAGCTATTCAATTCAGGACTAATGAACATGGCGCTATTGATCTCCTAAGACTGTGCAGGACTGATCAGTATCATAGCTATAAATTATATTTATGAAGACATTCAAATAGCATGCAATGATTGCTTTTTCTCTTGAAAGCC
The DNA here is from genome assembly GCA_008086735.1 of Cheirogaleus medius. Taxonomy (NCBI): domain Eukaryota; kingdom Metazoa; phylum Chordata; class Mammalia; order Primates; family Cheirogaleidae; genus Cheirogaleus; species Cheirogaleus medius. The sequence goes on along the minus strand of VBSM01001265.1, from coordinate 42,713,659 downwards.
AGGAGTAGCTGCAGAGGCGTCACTTTTGCACAAGGTGATAGAACTACTTCTTCCACAGTTATCTGACCAAGACAGGAAGACGGATATTCATCAGCAAAAGGCACAGTCTCATTTTGTTGACCTGGTAGTTTCTGCTATGTCTCTCTTCTTGCATGCTTCATCTCTTGAGAGAAGACAATATGTGAAATCACTCTTCATTTGGCTTTCATTTTATTAGTAGTTTGTTTTTTGTTTTTTTTTTTTAATTTGGTGATTTTGAAAACCAGAAAGCATCCTGGGAAGATGTATTTGAAAACAGGAAATGAAGCATTAACTATAGGAGTCACAAATATTCAAAGAAGTATATGCTGGGAAAATGTCTACAATAGAATAGATAGAAAAATTCCTAGAAAGCAGGTCAAATTCCCATTTTCCTAATAGGAAAACCGAGGCTCTCACCTATGAAGTAACTTACTCGGGGTCGTATAGAGAACATTTGGCCTGGCACTGCTTGGCCCTTGACTGCCCTTCCTTAAAAGGCCAGGTTCCCTTCCCTGTAGCATGTGGCCTCCCTTGCCCAGTAACTTTTCATCTTAAGAGGTTCAAAGCTAAGATAGGTTGCACTGTGGTCTGAATGTTTGTGTCCCCTCCAAAATTCACATGTTGAAATCCTAACTCCAATTGTGATGGTATTAAGAGGTGGGTTTTTGGGGAGGAGATTAGGTCATGAGAGTTCTGCCCTCATAAGAGACCACAGAGACCTGGTGTGCCCCTCCCACTATGTGAGGATGCAGTGAGATGGGGCCATCTATGCAGAACAGGCCCTTCCCAGATACCAGATCCACCAGCACCTTGATCTTGGACTTCCTAGCCTCCAGAACTATGAAAAATAAATTTCTGTTATTTATTAATATAAGCCACTCACTTGATGGTATTTTGTTATAGCAGCCCAAACAGACTAAGACAGGTTGTGTGTGAGAAGAAGCAGGGACCTGGATGTCAGAATCTAGAGTTTTAAGCTAAAGTCTGACATCAAATCATTGTGCAGGCTTGGACAAAACACATGACTTTTCTAGGCTTCAGATTCCCCATTTTCAAAGTAATGTTTAAACTAAATGATTGCTAAGGTCTTGTTCAGCTTAAAATTCTGATTGCCTTTCCCTGACTAGCTCTGAGGAGGCCCGGGTCTGTGGAGGCTATATTGGAACATTATACTTTAAAAGAAGTGAAAAAAAAATTGCTCCATACCTCCAGATTAGAAGAGGTTCTTATCCTCCAAAGGAATAGTTTCTCTGCAGTTGCAGAGGTCAGCAGCTGTGGGAGGCTAATTTAGGCTGTCCCTGGCTCATTGGTAATCATGAGGCTTGATATGCATTTAAAAAAAAAAAACTAAACACTCCTAATCACCTCCAGAAAGGGATAACTCATTATAACTGCACGCTAAGGAACTTCAGTGACATTTATTCCGCATTTGTGTACAAATAGATTACATTATTTAACTAAATCAGTTTGGGCAGCTGGAAGCTACCCATATACTCATTTATCCCTGCGGAAGATTGAACAGTGATTAAAAGAGAATACCTCTTTAATTCCAGATGTCATATACATTCCACAAGGAGAAGATTTTGTAAAACTCTGTGATTATAGTCTTACATGAACCAAGCGTCTTCTTTAATGCCACAGCTGAATTTGGAGATGGAGAGGGGAGATACAAAAGCCAGAAAAGCCCATTTTTGTGGCCATCTGGGACAAATCAGTTCTGGGTTTTTTCCACCTTCATTAGGAAACATGCTACTCCACACCCCCTCCCTGACATGCCTAAGATTATCCTAGTTGAGAACCAGAACCTTCTGTTTGATGGTTTGGTTCCTTAATTTGGCCATCTGGAATTCCAGGTAACACATGGTTTCAAAGTGTGAGCCTTCAAATGGGAACAGAGCCAGTGGTAGGAACAACCTACTATTTAGTACACTTCTCGACTCTTCAAGCCTTGTATGCTTTGGGTTTTGTTTCCTCTTATTTTTTTGTTCCTTTTGTCTCCAAGGAGGGAGCTAAATGGATTGCATTTGAAACTTCCTTGTCCCTACACTGTAGAGAAGTTGTTTCTGACAGAAGCAACTGATTGCGTTAGCTTGATGGGGCTCTTGTGAGAGCAACTTGAAAATAGACATAGAGAAACTAAAACTTGTTAAATACCTATTATGGGTCATACACAGTGAGGCATGTTCCATAATCTCAATTAATTCTCATAGTTGTCTGCAGGGCCGGCTCCATGGGCCTTATCACCTGCGCAGTCGCAGAGTGCCCAGGCATGGAAAGACCCCACACTTGGTTTAATGTGCTATTGTCACGTCTTGAAATTCTAAATTTTCCAACAAGGGCCCCACACATTAGGTAGCCAGTCCCAACTGGGTAGATGGGTATTATTATTTGTGTGTACCTGCCTTCCTGCCTTTAACAGATTTAAAAATAAAAAAAAACAGAACAACAACAACAACAAAAACCACAGTAGCTCTGCTGAGTTTCAGATCTGGGTCTACTAGACACCAAATCATATGCTCTTTCCTCTTTTCTAAAAAATAAAAACTTGCAAATGCATGACATTGTTTCAAAAGACTCACTGAATCTCTACCTCAAAACACAACCTGCCCCCTCATCATGCTAAGCCACTCCCCCTGAGAGAGCAGAGGTAAGGCAGGAAATAATAAAATGATAATATAATAATGATACTAAAAGTATTCTGCAGGCTGCTTCTGCAATGTCTTTCTTTACATCCATACACTGGGGCATGTTTAAGTAATGTGACTACACATGACAAACCAACTAATTATATCTGAGCCTCAGTAAACCATAAATCCGAGAAAATAATTTGTATTATTTCAAATTGCAAAGTTATTTCCTTCATACATTTAAGTGAGCTGGAGTGACTTGTGTCACAACCTATATTTCTCAAAAGAAAACATTTCAGATGGTAAATAAGTCATGCTTGAACATTTAACTATTAGACTTGAGGCCAATTTTAAATAGTTGGATTTCTTTTTCTCTCAGAAAAATGGCATCTATTTAGAATTCACACATTTTGCGCTGTGTTTAACCCTTTAGCACCGAAACACAAATTTTAAAAATTGCAGAAATAATTATACATTAAGCAATAATATACATTAAGAAAATATATATTGAATACCTACTATGTACCACGCACTGATTTCACACAGAGAATACAGTGATTAATACACTAACTAATTCACCAGCTACTTATTAAGTGCCAGTGTGGACCAGGCATTGTGGAATTGGGTACATTAGGGATACACACCTATCTTCATGGTGCTACCAAACACACCATGGTGTGTAATGGAAAGAGAATGGAATTTGAAATTCCCCCTGCCCTTTAAAATTTTGCAGTTTAACAGGAAAGATGGATATTTTTTATATAATATAAATAAAAATGTATAATGTGCAAAATAAGTGCAGGAGATTTTGAAATCATATTTATTGGTGGACTTAGTCTGAGCGACAGAGATGTTTCCCTGCAGAGGCCACAGCCAAGTGGTGGAAGAAAGACTCATAAAGAAAGTACTAACTTAGGGAACTAACAGCAAGGTGTGGGAATTCAGACACAGGAGCGCTTGACCCAAGTGGTGGGTGAGAATCAAGGCAACTTCCTGGTTCCTCAAGAGTCAGCCTGGAGTGTGACAGATGGAATCCCGACTCTGTCACCCTATTGAACTTGAACCTCAGTTTCCTTTCTGGCAAAATGGAGATTGGTGGGGAAGGAAGAATGGTCTGCATGATCTATGTGTTTCCTGTTAGCTCTGAGAACTTCGTTAGTGTTTTCAAGAAGTGTTCTGGTTTTCGAGACGTGCTTGAATAAGATCGAAGAAAGAAGAAATGCCAGCTAAGGGAAGAAAGTCATACAAAACTTCAGGCTGGACACCAGCAGCGGCCACAGTAACAAGAATAATAGCAGCATTTACTAAAAAGTAATGATGGGCACTGCATTCAGTGTTTCACATGCATTATTTCTACTTCTCACTGTAGTGGCATCATGCCTTAGTTTGCTAATCTATTTGTGAAGAGCGTATAGCCATTCAGTGTCTTACTGTGAGGATTTTTCCTGGCTGCTTCCAGGGCTTTGATCACCTTCACTCACCAACAAAGCTGTTGCAGCTTTATAACTTTTTTATTGATATATAGTAATTATATGTATGGGCTATATGTGATATTTTGATATATACATACAATGTGTTATGATCAAGTCAGGATATTTAAGACATCCATCATTTCAAACATTTATTGTTTTTTTGTCTTGGGAACATTTCCATCTTCTATCATAGCTATTTTGAAATATCCCATATAATGTTGTTAACTATAGTCACTCTACCACACTGTCAGATACTAGAAAACGTATTCCTTCTTTCTAACTGTATGTTTGTATCCATTAACCAACCTCTCTTCATCAACTCACCCCACCCTCCCCAGCCTCTGGTAACCATCTTTCTACTCTCTACCTATATGAGTTCCACTTTTTTAGCTCTCACATGCAATGTTTGTCTTTCCATGTCTGGCTTATTTCACTTACCATAATGACCTCCTTTTCCATTCATGTTCTGAAAATGATAGGATTTGATTCTTTTTGAATGGATGAATAGTATCCCATTGTGTATATATGCCACATTTTCTTTATCCATTCATAGTGTCATATGGCTGGACATTCAGGGTAATTCCATATCTTGGCTATTGGGACTAGTGTTGCAATAAAAATTAATATAAGGGTACAGGTATCCCTTTGGTATACTGATTTCTTTTCCTTTGGATAAATATCAGTAGTGGGATTGCTAGATCATATGGTAGTTCTATTTTTAGTTTTTTCAGTAACTTGCATAGTATTTTTCATAATGGCTATACTAATTTACAGAGAATGGGTCTGAATAGATATTTCTCAAAAGAAGACATACAAATGACCAATATATTAAAAAAAAGTTCAATACCAATATCATCAGGGAAATGCAAATCAAAACACCAAATATCATTTCACTCCAGTTAGAATGGCTATTATCAAAAAGGAAAAAAAAAAAATAGCAAGTGCCAAAGAGGATGCAGAAAAAAGGGAACTCTTAAACACTGTTGGTGGTAATGTAAATTAGCACAACATTGCAGCTTCTGATAGCTCTGTCTCCTTCCCATTTTCCATACTGCAACCAAAATTGTTTTAATAAGATAAAGGTCTGGCCACTTCCCTGCTTTAGAGCTAGAGGGGGCTTTCCACTGAGTTCGGGAAAAGGGTCAGACACTTTACCTGGCACTCAACATTATCCACGGTTTGGTCCCACCCACCTTCACGGCTTCAACCAACATACCATACTGTGTCATGAACAGAGACTAGAATTTAAAACTGGGCCTACATTCAAACACTGAGTCTTAAGTAGCTGAGCTATTTGGGGCAAGTTAATTAACTGATCTGAGCTTTGGTTTCTTCATCTTTAAGAAGGGGAATTAAATGAGAGAATAAGAAAGGCAAAAGCCCAGCTCTAAGAATTTGGCACACAGCAAGGGGGCAAAGGCGGGACACCAGCACCAAAGCAAGACACCTTTGTCGTGGCAGGAGACCAAGGCTGGATTTCAGAGGGTTTGTCTGGAATCTTGAATTAACCCCTGTCTTGGGTCAAAACCTTCCCAGAAAAAAAAGGCAACGGCTGATGCTGCCTCAAGTATTTGTAGATATCCAACTATTCCTCACTAAGATATATTGAATTATAGAATTTTTCTCCATTCTCTATGGTAAATTCCTTAAGGGACGAAAACAAATTTAACTCTCTGAATCTCTCTTTCCTCATCTGCAAAGCGGGGATAATGATAGTAGTTGTCTCAAAGTGTTGTGTTAATTAAATGACACACACATATATCTATGCTTAGAAAGTGCCAGCCCAGCCTATGACAAGTATTTAACCTCTTCAAACTTTAGCTTTCTTATTTATAAAAGATGAAATACGCAAGCATTGTATATATTTGAGATGGTAATGCCTGTGATGTACTTTTTATGAAACCTGGTATATTCTCAGCTCTCAATCAGCGGTAACAGATAAACTTCACGTACTATTAAAACTTTGCCTCAACAGCATAATACCACCTTGAAACTTACAACTCTTTCTCCTTGGTGTCAGTGCATCCATTTTGGCTCAAGTGGGCCTCGTGTTCTAGATCTTGGCAGCATCTTCATTTTCTTGCTGTTAGCATGCAGAGTTCTTTTAACAGGATACAGTGTTCTTTTATCAGGTTTATTTCTGCATCGAGAGCTTCATTATGATTCAGCTGGCACTCCAATTTGGTTCAGCACATGAAACATCTGTTCACTTAGCAGATCAGCCCCTTTTACAGATATTACTCTAAATGAGTTCTACTGTACTCATTGTTTGTCTTCTCCCTCCTAGCAAGTGCATAAATAAACATTTGCTCAATATGGAGTGAGTCTTTGAATTGAAGAGGAAAAATGATCTATATTTTGTAATCTCCCCCAAGGCAATTTTCCTTCTTTGAAAGAATGCAACCATACAAAAAGAAAAGCAGCATTGCTGATGTTATTTTGTGTTGTCACTGGGACAGATGGCTATCTGTGGCTTCAGGAATGCTGTTACCTGATAATTCCCTGGATATAGGTGGCATTCCATTTAGTGCAGGTCAATAAACATTTGTTGAGCACATATGTCGTTTTAGGGTCTGGGAAAAAGATGATTGGCATAGATCATGCCTTTGAGGGGCTTACAGTCTCTTGGAGATAAATGTATAAGCAACTATAACAATGCTACTTGTGGTGGTTAATTTTATGGGTCAATTTGACTGAGCCATGGGGTGCCCAGATGTTTGGTCAAACATTATTCAGGGTATGTCTGTGAGGGTGTTTCTGGATGAGATTAACATTTGAATTAGTAGACTGAGTTAAATCTATTGCCCTCCCTAATGTGGGTGGGCCTAGTCCAATCAGTTGAAGGCCTAAATAGAACAAAAAGGCTGAGTAAGAGGTAACATCTCCTGTCTGAGTTCCTTGAGAGGGAACACTGGTCTTTTCCTGCCTTTGAATTCAAACTGACACATCAGCTCTCCTGGGTCTCTAGCCTGCCTGACTCACCCTGCATATCCTGGGACTTGACAGCCTCCATAAGTATATAAGCTAATTCCGGGCCATGAATAGTTAGAATACACTAACTAGTCAAGAACCACCTCAGTGTTCTGAAGGAAGAAGACCTGCCTATAGAGGAGAGAGGACCTGGAAGAGAGACCTCCTTCTCTACATTATCACTTACTAACTAAAGAGGAATTAGGTGCAGTGACAACAATAGCACTATCAATATTAGGGTTGTTTTCAGACCAAACATGATTATATACCCTACAACACTTTATAACCATAAAATCTTATATAAACTTTACAGGTTTAGTAATATTAAGTCAGAGTTGTCCACATTTCTTTTTCTGAATCTTCTAGGTATTCAAGACGCTAGAAAGGTAACCGAAATCTAGAAACACAAAAAGCTGAAAGAACTACCTGCTACAAGCTGTATGCAGCCCAGGGCTGTAGAAAATTTTGCCAATCACTAGGACCCATGACCAAGTCTCTTTTCCTGCCCGTCCTTAATTGCCCACCTTGAATAGAACATATAATACTTCTCTAAATTTGCCTTATATAAATGTATGCCTTTGATTACTTCATACAAACTTTCTGCCAGAGGTTTCTTTCATTTTTCTGTCTAATAATAACACATTTCCAGCAGTTATTATCATACTAAATGATACATTATAAAGCCATTCTGATGAGGTCTCAGATAGAAATGAACACAGTGTTGGAAACTGGAGTAAAGGCTATCCTCATCATATAATTACAAAGAACTTGGCAGAATTATGTCTATGTCCAAGGACTTTGCAGAAGGCAGAACCTAAGAGCAATGAACTAGGAAATCTGGCAGAAGAAATATCTAAGCAACAAAGTGTTCAAGGTGCCGCATGGCTTCTTTTGGTCACTTACAGTAAAATAAGAGAAGAGAGATACGATTTAAAGATGGAATTTATAATTAAGAAGGAAGATTGGAAAAACCCTCAGGCCAGCCATGTAGAGAATTAAAAGAGCATGTTTGGGGGAGAGTACTAAGGGTGCAGCCCCTTAATAAAAAAAAAAAAAAATGGGGGGTCATTCTGTTGGCAGGGGGCTTAGGATCTTATTTTTAGCCTACATATCATTACTTACACTAGACAGAAGCTCATTTTATGTCATATCATGAATATTTTTCCATGTAATCATATAATAAATGTATTGATTAGTGGCTACATAATGCAGCAAGTAGATATTTCACAATTTGTCTCAACAGCAATTTAGGTGGCCTCCAATCTTTCATTAGCATAAATGAAGCTGTACTGAACATCTTTTGCATGTATCTGGGTTCTTCATTTGGTTTACTTAGGACAGATTCCCACAAGTATGATGGTGAAGGTGTGTGTCCATGTTCAAGGGAGCCCCAAACACTTCCAGTTTTGCACTTGGCTGGGCAATTAAAGTAGAGGAGTGATGGATCCCCAGAAGCAGACATTTTGATTTCATGAATTTTGGGGCTTGAAAATCAGAAAGCAAATAAGCCATTTCTGCCTAGACTAGATCAATTAGTTAAGTACTCAGACATTTAACTTAAAAAATGGCTCAGGGCTAAAGTCTAGTATAACTGGACTATAGCTGCCACTATACACTCTACTGGTCATTTCTTTGTTTCCCCTAGTTTGTAAAAGAGCCATCCAACTGATTTACGATGATTATTGCTGCAACTTGAGATTTGGGCAAAAATCTATTATATAGAGTATGAGGCATAAAAGGAACCCATTTAACATGTCAAAAATGAATCAGGGTAAGAGGGAGAAAGAAAGGAAGTTAAAAAGGCAGAGAGGTGCATGGGGGAAAGAGACACATACAAGACATTTCTTTTGGAATTACAGAACATTAGCATTGGAACTTATTGCCTTGGAGGTGATTTTAGTCTATTGAGCTCTGAAGCTCTGTTTATTTTAGAATTTCTCAGACTCCAAACTAGAGGAAAACTAAATTTTGTTAGTTGATTAATATTATAAAGTCAGGAATCAATTTTTTTCATTGGTGCTCGGCTTTTATCTAATTAACTTAATAGAAGTAGTTTCTTTAGAAGAAAGAACTGGTATAATTAAAATTTAGAGGAAATGCAGTGTTTACTGAAAATTTGAGAAACTCCCTTTATGTGTAAAGTATTTTATTTGTGAAGTGTGTATTACTTATTATCCCTTATCCCTTATAACCCATTCTCAGAGGAAAGTATGACTGTTCCTGGAAGGTACCTATGGGGATGATCGGAGAGTGTCCATATTAGGATAAACAGTTCAATCAAGACTTTTTTTTTTTTTTTGAGACAAAGTCTTGCTCTGTCACTCTGGGTAGGGTGTAGTGGTGTCATTACAGCTCACTGCAACCTCAAACTCCTGGGCTCAAGCGATCCTCCTGCCTCAGCCTCCTGAGTAGCTGGGACTATAGGTGCACACCAGGACACCTGGCTAACTTTTCTATTTTTAGTAGAGGTGGGGTCTTGCTCTTGTTCAGGCTGGTCTTAAACTCCTGAGCTCAGGCAATCCTCCCGCCTCAGCCTCCCAGAGTGATAGGATTACAGGCGTGAGCCACTGCACCTAGCCTTGAATGAAGTCTTGAAATATAAATAAAAGTTAATCAATGAAATAAAGCGTCACTTATTTAATTAACCAATAGTCATTGAACACCTAATAATTCAGATATTCAGTTTTAGGGCTTAGGGCAGGAAAATCAAAAACACAAGTCCTCAAGAACATAGGTATGTGTCCACAGCTACAGCATATTAGGGTACATGCTATAAGAGAAATAAAAGACAAGAAAGAGGGCGGGGAAAGCACTGTGTTTGGAGCTCCCAGACAGAGTAGGGGTCAAGGTAGACTTCTTGAAGGAGTTTCACTTGAGCTCAGTCTTAACAAGTAGGCATCTGCCAAATGAATTTGGAAATGGGTAACAGCATGAGAGCTGTCCAAAACAGATGAGGAAATAAGAAATAGCATATTTGGAGAACCTGGAATATTAATGGGAGGAAAGGAATATGTTAGATAAGATGGAGAAGCAAGCCAGCAGGCACTACAATGTACAGAGCAAGGCTCTTTTTCTTAGCCTTTTTGCACTGTGGACTGGGGAGTCATTGGAGCATCTCAAACAGGAGATCAACAGTGTCAGAGTTAAAAGTTAAGTAAGTCATTGTGAATGCAGCGTGGAGAAGACACTGGAAGGTGTATGATCAGAGGCAGGGAGAGCAGCGAGGAGGCTGCAGCCATTGTCCTATGAAGAGATCACCAAACTTTATCTGTCAAGGGCCAGATAATAAATATTTTAGACTTACCAGGCCACGTGTTCTGTATCACAACTACCCAACTCTGCCACTGTAGCACTAAATCAGCCACAGACAATACACAAATGAGTGAACATGGCTGTGTTCCAATAACATTTTATTTATACACAGTGAAATGTGAATTTCATATCATTTGCACATGTTATGAAAGATTACTTATATTTTGATTTTTTTTTAACCACTTAAAAATGTAAAAAACATTCTGCTGGTTCAGAGGAAACAGGATGATACCTCGGCTGATGGTCAGTATAAGAAAGGAACTAAGCAGATGAGTTTGAAAAGCAGCTACTGTAGGACTCAGGGACTGACTAGTTTTGTTGATTAAAGAGGATGGCTGCCAAGGGTAACTCTCAGTACTGTGGCTTGAGACACCGAGTGGATGGTGATGCCTCCAACCAGATAGAAGATCTAAAAGGAGCAAAGGAGTTGGATGGTTGGAGGACTCAGAGACCAACAAATGCCTTTCCTTCTCAATGATTAAGTCTTTAGGGATTCTGGTGTATGAAATTCTCCTGAAGAGAATATTTTAAACTTTGTGTGCCTTAAATAAATTTTTTGCTCTTGGCAAGTACTCACTTACCATTTTGGGGCAAAAAAGAAAGAAAATTTTTTACTATAGAAAGTGGCTGAGGGAAATTAATGTTCATTACTAATATCAATCTTTTAAAATATGTCACCTCCTTTGACATTTTCAGAAAACTGTCTCAAATAAGCCCCAAATGCAAATGTGACCCACATGCCAACACTGTATATCTGGCTGTGTACACATTGCATTAAAAAGCTCTCTCAAGCTAGAATTTTTTTTATCGTTCCTGCATGGAATAACTCTCATGAAATAATTAGGAGGTACACAAACTAATGATAAATGTTAGCTTTTTGAAATGGGTTTTGATGAAATTATCATAATCTGATTATGCAGCTTCAAAGAACCTTTCCCAAGCTCAGTTTTTCCTCATCTGATCCAATCTGCAAGTGTCTGTGGCCAGAACAGCCTCTGCATGAGGATTTATGATGAGGGCTTAGAACTGCCAACAGAGTTACTTCTCCCTGAGCCATAAATATTCATGAAGGAGAACAGGTACTCTGTATGGCTTCCTGCCTCTTGGGGAACTCCAACATTCTGGTCAAGGCCCCATGCCACTAAATAAAGGAGACAAAGGGGAATGTTCAACTGTAAAATAAACTGTAATTTCTTTTCAAGTGTAGCAGTGTAGAGTTGTGCGCTGGGTTTAAGATCATAGGTTTAAGAGTCAAATAGACCTGGATTCTAGGTCTGGTTCTTCCTTTACCTAACTCTATGATTTTGTCAAGTGACTTAACTTCTCTAAGCAGATAAAAATAATAGCACCACGGAAAGCACTAAGAAGAGTCCTCACCACATGTAAAATACAACATAATATTTTTATTGTGTATTACTAAAATCCTAGGGTATAATTTCAGAAAAACTCATTGACAATATTTTAATATTAAATCTTATAAAATCACTGGAAGGTGAAATGAATCAACTATTTTTGTGAATATACTGTGCTTAACCTTGGCTGTTTTGCATGTTATTTTATAACAACTGTGCAATTAATAATTCTCATTTTTTAAACACAATAAAGCGCTAAGGGATTAGTATAATAATGTCATTATGTTAGTCAGGGTCAGCTAGGCTCTGCTGTAATAAGAAAAATAAACTCTCTTACATGAGAGCAAAATAAAGGCTTTCTTATGATCGTATAACTACCAAGAAGTATAATATCATGTTACATTAGTGTCTTAGTCCATTTAGGCTGCTATAACAAAAAACCTTAGCATGGATAATTTATAAATAACAAAAATGTATTGCTCACAGCTCTAGGCTAGGAAGTTCAAGATCAAGGCACCTTGGATTCAGTGTCTGGTGAGGGCTGGTTTTCTGCTTCATAGCTGGTACCTTCCAGCTATGTCCTCATTTATCAGAAAAGGCAAATAGACTACCTCAAACCTCTTTTATAAGGACACTAATCCTATTCACAACCTAATTGCCTTCTAAAGGCCCCATGTCTTAATATTGTCACTTTGTGGGTTAGGTTTCAATATATGAATTTTAGGGGTACACAGACGTTCATCATAGCAATAATGTATTATTTCTAACTACTGAAAGTGAAGATGTGTTCAGTGATCACATTTTGTGTGCATAAGTTGAGCCAAAAGGACTGTCCCTATTTACTAGGTGAGTAAATTGAGACAAAGTACCTCTTGCCAAGGATCACACAGCAAGTGAATATCAAAGCCAGGTCCAAATTTCAGGGGTCCTGATTACTAAGACTGTGATATGAATCCTATACACCAACATTGCCTGAAGTATATCAGTTGTAAAAAAAAGAAAAAAGTTATGTTTGGACCAAATATATTTAAAAAGTAGAAATAAATAAACAAACAAACTGGTTTCTTCATTGCAGAACCTCCCAAAGGTCTAAAGAAACTAATGCATTGAATCTTTTGGTTGAGCAATATATTTCTTTTCCAAATTTTTATGGCCATAAATCCCTCTTCTCTTAGAATGTCCCATAGGACACAGCACACCTTAGGGAGCTGTTGTCCCTTTATCATACTGCCAACACTTTACAGAATATCAACACTTGGCCCCCCTCATTTCCTTCCAAAATGAAATCTAGACAAAGCTGCTGCCTTCCACAAGTGTAGGGCTTTACGTGTGGGATCCCCCTTCAAAATTCTTTGGTGAAGGAAAAAGAATCGGGCAAGTTGGATATTTCTGCTACCTTATTTTCCTTTCTCTCCTATATACACTAACACACACAACAAACAAATCTTGTTCATTTTCTAATCAGAATTCCACTTTGGAAGAATCATCTTTCCACTCTTACCACTATTGTGAAATGCAGGCCTCTTTGTACAAAGATAAAGGAGGTTTCTGTTCTCTCCACATATCACCTGCCTTTTGAAATGTATTTTGTGGCCACTTCAGTCCATTTCCAGGGTCTAAAAAGGACAGCACGTAGTAATTAAGAGCAGTCACCACATACACAGCGCCATAGTCATAATGGCTGGGATTATGGGTCCAATTTTCCCCATGTTTATTTGCAGATGTGTTCACTTTGATCTGCATACCACACTGCAGTGCCTGTGTCTGAGACTGTCACAATTTGCTGCTGCATGTTCTACATTTCCAGGGACTTCCTCCTCCTTTTCTGGCACCAAGGAGGATCTGATTCAGTGGGGACAAGTTGGGAAGCATTGCTTCCATGCCATACCTGGTCTGCCCTACCTGGTCACTCACCCAGCATAGACAGGTCCTCTCAATCCAACCACAGCATTATTAACCACAAAATAACCCTCACTCTCCTCCAAAGTAATGTCACTTATATTTAATACTTTGTCCACCTTTTTTATTTTTAAATCTATGTCTACTATAAAATTATTTTAAAGCAACAGATTCTATCCTTAATTAATTGATAGAGTAGTTGAGGTTAAGAGAGATTAAATAATTTGCACAAGTGCATACTGCTGGTAAGAGATTTCTTTGACTTCAAAGCCAGTGCTCTTAGCACTCCCAAGAGCAACAGTAGGATCTCATGGTTAAGGTTGCAGCTGTTTGAGTCAGAGTTCGGGGTTTGAGTCCTAGCCTTGCCATTTATTGTTAGCTTGACAAAGTTGCCAAATCTCTTTGTACCTCAATTCCCACACCCATAAAAATGGGGATGTCATCACCTACCTTCCACTGCTGCTTGAGGGATTGAGTGTGATAGCAAAGATTTAATATCAATTAGTGGTTTAATAGCTAGTAAAGGCAATAAATACTAGTTCTTTTCCTTTTTTATATAGTAATATAAACCTGATCTAAGTTTGAAAGGGTATTGAGTTGATAGGTAAGTTTTTCCTACTTTTTATATTTCTATAATTTATAAATTTGTAATATTGATCATATATGATAATACTCAGAAAAAATACATTTATATATATACATATATATGGACATATATTCATTCATTCATTCATACAAAATATAAGTATAGCAATCAAAGTGACCCCAACTAATATTAAAGGGTAGGAAGTAAGTGATATTTAGCTTTAGGGTACTGAGCCCCTCTCCTTCCCCCATGTCCATTCAAAGTGAGAATCTCCAGCCATAAGCTCATCTGCAGAGAGGCGGTGCTGATTGTCGCTGGGCTGTGGGATAGGGCACTGGGGTGACCGTGCTCCACCCTCAGGGCCCACTTCTGAGTGCTTACCCCATGGTGCAAATGCGAGTCCCTGCGTTCCCTGACTCTGGGCAGCAGAAAAGGAATCTTATTTCTTGTTAAGGAGTAAAAAATCCATTCCTCATTTGTGGAGTTCCCATTCCTACAGAGCCAGGCTGTACGGTGGCTGAGGGGATGACACCGGGTTTGGGGGAACAGGAGCATCTTCTTGGCACCACACTCCAGAGCAGAATTATCAGAAGATCTGAGTTCTAACCATGGCTCCCCTGACACTGCTATGAGATGTGCACTTCAACTCTCTGAGCTTTAGTTTCTCCATTTGTAAAATGAGAATATTAGTGGCAAGTTCATAGGATTGTTGAGAGGACTAAACGCGTTACTGTGAGGATGAACAACACCCTAGCTGCAGAAATAATATAAAACTGGAGGCCATGATTCAACATAGCTTTTCAATATCAACCTCAAATTCTTTTAATAAACATGATCTTCACCCTGTTTGCTCAGCTGGAGTGGTCAGAAATCAAATTTACCCTTGTCCTCTAGCAACAAAGAATTTGCTATACGTCGCATTCCTGAAAGCCTTTTATAAGACTGTGCACCGATCCCTCCCTCTGTATGTGCCACAGCATGTACAGTGCCATGAGTGTTCGCATTCGGTCCTAACAACAGGCCTCTCTGGTGGCCCCTAGCACGGGCCTTTGTTCAGATACAGAAACTGAGGCACCAAGTTCGGACAACTCGCCCAAGGTCAGATGCGGTCAGAGCCAGCATGAAACCTCAGGCTTCTTTCCTCCGAGCCCTGTTTTCTTCTCCTGTGCTGTTCTGCCTCTTTAGGGAAAGAAATCCAGAGGAACTGTCATGTGCCACCTGTCACTCCTCTAAATTTAGACATGAAAATTGATTTTGAATAGGAGAAGAGAAAGAAATCTCTACTCACCTGTGGTTCTCTTCCATAAACGTTTAGTGTGTCTTGAAGGGAGCCAGCCAAACATGTAACAGAAAAATAGCCACCATAGATTTAGATCTTAAAGAGAAGTCATTGTATGTTTGTTTAAAGGGACAGCTTTCATGGGATCCTTTCATGGGTGTTGTTTATTAGACACTATGTACAAAAATAAAATGTGTACTCCCTGAATATGAACTTGTCATGAGATCTCAATGTCAGCTGGATCCTGAAAGCCCAAGTCCCCACTGCAGGCATCTGTCCCTTCGAGCAAATCCTTTTGCCTCTCAGGACTCAGGTCACTCACATGTGAAATGAAATGGGCCTCTGAGGCACTTTTCAGCATTGGTGTTCTGCAGGTCAGCATTTGTTTGTAATTTAATATCTTGTCTGTTTCCCCCAAAGTATACACAGTGACAAAGAAAAACACCAATACACAAGTAAAGTGGGTAGTTAAAGGAGTCAGAAACCATGCAGAGAAAGGGGAGATCATTGTACTGAAAACATGGATGAAATAATTACTATAATTGAGCAATAAATACAATTGTAATTTATCCAGGCCGTTCATTAGTCAGTCTGCATGTCAGTAGTTTTTTTTTCTGTTTCTCCAGCTCCAATCCTGAATTTCCACGATGAGGAGGGTGTAGGGAAACCAGCCTTAGATGGGTGCAACAAGAACTGGGGAGAGAAATGCTGCTTATTATCACTGAATCTCTAATCTGATCCCAGATGTTAATTGAGTTCACACATTCAAAAAATTCAAAGTGAAAATCGAAGTGTACCCTACAGTTCCCACACCACTGCCTGGTTTGCAAAGGGACACTTTTCACAGAGCCCTGAGAGTCGAGCTGCCTGCATCCACAGGTGGCTGTCTCCGGTGCCCTACTCCTCCTTGTCCTGGCTCATAGCTACGCATGCTTCTCTGCCGCCTCCTCCACTGGACCGTGAGCTCAGGGACAGTGACTTCTGGTTCATTTTCACAGATTAAGAAATCATTCCTGCCTGAGTGAATAATAGCCAGAATTATATGATACAGCCAACCTGAATCATCTTTTTTATTCAGTTATTCCACAGATATTCATAGATTCTCCTCCATGCCCAGCTCTCTGCTAGGCACAGGGAAGCTTGCCTTCTAGCAGGACAGACGAGATGCCATCACTCAGAGAGTCTTATAGGCTCTCAATGGAGTAGAGTTTCTCGACATGGCACTATGGACATTTTGGGGTAGGTGATTCTTTGTCGTGGCAGCTGTCTTGTGCATTGTGGCATGTTTGCCAGCACCCCTCGCCTCTACTCACCGAATTCCAGCAGCAAAACCCACCCTGCTTGTGACAGTCAAAAATGTCTCCACACGTTGCCCGTGTCCCCAGGGGGCAAGGAACAAAAAGGCATGGATTTCTTTCTCTCTTAGCACCTTGTGAGGGCCTAACATCAGGAAGCACAAGCTAATTTAGGACAGAAGGTCACACGATGTCACAGGAGGAGCCCCGGGTTCAGGAATCCATCAGACCCGATTTCAAACGTGACTTTGACAACTAACCTCTCTGTGCCTCAGTTTCATCATTTGTGAAATGATGGTGAGATGACTCCTCATTTCTCTGGGAAACAGAATCCTGGAAAACCAAATTGTCTACCCTCTCAGAGGCTTCAGTAGAGATCTAAGTAGAGAGGACAAAAGTCAGACAAAGAAACCATGATTAGTTTAGACATTTGTCTCCAACTCTGTGCGGCTGGCTCCAGCTCCAGAGAGCCTGGTGGATTATGCATGAGACGTAAGGATGCCCTTGAGCTCTCAATTCTGAGGCTGGGGCTAGAAATGGGAGGGGGCGCCCACATGAAAGAACAGATAAGAGACATCTATCCAGCACCATGAGTTTCAAGAACAGCGTGACTCCCAAGGCACTTACTGCAAAGAGGAGAGAGACCTCCTTCAGAGAGAGCAGGCTAGTCTCTGCTTGGCACAGCAAAAGCATCCGTGACCACTAATACAGTCTCTGCATTATTTATGTCTCTGAACTAATTAATTCTGTCACCATAAATAATAAAATATCTCTCTTCCCCCCCCCCATTCCCTCTCCCTTTCTTTCCTTCTTCACTACCTCTCTCCCTTCCTCCCAAGGTCCAAACTCACCGAGAGAGTGAACACGAGTGAGTTGTCTAGTCATTAGCCACTGTGCAGTGTGGAGTGTCACTGATTTTCACTGCAGGCTTCTAGCCTGTGGCTGTCGAGTCAGCCAGTCTCCTGTGGCCAATTGGCTGTGATGGAGGTGAGGAAAGAATCGTGGTAGAGCTTCCTACCACAGGACTTCTAGATAGAGCATGTCGAACACAGGAAAACAAAATAGTGAATATTTACCCCTCCACTGGCTGATCAGGTAAACTGGTACAAATTAGAAGATGGTGTCTCTTCTCCCATTAACCAGAAAATTGTTTTAGAAATATGCAACTCTCTGATAACTATGCGGTGTTATGCCCTCTGGAGTGGCAAAGTGCGGTGTCTCTGATTTAATAGGAAATCACATAACACCTTATGGTACATGTCCTGGTGATTAGATAATAGTCAGCCTCACCCTGTCTCGGCTCATCCTGACTCACACATTTTAAGTTATGCTGCCACGAAGACTACCCAGTGGTTAGAAGTATAGTCAAAGCCATTCGGACTTGGTTTGAGTCCTGACTCTGCCGTTTACTATTCATATATTTACCATTGACCTTGGTAAAATACTTAAACGTTCTGAATTTTAGTTTTTTCATATGTAATATATCAATTATAATAATACCTGTCTTGTAGCTATTATTGTAAGGATAGAGTTAAATGATGCTTGCAAAGGCTGTATTACAGTGACCTGCACACAGCAAATGCTCCATAAATGGCACTATCTATAGTGCTAATGGTGTAAATAGGAGAAGCAACAATATTAGCCTAGAGCCCTAGACCCATAGGTCTACCACTGATGTTCCGAAGTAGCAACTGTCTGTCTTTCCTTGAAGACTGTAGCCCTAAATACTTTTAGAATAATACAAGGTAGCATATCTGACTGCTCAGTGCCTTGGGAGGCCAGGCTGTCCAACCAGTCTCCATCTGGGTCCAGTCGCTCCATTTCTCCATTCTCCCTTCTACATCACTAACGTGGGCCTGTTCGTAGGTGTTTTCCTGTTATCCGCGTTCTCCTGTTCCACTTGGTCTTGTGCAGACATCTTTTTCCACTGAGAAGCTTACTTGCTTGTAGGAGAGGCTGCCCTTAATTGAGCACTTCCAATGGGCCAGGCTCTTTACATGAATAATCTTATTTCATCCTCAAAACAACCCCTTGTTGGTTTACCCATTTTATAGAAGACAGTACTAAGCATTGTAGAGGAGGTTAAAAATACCTTCCTAAGCCAGGCTGCTGCAAATAATTGAGCATATACATGCAGGATATCCTTAAATCTCACCTTCCATTGCCCATTCTGCACCTACCTTTGGGAAACCACTTTGCAAAATGACGATGAACACAAGGGTGATGTTGATGATGATAATGACTCCAATGATGTCAATAACTCTTTCTTCTTCATAGAAATTTTGCCATCTTACTACTCACAAGGACTTTTCACAAAAAAGGACCTCTCATCCACAAAGGCGAATATTGGTGGTTGGAGGCTGACGTCTATAACCTATTCAGCTCCAGAGCAGGAAGCACCTTAAGAAAGTATCCAAGTCCCACCACATCCTTCAGCCCTGTGAACCTCTGGCCAGGAGCTCTGTCCTGAAACGCCTCTTGAGTCTTTGGTCTATGACTTTGCCCCTTTTAGTCTCATCTCCTTAACTTTTTTCTTGGTGAGACGAAGAGCTTTGCTGCTTCTGGCACTTCCCACTTTTGTTCTCAAATATAGTTAACTGACTACCTTTCTTCTCACTAAGCTCACTATTGTCCTGAAAGAATTCGAGGCTGCAGTCTCCAGCTGATGACAAACAGTTTTTATTTCAGTGGTAGATGTTCAGCTTATTCTGCGGCTGTTCCCACTGCCGCCACCACTACTGCCAGCAGTATCATTGATTGAGAATTTGCTGTGTTTCTCATCATTTAGAACAACTTTCATAGGCTTCCAAAAGTCACATATTCTACCTCTAAAGACATGTTTTTAAATTCCAGTCTAAGGACATCGTTTGAAAAGACTTCACCATTTTTATTCACTGACTCAACCAAAGGGATCCAATTTGATATTTTCTTACATTCCACGAATAGAGAGTACCCTAAGTGCCAAGACCTGTGCTAGGCCCTGGGAGTACAGACATAAATAAGACATGATCCCGACCCCAAGCAGGACACATTCTAGTAAGCCGTGACCTTGAAGTGATGAAAAGAGGCTTAGACACAACCTAGGAAAAAAACCTTTGATTTTCAAAATTAGAAAGTTAGGCTGCAGAGGAGGAAATTAACTTGTCTTAGGACACTTGTATAATGGATGGTAGAGCCAGGACTAGAACCCCAGCTTAATACCTCTTTAAATTGTTCTGTACACTCTCTCTAGAGAGAGTTATTTTAGCATCTTCACTCAGGTCTGTGTAACTTCAGTTTTAGTACATGTGCTGCTAAAGCGAGCAAAGAATGCATGACCCTTTATAAGCCACCTCCTCTGGGCCCTGTCTGTCTGCCTCCAGGCCAGGTGGGTGCTATTCATTTGTGCCCCCGGACCCATGGGCTTCCCCTATCAGGGTTCTCATAACATGGTTTAGAAACTGGACTGTGAGGTTCCTGAACAGAGAGGCCAAGTCATATTCGCTTCTAGCTCCCTAGTGCTCTGTGTTGAACTTGGCACAAAGTAAGCACTCAGTCACTCTTTTACTGAATGAATGAATGAATGAGCACATGAACAAATAAAGTCAGACCAATCCTTAAATTTGCTTTGTGTGTTATATATTGCTCCACTAATCATGTCTTTACTGACATGGTGACAGAAAGCTGAAGAAGAGAGCTCAGCACATAGAGCGTCTTCAATTCCAATATCTATCTGTTCCAGCAGAGTCAGGGTTGGCATTATTCCATCCATAGGGTGGGAGAAAAAAAAAAGAAAACCAAGCCAATAAAAAATGTTACAGCCACACCAGGAGGTTTATTTTTAACTCGCTGTGTTTATTTATGCCTTGCATCTACTATAAATGAAATCAAGTGAAGCCTCAAGATACAGGACTTTCTATTTTATTGTTTTGCATTTTCAAAACAAAACAAAAAAAAATTACAAAACAAAGTGGAAAAAAGAGAAGGCAGGCCAGGAGCAGTGGTGCATGCCTGTAATCCCAGTACTTTGGGAGACTGAGGCAGAAGGATCACTTGAGCCCAGGAGTCCGAGGCTTCAGTGAGCTATATGTTTGCACCACCGCACACTAGCCTGGGTGATTGAGTGAGATGAGACTTCATCCCTAAAAAAATTTTTTTAAATAAATTTTAAAAAGAGATAGGGCAGATCTGAGATATGACATTGTGTTCCCAGCAATTTCAGTTGTAACAATGTAAGAAAAGTAGAAGTTTGAGGATTGGAAGGCTGGGTTCAGTGTTTTACTCAGCCACCAACTTGCTGAGTAAGCAGCAGGGGCTTTGAATTTACTCTGTAGGCCCTCAGTTTCTCAGTCTGTCAGGTAAAGGGTGTGGACCAGATTGTCTTTGCTTTCTTCAGTGCATCTATGGAGCTGGAATTACTGGTAGGTGGCAGCCCAAGAGCCAATCCCAGGGGTCAGTAAGGATGCCACCCTTGTTTCTGCTGCAGCCATTGTGAGGAGCCTTGGAAGAAAAACTCTTCTGGTTCCTTTGATCTGGTAAAACAAGCAGCTTGCTTCATTAAAGTAAAAATAGCCACCACTTATTGAGTCCTTTCTTTGTCATCAGGCACTATGCTAAGTACCTTTTACGTTATTTTGTTTAACCTTCATAGCCACCCCATGAGGTAAAGTCTATTTCATTGCCATATGGGAGAATTTTTCATATAGGGAAATAAAAACTTGAAGAAATGAAGTAACTTACCTAAGGTCACAAGAACAGAAAGTGGCAGAGGCAGGACTTGAACTCAGTGCTCACTGATGCCACCGCCCTTGCCCTCAACACTGCATTCATTCTCAGTGTTTGAAGTCTGGTTATCTCTCTGGGCTCAGTCTCCTGGCATGGGAATGCTCTTGATTTGTGTCTCATCCTGGAGAGTAGAAGCTTACGCGTTGTTTGGCATCATCTCACAGCTGGGAACCAGGACATGAAGGACATGCCAGGTTAAGAGCTGGGGTTTACCTTGATGGAGATGGAGAGCTGACGGAGCCTTTTAAGATATCCATATTTCAAGATTTTCTTTCACCCTGACCATGAGCAATGGTCTCCCCAGGAAAGCCAAGGGCCTTGCTGCTTCTTAATCTCTCTATATCTCCGTTTTGCTAAACATTGAATAACTCCCCTTTCTCCAAACAGCCCTTGGAGTTTACCACCTCTAAGGCTTTGTTTATATTGCTCTCTTTTGCACTTCCCTTCTTGTTCCCACTCATCCAAATCCTGCAGATGGGGACTTAGACCTCCTCCTCTGTCACTTCTTCCAGGAGCCTGCCACTGCAACACTGAGAAGAACTAATCTTCTCTTTGGCTCCCATAGAGAAAAGGAGAGAAATAGGTTTAGCAGGGGTCCTCAAACTTTTTAAACAGGGGGCCAGTTCACTGTCCCTCAGACTGTTGGAGGGCCAGACTATAGTTTAAAAAAAAATATGAACAAATTCCTGTGCAAACTGCACATATCTTATTTTGAAGTAAAAAAACAAATGGGCAAAAACACCCGCATGTGGCCCGCGGGCCATAGTTTGAGGACGCTTGGTTTAGAGGCAGGTAGGAAGAAAACTACCCTTGATCAGTGCATATCATGTGCCAGACACTATGCTGGGGGCTGGCATATACTATCTTTCATCTTTTTGACCACCCTGCAAGTAAAATATTTATGCCTGTGTATGATGTGAAGCTCTGAAAGATGATGACATTTGGCTAGGGTCACAGCATCAATATTGCTGGTGGGTTTCAGATTCCAACATAGTTCTGTTTGACTCCAGAACTCAGATTCTTTATATCACATAGCATCTACACATACAATAATTTGGGCATTAACCTTGCAAGGGGAATAGTTTAATATTCTCATTATTTAGACATGAAAATTGGGATCTGAAAGTTAAGAGTCTTACCCAAACCTACAAAAAATTTCATGAATAGTAGGACCAAACAAGTCAGAAGTTAAAACCAAAGTTATGCAGGCATACCTTGTTTTATTGCACTTTATTATGCTTCACAGATACTGCGCTTTTTGGGTTTTTCTTTCTTTCTTTTTTTTTTTTTTTTGTAAATTGAAGGTTTGTGGAAAACTCTGCATCTGGCAAATCAATTGGTGCTATTTTTCCAACAGCATGTGCTTACGTTGTGTCTTTGTGTCACATTTTGGTAATTCTCACAATATTTTAAACATTTTAATTCTTGTTGTTGATATGGAGAAAGTATTAGTGGTCTAGATAGAAGATCAAACTAGGTCAATATTCTCTAAGCCTAATCCAGAGAAGCCCTAACTCTGTGAAACCCGAGAGAGGCGAGGAAGCTTTCAAAGAAAAATCAAAAGCTAGCAGAGGTTGGTTCATGGGGTTTAAGGAAAGAAGCCATGGCCATAACATAAAAGCACAAGGTGAGACAGCAAGTGCAGATATAGAAGGCACAGCAAATTATCCACAAGATCTAGCTAAGATAATTGTTGGAGGTGGCTACACTAAACAGCAGATTTTCAATGTAGATGAAACAACCTTCTACTGAAGAGGATGCCATCTGGGACTTTCATAGCTAGAGAGAAGTCAATGCCTGGCTTCAAAGCTTCGATAGGCTGACTATCTTCTTAGGTAGCTGGTGACTTTAAGTTGAAGCCAATGCTCATTTATCATTTCAAAATTCCTAGGGCCCATAAGGATTATGCTAAATCTACTCTGCCTGTGCTCTATAAATGAAAAAACAAAGCTTGGAGGACAGCACATCTGTTTACTGACAGCATGGTTTACTGAATATTTTAAGCCCATTGTTTAGACCTACTGCTCAGAAAAAAAAGGTTTCTTTAAAAATATTACTGATCATTGACAACATACCTGGTCATCCAAGAGCTGTGATAGAGATGTATAATACAAGGAGATTAATGTTATTTTCATGCCTGTTAATACAACATCCATTCTGCAGCCTATGGATAACAGAGTAATTTTGACTTTCAAGTATTATTATATAAGAAATACCTTTTATAAGGTTATAGCTGCCAATTGCTGCAATCTCATGATGAAACATTAATGGATGAGGAATTGCTTCTTATGTATGAGCAAAGAAAGTGACTTCTTGAGATGGAATCTACTCCTGGGGAACATGCTGTGAACATTGTTGAAATGACACCAAAGGATTTGGAATATCACATAAACTTAGTTGATAAAGCAACAGCAGGGTTTGAGAGCACTGACTTCAATTATGAAAGAAGTTCTGTGGGTAAAATGCTATCTTAGCTGCAGAGAAATCTTTCATAAAAGGAATAATCAGTTGATTCAGCAAGTTTCATTTCTGTCTTATTTTAAGCTGTTGTCACAGCCACCCTCACCTTTAGCAACCACCACCCTGATCAGTCAGCAGCCATCAACATCAAGGCAAGACCCTCTCCCACCAAAATGAGTATCTGAAGGCTCAGATTATTGTTAAATTTTTTAGCAACAAAGTATTTTTTCAAGTTTTTGATACATAATAATTATACATATTAATGAGGTATTATTAGGACACATCCATACAATGTGTAAATCAGGGTGATTGGGTTGTCCATCACCTCAAATATTTATCATTTCTTTGTGTTGAGTATATTCCAAATCTTCTTTCCTAGTTAAGCAATAAAGTATTTTTTAATTAAGGTATGTATTTTTTTTAGACATAATACTATTGCACACTAATTAGACTGTAATGTAGTGTAAACAGAACTTTTACATGCACTAGGAAACCAAAAAATTTTTGTGACTCACTTGATTGTGATACTCAGTTTATGTGGTGGTCTGGAACCAAACCCATAATCTCTCTGACGTATGCCAGTTATATAGTAGGGACATATATGGGAGAAATGTCCCTGTGATATTGTGACATAGTAAGAAATATTTATTTGGTCTTTATCCTCCATTTTTGGCCCAGAGCTATTAAAACCCTTGGAATTTCCTGAGTTGTAGAGGTGAGAGGGGAACCTTCTGTAATTCATAAATCCCTTTCAACCACACCTGAGTTTATGCTAATGCGGTGACTCTTGGAAGGTGGCAGCTGGTTGCCAGAGGAACCAACCACGGGATTAGCAGGTTAGGAACTTTCAGCCCACACCCTGGCCTAGGGAATGGGGGAAGATAGAGTTAATTTCCAATGGCTAATGCTTTAATCAATCATGCCTATGTAATAGAACTTCCATAAAAACCCGAAACCGTGGAGTCTGGGGAGTTCCTGAATTGGTGAGCACAGCAAGGTTCTGGGAGTGGAGTGCCTGGAGAGGGAGTCATGGGAACCCCCAATTTATAGCCAAGTGAGACAGAAGTCTAGTAACCTGGTGACCCACTACTTGCAATTGGTGTCTAAAGTGAGCTGTAGTCTTGTGGGATGGAGCGCTTAACCTGTGGGGTCTGTGCTAACTTCCTGTTGTGTTAGAATTAAATTAAACTGTAGGAAACCCAGTTGGTGTCCGTAGAGAATTAGAGAATAGGTTGGTGTGGAAAACTGACACATTTGGTGTGAGAAGTGTTGTGAGTATAAAAAAACAGTTTTGCTTTTAGTCCCAGACATTTCCTAGTTCTCTAAATAGACCGTGCACTTTTTGAGGGCAGGGATGTGCCTTATTTACCTCGCATCTGGGATATAAAGTCTTAACAGCCCAAGAATTAATATGCAGTCCTTGCTAAGTAAACATGAATAGATTGTGAAATAAGAAAAGGGCTGCTTCATCCACCAGCTCATGTTTGCATGGCATTTTAGTTGCTATAGTGTTTTCTGAGTCTTTCTTCATCACGTCACCTTTTAGGAGCTTCAATTTGCTGATATGAGTAGTGGCAGTAGCACCTCACTGTACCATTGCTGGATTAACTGTGCAAGTGAAGAGACTAAGTGTCGGTATATAGCAAGTACTCAATAAACAACCAATAACACGAGAGTGTGATGTTGAGGATGCTTCGGTCCTCACAAGTCCCCAGTGGCTCAGGCAAGCCCAGAGGGCACTGAGTCCCAGTCTGGAGTCAGGAAAAGGACCACAGAGGTTGTGACTCCAATGGTGTCAAACACACACCCAGAGTTGAGTTGCGAGCCCAGGACTCCTGACGCTGAAGTCCTCAAGCATCATTCCATGTTGCTCATTCCGCCTTCCACGCAGAAGACGTGGTTGTCTGCAGCCTCAGGCTGAGGAATCCCGAAGTAGTATGTTTATAGTTAAAAAATCCGTATATATCCTCAAGCTTTGTGAACAAATCTAAGAATGCAAACAAGGCAGCACTTCAGGAAGAAACCCACAGACCCGTGCTTAGCAGAGAAGGGAATAAAACCCCTGAAATGACAGTAAATGAAGAAATCAGAAAGGGCTAACTCTGGTCTTCACCTGGGAAATTAAAAATTATTCTTAAGAGGTAAGGAGGTTTCTTTTGGGAGATGGAGAGTGTGGGGCAAGCATAATCTCCTCTACTACCTCGTAGCTGAAAGAAGAGTGTGGTTAGGTGGGTTTGACTCACTAAATGTCCATTCAAGCCTCTCGGGATGAAAACGGGGAACGCGGGCACAGGTATGGCTAATGCACGTGGCTGGCTGAAATAAACGCATGTGGTTGACAGAGCTGCATTGCTGTTTGGTCCTGCCATTCACTGATTGTGTGCCTTTGACAGTGTGCATGATCAGGGTTTCCTTGGGAAGAGTGTCACTGAGATGAGCAGTGATGATTTGAGACATTTAAAAACCCTTGACCCATTTAAAATTCCCTTTTATTCCTTCACACTGTATCAAGGAGAAAGGCTTACTTTGGTGCTGGTATGTCTTAAAAATCTTTCTATCTCATGGGTGCTCCTATTTTTATTTTTTAATTTTTTAATTTTTTATGAGTTTATTTTTTTATTTTTATTTGAGACAGGGTCTCTGTCACCATGGCTAGAATGCAGTGACGTCATCATAGCTCACTGCAAGAATGTCACTCCTCTTTTTAATATCTTTTTAAATAAAGAGACAGCAGATATCAGGCTCAGAAACATCAAGCAACAGTATCTGTTGCATAAGATAATTCAGTTGTATTCATTTTTATTCATAGTGATACTGCTTTTCCATATATCGCAGTGATATACCATTTAAGTAAAGGAAAGTGAGTCAAATTTAAATAATAGCTAAATACTATAGGCACTATTTGAATGAGTGACATCTAGGAAACACAAAGCCAGGTGTTCTCAAAGGCCTTGTTGCTCTAAGCATAACCTGCAGACTTGCAGCACGAAGCTTGCTAAAAACACCCAGGAGCAGGAGCAGGGCCCCCAGACCTACAGAATCAGAATCTGCACTTGAACAGGACCCCAGGGATCCCCGTGCACAGTACAGTTTGAGAAGCCCTCCTGGAAAGTTACTTCTAGTTCTTCCTAATTCTCCTTAAAATGATTCTGTCACCATAACAGATTCTGAGGGCATCCTCTCTCCCAGGTTCTTTATTTCTCGTTTATTTTGTTCAGTATTCACAGGAAAATAATTAGCGGAAATAAAATGAAAATAACTGTATTGTTGCCATAGGGCACTGGCTTTTGGCAGACCTGAATCTTGCCCCTTCCCCTGACGCTTCCTAATCGTAGAACCTTGAGAACTGTACTTCACCCATTTTCTTCATTTTAGTTTCTTCATTTGTAAAACAGAGACTGTAATCCTTTATTCTCACTGTGATTATGCTGCACACACACATTCAGTTATTATAGTGCCTGGGACACAGTACCAGGTCCACAAATACTAGTCACAGGGTCACTTTCCTGTGATTTCCCTCCACACAGGAAACCCCAGGTCTTTTATCATGACAGGAAGAAGTGCGTCCCTGCAATGCCAACCAGGCACTTTGGGTCTCCAATTTGGGTTATGAGCACCTGATAATTTAGTTGGCATCAAATGATAGTCTTTTGTGAGTGCTCATCCTCATTAACAAATCGGCTATCCAAAGGTCGCGGGAGGTGAGGCATCACGACTCGCCTCTCTGCGTCCCGGACGCCAGCTGAGTGCGGAGCAATTTCTGGAGGAGTCAGAGCCTTGGCTAAGCAGAGGGTAGAGCAAGAAGAGCCGCTGGAGTATGTGCTGCTTTGGCTGGTACATCTTGCAGTTCTTACGTGTCTCTGGACCCGGAGGGAAGCACACGTCCGTGTCTGTTTGGAGTGTGCTTGCCCTCAGCGTGATGAGGAGTAATGAAGAGAGAATGGCTTGGTAGCCACAAACACCTGAGTTCCCATCCTGGCTTCACTAACTGTGAGACCTTAGGCAGGTGACTGAAGCTCTCTGCATCTCCATTTCCTCAACTAGAAAAACAGAGCTAAGCATCCTGACTTCATGGGGATGTTATGAGGATTAAGTGAGACGGAGTATGTAAACATGCTTAGCGTGCCCCAGGCGGTATTAATGCAGTAACACCAGGCACTGGGGACGCAGTCACTGTTTGCTCCTCTTCTCACTCCACAGATTCTACTCAGTCAGCCAGACTTGCCTTTGAATCCTGTTTCTTCCGTTTCTCATTGTGTAACCTTGGTCAAGTCATGTAACTTAATTTGGTTCCCTCGATGGAAAACGAGGGCAGCAATACCCTCCTCGCCAGTCTTTGTGAGGATTAAGGAGATGCAAGCACTGGCGCGTGGGAAGCAAGCAGAGGTGCTCATTCAGGCGCAGGTAGCTCTTACCATCCAGGCAAGTGGAGCTCAGGCCTGACTTCCTCCACATGCCTTTTATAATCCCTCTCCTTTGCTCATCCTCCTTGCCTTGGGAAACCTTTTTAACTTGCAGTGCTCTGGTCCAGAACCTCTTCTTTGTCTGTATTCCCTCCTTAGATGGGCTCAGCAGATCTCATGGTTTTAAATGCCGTCTATACCTGATGACTCCCAAATTAAATTCTCCAGCCTGCACCTCATCCCTGAACTCTAGGCTCGTAAATCCAAATACTTGTGCAATATTCTCACTTGGAAATCACAAAATCATCTCAGATGTAACATATCTCCAATTCCTCGATGAAAATGTATGGCAGGAAATGAAAGAAGACGGGATAAGAAAGGGATAAATACAAAAAGATTAAACAGACAGGCAACGAGCAATATAAAAGAGTGCCCAAAGGGATGTAGCGTATCAGGACATGATAAAGAAACAGCCAGATCTGGGGTCGGATTAACCGTTTGGGGTAGAACGTGGCAGTGGGAAGCTTGTAAGCAAGCGGTGGCACCTGTAGGCAGGTGACAGCACAGCACTCTCTTGACTAAGTAGGCAGTCTGGCTTGGAACAAAATGTTTTCCTGGGGACATGGCCCAGAGGAGGATGCTACTGAGTCAGGCAGGGCATGCCTGCATCCCGAGGGGGACCCGATTCCCAGCAAGGAAGCAGAGGTGACAGGAACCAAGACAGAAGTCAGGCATAGGACTGAGGGTAGGTGGCAACTCTGTGAGCTCAGGGTTTTCTTCAAGCAGTTCTGGGACACCCCTGATCACCACCCCCCAGGCCCCTCTCCACCTCCCAAGAACCTGGCCCTGGTCCAGATGACCTCAGGTACTGACTAGGTGAGCCAGAGCCTACATTGCTTTTCCCAGGAGAATCCAGCAGAAAAGGCACTGGACTGGCAGATTACAAGCACCATGCGCCCACCTAGAAGCCTGTCACTCTGCATCCTCCTCCTCTCCCCTCCAGCTGCCACCCCATCCTCTCAGCCAGCTCCCTCCCTGACGCAGCCTCATCGGTTTCGTTGGAGGCATAATAGCCCCGGCATGGGCTCATGAGCTTGGACAGGGCCATGAGCATCCGTGTCCAGCCATCAAGTCCCTAACAAATAACTTCCTGAGGGTCTATTTATTTTCTGCTTCAGCCCGGCAGGACCAGGGTCTATAAATTGTAGTTGGAATTCAGGTCTATTTTCTAGGTCAGGGGTGTGTTGCATATCAATCGCAGAGCCTGGCATCAGTGCATTCCCTTCTGCAAAGTGCATTTGCCTACTGTAGTGAAACAGGCACACCCAGCAGGCGCATGGGGCTCAGCGGCTGCAAACCTCTGCAGTGGACAGGAACCGCAGGGACTGCAGACAGATGAACTGCCTCTAAGCAGACCGTGTACTTCCTTTATAGGCTCGGAGAGGCTTTCTGTGCAGAGTCAAAGCTGTATTTTGCTAAAGGCAAATCTAGTGCTTACACTTGGCTTGGCTTTCTATTACAAGTGTGTTTAAGGATCTGGTGTATGTGTTGAGCATTCTGGGGCTTTATGGCCCTGCACAAACACAGAGGCAGCACGCAGCAGCAAAAATCAGAAGGCTTTAGGACCAGAACTGGTTTTAAATCCCGGCTCTGCCTCTTAATGTGGGACTTTGAGCAAATTGTTTAACCTTCTGTTTTCTCATATGTTAAAACAAACAAACAAAAAAACCAGTTAGCATAAAACAAGACTAATGAAAACGTGTGATACATAGGAGGCACTCAGTGACTTGGAGGGTGTTTATAATTAGAAATATTTGGGTGGAAGTGGCAACAGGGCTTAAGCTTAATGTGGGGTTTTAAGGAGAAACTTAGAATCACACTTCACTTGGCTAGTCTTAGTTCTTCTGCTTACCTTGGGCATGTTATTTACTTTTCTATGACTGACAATAATCATAATGTCCATCTCATAAAATTGTTGCTGTGACTAAAAACGGGGTGCCCCTAAAGCACAAAGCATGGTATTATTTGCACAGTAAAACCTTAATAAATGTGAGATATTATACCTTGACTGGCTAACCAAAGTCTTAAACTCAGTGTAATGAGACGTATTTTCACCAGGCTATCCCTGGTGTGTATAATTCATAGTTGCATGTTTATTATTGGGGAAAAATAACATTAAAATAATCTTTAGTTGAATTGTTAATCCAATTGAGTGGAACCTGGCTTTACTGGCTCTTTATTCGGAGTGTGGGTACTGCATGCTGTGATGGATGCAAAGATGAATAAGAAATGAGAATAAAATTGATTTACCAAGCACTGTGCTAAGGACTCTCAGATGGATTATCTCATTTAATCTTTTCATACAGTTTATGTTAGTTCTGTTAGGAAGAACAATTTATGGTCACTGTGGAAGGGTTGGAAAGAGAAAAAATATATACAGAAAAAACAAAAATTAAAATCACCCATAACTACTGCTAGCTATTTGCTATATTTTCCTCTTGTCCTGTTTCTAGGCAAAGTGCATGATATGTTTAAGCTTCAGTTCCCTTATCTGTAAAATAAGAATAATACCCCTATCATCCAGGGGTGGTTAGACAACAAATGAGATCCTTTAAGGAAAGGATCTGACAGTGCCTGGCATTTAGCTTCAATAAACTATTGTTCCCTTCAGATCCTATTACATAGAGCTTTTAAAATGAATATCCATCTAAGAATATGAGGTGGTCTTTCAAAGCCCAGGAATAAATCTGGGCCATCTTTCTAGAGTGCCAATTTACTAATAGATTTTAGTAGGTGGTGGTGAAAGGTACAATTTTTATACTAAAAACCATGCAATTGTTGGGATGTAAAACACTTGAGAATTTTTAAGATAAAATAAGAGACTGCAAAGAAACATTAGTGCTTGTGGCAGGCCAGCTCAGAGTAAGCCCCCAATCCCTGGGATAACCTTTCCTCTCCTTAGTCATTATGGACCCTTCTATGGGAAAATTTGAGAGGCACTGCTGAAGGATTCAGAGTTGAGGACAAGTTTTCATCAGAGAACTAATATGGTCAGAATCAGATGTTAGATCACTCTGGTGGTCATGCGGAGGGTGGGTGGGAGGATAACCACCAAGAGAAAACCTGGGAAAATAGTGCCATGTCTGGGTAGTAAGTAATGAGAGCAAGAACTAGAAAATGGCAGTGGGAATGATGAGAAGAAGACAGATTTGGAAAATTTAGAAGACATGATAAGGAGGAACTTATCATTGGTCAAATGTGGAGAAAGACTTGGGTGAGGGGAATCCTAAGAGCCTGCAGAGACTGTGGATTTGCAAAAATGATAGAGATATACCAGATCATTGCTGACGTGTAGTAGAAAACTATTTACTTTGCAGTAAAACTTCTCAGCTGCCCTTCCACCACCTTAATTAAAAGGAAACTTAGCTATTTTATATATACTACAAATATATTAAAAACCAAAGTTCCTATTTCTTGAGATGACTTCTTGGTTCCCCGGAACTTATCTTAAGGATTTTGCACCTCTAGGTATGCCAGAAGTTAGCAATTGCCTGCTTTAATCACTGGCTCTTAGATAAGGAGGAAAGTGTGCAGCTTTGGGGAATCCTTAGGCAAAGACTTTGCAGAATCTCAGGGCCTCTGGGAAAGTGATTGCTCTTGCTGGGAAGGTGAATGTGGAACCACATTTCAGGACTAGAGCCCACTGATGCAAGGGCACGTTTGCTCTTTGAGAATATCAGGGCAAAAATTAAACATTCATAATATGGTAATTAAGAGCTGAATAATTTACTCTAAGCCAATAAAGTCGATGTTGCTAGCGTGATATCTTCAGAATGAAACACAGTGGAGGAAAAATAACAATGTTTGTTCATTAGCTATAAACTTGGACTATGCAGTGAAAATGGAACATACTTCCTCTGTTATGATTATAGTTTGGAAAGGAAATGTGCTCCCAAGCCCACAGGCATTCGACAAGGATGATGCTGCAGGAAGATGCTGACATGGGACTAGGGATCCAATGCACAGCATCCCAGTCCCCCTGGGATGAGTTGTGTGACTAGGGGCAGGTCGCTCAGCTAATCAGTGCCTCTGTTTCCTCATCTGACATTGAGCACGAGTAATTCTTGTCCTGTCAGTAACATAATTTTCACATCTAAAAGACAGCAATCTGTTATTATCACACCAGACACACAGTAGCCTCGCATAAAGCCAGGGGTGGGATTCCACCCACCCGTCCACTACTGTGAATGCTCCGCAGTGGTGCTGGTCTGGTTTCCTGTGATGCTTAGGTTACTGGGATAAGGGAATGAAACTACCTGATAAAGCAGATGCATTCGTACGTCTATTGAAAATCCTAAATCCACTTAGGATACTGTCAGAGTGTCATCACAATCAAAGATGTGTTCAGAGCCCATTATAATCTCAGATAGACAGTGGCTCAGAGAAAACATACGTGTTTTCCTTTTATTCCTCTACGAGGGCCCCCAAGGCCCCTTTGGGGGGTTTGGGTCAACTCATATAACATCCTTTTAATTCACTGTCATGCTTTGAGGCTCCCAAGTTCTATCCTTTTGAGCCCAGGTTCTCTCTGTCTCCTGAAAGTACCCCAAAACCCTCCTAGACCTTTCCTATGATGTTGTAGGAAATATTTCAAGAAAATTAGACAGATAAAATAGGAGAGCCCCATCTCTGGGGCTTTGTTCTTTAATTTCCTTCATTGAAGAGGATGTGTACTGAAGTCTGGAGTTCTAGAGAGAGGCTCCTAAGACAGAAGTGCACTGGGCTTCTGCTCTTGTATGTGAAGCCAGAATAGCTATAGCACCTTCTCCATGGATTGCTCTAAGAATTAAATAATATAAACTATACACTGTGTTTGGTATAAACGCTTGGCACAGAGTCAAGGTCAACACATGGCATTTATGGAGGTTGTCAAGATTAAAGATTGAACTTTGTAGTAGTAGACAGATGAGTGACGGTTGGCCCTGCTTCAGGGGACTTAGTCTAGTGGGAGAGACCAGCTTGTGAGTGACTAAAGTACAAGGAGTCCTAGAATGAGCAGATTTACGGACAGAGAAGCAGGGGAATGCATTTCACTGGAAGATGGGCAAGTTTCAACAGGTGGAGTCTAATGTTGAGCCTTTTTAACTTGAGGGAACAGCATGAGCAAGGACAGTGATGTTCATGTGTGTGGGTTGTTGAAAAAGGTCACAAGCTCCTTATGGCTAGAGCATGAAGGGGCATAAAGAAATGGTGAAGGAAGGGTAGGCAGGTCCATCACAGAATGCCTAAAATGCCAGATAAAAGTATTTGAACTCTTCCATGAAACAGAAAGCCATTGAGCGTCTGGGAGGAGGGTAAGTGTGTGATCTAGGGACAGAAGTCTGGGGACAAGTCTCCCTTTGAGATTCTTTGGTGTCATCTTCAAGCCCCCCCCTTCAGTTCCCCTCTGATAATCTGCCATTCTCCCAGCTGTAAACTGACTAGCCCACATGGCACACAATATGTGCACAATAAATATTTGTTGAATAAATAGTTAAATAATCATCATTAACTTTTTCCTCCTCATTACATCAGGAAGAAAGACTATCCATGTGAGCGAAACGGTTGGCCTGGGACCGTGAAAGGAGAGTTCCAGTTACGGCTGTGTGGTCTGTGGCTGCTGGAAGGTTACCTAACCTCCCTGGGCCTCATTAGCTCTCAAAAATGGATGAAATAAAGACAACTTGTCTCTCAGAGTTTTAGAACAAGGAAACTAATTAAAATTCCATTTGCAAAGTCTAAGGGAAAACACTAAAAGCCAGTTCTCAGAATCCAAGGTCAATTATATATATATCAGTCTGGGTTACTTCATATGAGTAAATGGCTTGTGTTTCTCACCTGTTTTTTCATGCCTGCTCCTTTACTAAGACAGTGAAGGAAAAGATGCCCTTTTAATGGGTTTGTTTCCACAGAAACCATGCTTTGAAAGATATTTTCTGTATCAAATAACCTGTATTTATTTAGCAATAACTAATTTGTCTCATCATTTTTATTAATGAAAGATATATATCAGCCAATCAGAGTTTATGATATGCAAGCAATAAGTTACCACACACTAAGTTGATTTATTCCAGCCAAAAGCAAAGCAATTTGTCATTTTAATTAACCTTCATATGAGTAAGTCTATTATTTGTTACCCTTTTTGAAATGTACAAAATAACTTTCCATTCCCATTACTAATTTTAAAAGTCCTTAAGTATCTGGAAATTCTAGCTTAGATGCCAAAGGTGAAGAGCTCAGTCATTCTACTTGTAAACAATAAAAGAGAAAGAAGTAACCAACCTAGCATTGTCAAACATAGCTGAATATGTTAGTAAAAATGATACTGCTGACTCATTTATTATTTCAATTAGCATGTATTGAGCACCAACTGTGGGTTAAGTAGACATGATAAAAGATATGGCCCCTGCCTTGAAAGAGTTAATGGTTTGCTCATTTAATAAATACTTACTGTGCACCTACTGTGTTTCAGGTGCTGTAGTAAGCCCTACAGATCAGAGATAGAAGATATTCCTTCAAGAAGTTCACAGTTTAGGACAATGGTTCCAAACCTTTGCACAAGCACACCCAAAGAACATGAAGAACTCTAACAGCATCACAGGCAGTTCTGGCTGTGGGAGTGAATGGCATGAAAGGCCCCTGTCAGGGAATCTCAGTTGATTTGCGGGAGCACTCCTTCCCCCACCTACACCCCCACAGCACACCTAAGATGACTCCGATATGCTCTAGAAACAGTAGAGAATCACTGGTCCAGTGGGACAGATGGATATGGGAGGACATTTCTAGACAAGGGACATTTGAAATTGATGAGAACACTATAAGGACAGGATCACTGTAATCTGGAACAAAGGTTATGTGCCTCTGAGTTACAAAAATGGGAATGAAATGAGGACAGATATAAAACTATTTCTGCAGTAGAACAGAAAGAATGTGGGACATGCATGTAGGGGGAAAAGGGGGAGGTTTAAAGTCTTGACAACTGGTTTAAAGTCTCGATCACAATTGGGAGTTTCCTTGATCAGGGTCAGGATTAGGAATTTAGGAGAAGAAATTGATGAGAAAGAGGAGGAGGAGATGATGTATCAACTTTTAGATGAGTTCTGTGATATAAGGGACATATAGTTTTCTGAGCATGGCCTTTCAAGCCAGAATCAAGTCATGAATCTGACTGTACCATCTGAGAGTTCGTGAGCCATGTGCTCTACCTCTAGGATACCATTTCCTCCCCCATACAATGGGCCAGTGGAGTTTGCCCCACAAGGTTGCTGCAGGGTTACTATACACAAGTGTGTGACATACCTTCACCTAGGAGCTACTCATTGAATATTTCTTTCCTCCCCTTGTAAGCGGGCTTGGAGATGTAGCCAAGATGTGTGGGGATGTACTACACCAGTACCTTTTGAACTCCTGGCAATTCCCAACAAGACCTCCAGAAAAGACCATAGTATTGTTCACACCTCTCTCTCCAGTCTCTGGCTTCTCTTATAGGAATCACCAGGGGACTTAGTGTCCAGCAAGGTCTAGGTTATTAAATATGACCAAAATCATTTCTATCCTTCCTTTCAGTGTATTTACATACCTGCTGAAGACAAATGGGCCTTCTGCAGCTCTGGCCACTAAGAATGTGTCTGAATTTTTTATGGAGCATTCCATTAAGTTACTTGCTGTGTCCAATATGACTTTTGACACGTCCAAAGGAAGCCTTATTTACATAACTGATGAACTACAGAATTTCATACACCAAACATAAGCCAAGAAGGCTGCGAAGAGACTGGAAAGAAAGGTGCTAGGAATGTGGTTTTGTAGGTGACTAAGTCTGAGGACTTGACAATGAATAACTGCAAAGGGCTTTTGACAACAAAATTCAGAAGGTTTGAAAGGAGATGAACTTTGGAGGATCTCCTGTTATGTTCCTCCAATCCTTTCAACCTTTCTTGCTCCAAGTTAATGCAAATATTTCCAACAGTAATTTTATGATCCTCCTTACAACTTCTTTTAATTACATCATATATGTTTTGGCTGGATAGTTTGGGAGAAAGGTTGGTTGTCATTTATAGGTGAAACATTGGGAATTTAAAACTGGATTTGGAACTTGGCTCTTCAACTTATTCTTTACTTGTCCTGGAGAAAGTCACAAAATCCATAAAGGGAATGGTGTGTGATTAGCCTTAGCCTTTCTATCTGCAAAGTGAGAATAGAAACCAGGTCTGCTCTCTGAGGTTAGTGTAGATATTACATAAAGTTGTTCATCTTGGCATGTTGCTTTATCTATAATTATGTCTTGGTTTTCATTCATAGTGTTTTCAGTGGTGCTTACTATGTAATTTTCTTGATCAAATCTGACAGTCATAAGTATTTTATTGGTCTTTTTAAGAACTAATTTTGTCTTTCTTATTTTCTCTAGTGTGTCTTTACTTTCTTTGTCTATGTCTGTTTTTCTTATCTCCATCATTCTACTTTATGATTGAGTCAATTATATTTTTTCTAACTTCTAAGTTAGATGTTTAGCTTGTTAATTTTAAGCCTTCTTTTGTAATGTACACATTTAAAACTAAAACTTTCCCTGTGGTACCACTTTAGCTGCAACCCACAAATTATTATATGTAGGATTTTAATTATTAAATAATTATATATATATATTTAACTTTTATTCTCACCTTGCTCCATATGTTTAGGAGTTTTCTATTTTTATTTATCCTGCTTAATAAATTATATGCTTCATATATCAGTGAATTCATATCTTTCATTGGTTCTGGAAAATTCACAGTCATTTTCTCTTCAAATGTTTCTTCTCCATTCTCTCTTTCTTTCTGGGACTTGAGTTGTGTGTATTAGATACTCATATGTCTTCCATATTTCTTTACATATATTCCTGTTTTCTCCCAGTGTCTCTCTGCTGCATTCTGAGTAACTTCCCCAGCAGAGAAAGAACTATCCGTGGATTATTTTTCTAGGTATCTAGTAATGTTAGATTGAGATTCCATATTTGATTATTTTTAAATTGAGGAAATCCTGGAGGCTTTTACTGGGATCCTTTTCTCCAGCGAGGATTTGCACTTCTGTTCTCAACTATTCTGACCCACCTTCAAGGTCCCTGGCAGTTACCCTACCCACCACTGGTCCTAAACAGTATGTCCATTTGTAGAGATGAAATTATAGCACCTTGTATTTTTTCTCTCTTTTAACATTTTATTATGCTAATTTCCAAACACCCATAAAAGTAGACAGTGCAAGTCCCTATGGCCCTGGAGTGCAGAGCAATTCCCAAAGAGCTTGCCATTTCATCTCCCAGATTACTTCAAAATGCATCAGAAATAATAAAGATATTTTCTTACATGCCACAAAGATTTAATACCATCTAATAATCAGCCCAGTATTTAACTTTATTCAATTTTCCAGTTTGCTTTAATCAGAATCCAAATAAAGGCCATAGTTTTTATTTGGTTGCTGTGTCTCCTAGTTCTCCTTAATCTAACATGTACCCCTGCTCCTTTTTCCATGTCATTCACTTGTTTGAGGAAACCAGGCCAGTTGCCCTGTGGAATGTCCCGCATCCTAGATTTGGTTCACTGCTTTCTTGTGGTGTGGTTAAACTTGTTCCTCTGTCCATTGTCTCCTGAACTTTGTCCAGTTAGGCCTTCACACTCAAATATGCCACAGAAACTGCTTTTGTGAAGATCATCAATGACCCCACATTACTAAATATAATCATCAATTTTCAGCCCTTATTTTACTTGACGTGTCAGCAACCTTGATTCCATTGATGACTCCATCTTCCCAGAAATGCATCATCATTTGGTTTCTAGGACACCACCCTGTTTAGATTTCCTCCCAGCTCTCTATCTATCTATTGAGAGATGGATTGCAGGGAATTGGCTTGTGTAGTTTTGGGGACTGGCTAGGCAAGTCTAAAACCCAGAGGGCAGGTTATCAGGAAGGGCAGGTTGGAGCCCTCAAGCACAGGCTGAAGCTACTGTCCACAGGTGGAATTTCTTCTTGAGGGGATCCTCAGCTCTGCTCTTGAGGCTTTCCACCTGATGGAATCAAGCCCACCAGACTATCTAGGATAATCTCCCTTAATATCTCCCAATGGTAGATGTTAATCATAACTACAAAATACCTTCACAGCAACACTTACATTAGTGTTTGATTGAATAACTGGGGACTAAGGCCTAGTCTAGTTGACACATAAACTTGGCCATCACAGGTGCCTTCTCTGTATTAGCAGCTATGTTAGGCATTTTATATGTTTGCATCTTTTAATGGCCCTTGAATTAAATATCATTATTCCTATTTTAAAGGTGAGAAAACTACAACTCAGAGAAGATAATCAATTTATTATTGTTGTTTTATTAATAATACACATGGGGAAACTGAGACATGCAAAGGTAAAATAGCCTGTCTTCAGTATGCATGCAATGCCCCTAACAAAATGCCCATTACATTGTAAAGCTCAGTAAATATTAGTGCCCTTACTAAATTGTCCTTGTGTCTATTTTCATCTTAAGACAACTGCTAGTAGTTGTGCCTACTACTGTGGGGTGAAATGATGCTCAACACACTTGCTTAGGGAGTGTTTGTACGGGAGTGTGTGTGTATGGGTGTGTGGTGGAAGAGGGTGCCTTGTAGGGTGGCACTGTTGTGATGTCACAGCTAGAATCAAAGGCTGTATTCTTGCCCTATCTGGGATGCTGCTCCTGTCTTTGGAAGTGCTTTGAGCTTCTTGGAGCAGTACAATATGTTATTATATTTACTGAATTTATTTTTGTGATGAGAGGAAATTCCTTAATGGTTCTTTTTCTCCCAGTAGCAAGTCATTCTCCATATGTATAAGTTAGGATAATTGGAATACTAAGTGTAGAATCGGAAATTCTAATGTATTTTATGCATGTTCTCATGAGCCCTTGGGACACATGTCAGAGGGCAGCAGGGACCATGCCATCATGAGGCCTGTGTTGAGACTGGGTCTGAGGGGTGCAAGGGATGAGTGAGGGGCCCGGGGTGCACGTCTCTGCTTTCACTGGAATCACTGTGTAAATATGGCCAGGCTTCATGGGTTTCTTTGGCCCAGGTGACTTACGTAGTTATGACTGATCGCAATTTTTATAATAAATATAAAGTCACAAAATATCTTTGAGCATATTTTGATAACTTGGCATAAAAAAAATAAGTTTTCTGAAATTAGGGTCCAGATAGTCCCTGAGACTTATTCATCTCCATAATGAAACTTTATTTTTATATAAATTTTGGCATAAACAGTATTTGAAAGCAAAATCAAAATTTGAAACACATGATTTCATAAATGTGTAAGCAATACTATGAATAACCCACTTTGTACAACACTCTACAGTTTGCAAAATGTCTACACAGTAGAGCGAAACGGGAAGAACACTACACTTGGAGTTATACTTGATATAGCAGATTGCATCCTTGTCCCCGTGTTCACTGCCCGTGAGTGGATTATACTCCCCCATCTTCTCCCCCCGTGACAGTGAGTGAGGCAGACTCGGCTGTGTGATTCACTCCAGCCAAGGAACTGCATGTGCAAGTAGAGCACTGCATGGCCCCATTCTCTGCCTTCCCTCTCCACTGTGAGACAAGCGGCTGAGAGGTCAAAGGGCTGCCCTTTGACAGGAGGCATAGAATGATGCAGATGTGCAGCCCAGCCTTGGCCAGCCAGCTGTTGGCATTAAAGTGAGTAAGAAAAGCCTTTGTTGTGTGTGAGCTGCTAACATTTGGGTGTCATATTTTACTGCAGTGTTATTTATTGTAAAGAGACTGACACATCTGGGTTTGATTCTATCTCAACCACTTGCTCATTAGCTGTTCTTGAGGCATACACTAAAACTCTATAGCAACCAATCCCTTCATCTATTTCTATAGGTGAGTAACTGATACCTCATTCACTGAATTATTGTGAAAAGTAAATGAAAAAGTTATGAAAATGCCTGGAATAATTCCTGGCACATAATAAATGAAAATTAGCTTCCTCTCATTTAACCGTGTCTGGGACATAGTAGGCATCCCATCAAAATTAGTATCTTTCTGTCTGGAAAATTCCAGCTATCCAGTGTTTGGTTAACCATCACAGAAGACAAAGGACTCCCTTTTAAATTTCTCTTTCTCCTCCTCCTTCTCTGACTCTTTATTTCTTTGAGTAAAACATAACTTTTGTTAGGGATGAACTAAGCCTAAATTCAGGTCCTATAAAAACAGACATTTGTTCTGAAGCTAAACTTTAACGAAAGAC
Organism: Cheirogaleus medius; assembly: GCA_008086735.1. Lineage (NCBI taxonomy): Eukaryota > Metazoa > Chordata > Mammalia > Primates > Cheirogaleidae > Cheirogaleus > Cheirogaleus medius. The sequence continues at coordinate 42,672,930 of VBSM01001265.1, read as the reverse complement.
AGTATTTTTCATTTCTTTTCAGAGAGTAATGTTTTTAAACATACAAAATACTAGATTCAATCTGAGAATTAATGATACAGCAAGTGTAAAATAAGCCACAGTTCAAACTTTAAATTGAATGATCAGAACCCTCCTCATCTTAATTGTGAGCTTTTTAGGCTGAAGAAGCAACTTCCCTTGAGAAGAGGATAAACCCAAGGCCACTGCATTTTATATGTTTTCTCAAGTATGAAACATTTAACCTGGGAATAGGAAATGGTAAATTCGTGTACATAATTATATTGCACAAGTCATCTGTTGAGAAGCCCATTATGGAAAATCCAGAATACCTTAAAAAACAGCCCACACTAGCTGGGCTGGCAGAATAGAGGGAGCTGGATTCTGCCTGCTCTGGGGAAATGCAGAGGAAGGATTGACATGCTCTGGTTTCCTTGGAGACCTCACTCTTTACTTTTCCTGAGAGGATCTCTTCTTTGCTACCCACCCACAGCCAAAGCCTACAAAATGACCTCGGACCCAGATCAGACTGCTTGTGTACTCTCCTAGACCTGAGCCCCTTACCCTAAACACACCCATGAAGGAAAGAAAAGAAAATGAGAAGGAACAACCATTCACTAAAGAATGCCCACGTGCTTTTCCTTCTCTGAGTGTTAAATGCTCAACATGGTTACAACGTGGACTTTCATTTCCCAGAATCTGAGTCTTAGAGAGCCCAAGAAGCTTTCCAACATCTCCCATCTATGAGATGATCTTTAACATCCTTTTATGTCTGGGATTAATTAATTTTAAAACAACTGGAGAAAAAGTATCAAGAAGCAATGCAAATTTTAAAACTATAATAGCTATGACTGACTAAACCCTTGAAATGAACCTGGAATTTTGAATAGTTTATCTTTAATCCTCAAAAGAACCCATTTGACAGATGACAAATCAGAGACTTTGAGAAGTTAAGGAATTTTCCCACAGTCCCACAAGGAATAAGGACCAGAGCCATAGTTTAGAGTTTGGCTTCAAAATCTGGGTTCATTCTTATATATCCTAGTGAGCTATATGGCCATCATACCTGATTACTTCAGGAAGCACTTTTGAAATCCATGAAGAATGAACTTCATTTGTTGTTTTGGAGGTCCACTACAGGCAGCAGGTTAAGCGAGAGTATATAATAAAAGCTGTCTCTTGTGAATTGTTATGCATCTTTTTAAATAAGGAATTGGCTTACTTCTGCCAATAGTATAAAGAAGTATTTTATTTTTATTATTATTTCTTAAAATGTTCACCAATAGGGAGGCTGGAATGCTGAACTTCTCCACGGAGAAGGCTGATACAGTTCACTGGAGGCACTGCTTGCCGTTCAGCCAGATTTTTCTCATTCTGTTCAAATATGACCTACCCCATAGTCTTTCTGGTTTTTCCCCCAGGAAAAAGCTGTTCCTACTTCCATGAAACATCAGTTTTAAAGAAGCCATCAAGCGTTGGAGCCTGGCCCATGTCAACAGAGCTTGTTTTTCAGTAAACACATTGAATGTAAATCTCCTTAGCTTAAATGTTTAAAGTACTTTCTCCTAAACTTCTCCCCTGCAGGTACCTGATCCTACCTCTTGGGGGAATTATAAGGAAGGGTAGGACAATCTCCTCTCCTGCCTATGGGGGGTCAAGGAAATCACTTTCCCCAGCAGCTCCACCCTAGAAGTTTATGGGGACCAACTAGGGGCTTGGGGTCACATGAAACTGCAGGATGCTGGAGCTAAGTCGCTGCTGTACTCCTGTCTACACCAGCGTCCACTACCAAACAGGTCTAGTCTTCAGGTTAGGCGAGGACTGACAGCCTCTGTGAGTACTTTACTATTTAAAGTATATTTATGCCCAGCAGCATCAGCATCACCTTTGAGCACCAAAGAAATGCAGACTCTCAGCCCTGTCCCCCTCCCAGATGAACCGAATGAGAATGTGCATTTCAACAAGATGCACACCCAAGTGTAAGAAGCACTGCACTAAACAGTGTTTGTCAATTTTGGCCACATGTTGGTATTACCCGGAAGTTTTAAGAATTACTGATACCCTGTTTCCACCCCAGAAATTCTGAAATAATTGGCCTGGGGTATCGCCTGGACATTGGGCTTTTTAAATATTATCTGGGTGACCCTAATTTGTAGCCATAGTTGAAAACCACTTCAAATTCCTGAAAAGTTCAAGCATTGATACTGATAGTTTTAGAAGAAAGAATGAGGTGATTTGCAGAGAAGTTAATGAGGGAAGTTGTGAGCTATGATCTGGGGCTAACTCTGTGCCTTGTCCCTTCCATTGCAAAAGGGGCTCGTGCCACACATGAAATGTGAAAGAGGATAAGCTCAGTATCTCTTAGGAAGATTAGTCTTACAATTAACACTGATGGTCTAACATCTCTAATCAAAGAAAATCAAGAATAAAGTAATTTAGAAATTGAGAAATAAGAACGCTTGAGCATTGGAACCTACTAATGAGCTTCCATTCAATCTTACCTAGTTCCTGTGATCAATAGTCAGCCAGATGTTCCCTTAATTCACATATTTTCTCTACTCTGACATTATATAAAATTCTCTACTCTGGATCATAAAATATTCCTCACAGAGAAACCTCTACCATCAACAATTGGTAGAACACATTTCTTTTCTTTTTTTTTATTTATTTTTTAATTTTATTTTTTATTTCAGCATATTATGGGGGTACAAATGTTACGGTTACGTATATTGCCCATGCCCCCCTTCCCCCATCGAGGCAGAGCTTCAAGCGTGACCATCCCCCAAACGTTGCATATCTTACTCATTATGTTTGTATATACCCATCCCCTCCTCCCCCTCCCACCCGCCCCACACCCGATAAATGTTATTCCTATATGTCCACTTAGGTGTTGATCGGTTAATACCAATTTGCTGGTGAGTACATGTGGTGCTTGTTTTTCCATTCTTGAGATGCTTCACTTAGTAGAATGGGTTCGTTTTGAATCATAGGGCCAGAAATGTGTGCAATGAAAAAGAAAAGTAGATGAGAAATATAATTTTTCCCTAGTTTAGCTCAAAGTTTAAGGTGAATAACAGCCAAAATGGATTCACTAAGCAAGTGAGAGTGAAAAGGAAAAGAAGCGACCTGCCTAATTTGAGGGCCTGAAGCGATCCAATAATTAGAAGAACAAAGAAAGATAGTGCTTCGTGACTGATTCATTTCTCCTGTACCAGAGCTGGCTGGATAGCACAGCTTCTTTAACAAATATTTTCTCTGAATACATTTTCCCTAGAGTAGTATTTGGATATTAGACTAATTCCAGAATTGACCTGTTGGGAAAGATGTTTAAAAACCAGTGCAGTAAGAGAGAAATGCTATTTCCTATTCGTTTGTGTGTGTGGCACTAAATTTAAGTGTCCTTCGTAAATTTAAGGGTCCTTCACACTCAAGGGGACTCTTTCTAGAAACTCCCAGACATCTCAGGGTGAGCAAATTTTGAAATCAGGAGAAGCTGGACAGAGATGTATAAATTCAAGAGATAGCAGGGGTAGTATAGTGCTGCTCTCTGATCTTACAGAATTGACTCCCCTCGCTGGCCCTGGTGAAAAAACATCTGGGGGCGCTTTTCAGAGGGTTGAACTCCAATGGAAGTTCCTCCCTTTGATCGATTCCCTTCCCCATACCATGTAGACAGGTTAGGATTTAATGGGATCCTTTCAGGAGTTTTGGTACTGTTTTCACACCTTTTCTGTAAGTTGAAGATTATCTGCAAATAGGAACTTAAAAATTTTAAACAAGTAAAAAAATAAGAAATGAATAAAGTGTGACCCCTTCACTTCTAACACTATGTTGCATTTTGGAAGATGAGAACAGTTATATCTGTTTTCCCCCGGTGCCTAGAATGCCCCATGCCACAATGTCTTTAACTTTCTTATATTATTGGTGAGTTATCTGACCTTGTACTAGACTATGGGTCCCTCTGGAACAAGAACCACGTCTAATTTATTTTTATCACAAGTATCTAGAACAGTCTGACACAGAACAAGTGCTGTTTATATAACTGGGGGAGAGGATGGGAACACATAGGCAGTGTGCCAAGGCAAAAAAATCAGAATGATGGCATTCCTGAAATTCTGCATATGAAGAACATGTGACCTAGCTAGGACTATTCAGGCTGAAGAAGGAAATGTGCATATTTTAAGCTGCTTATTTAATTTATTTAATGATTAATAATCTATGCAAGTAGAAAATTTCTTCTTGAGTCGCTTTTAGTAAGTTATAATTTTCTATGAAATTGTTTTGTCTAATTTTTCAAATGTATCACCATAATATATTTTAAAATTGTATTCTTTTATGATTTAAACTTTCTGATATATCCATAGTTTTATCACCCATTTATTCCTAATCTATTATTTCTTTGTGTCTTCTCTTGTTTTCTAGGTCAGTCTTTCCAAAACTTTCTGTACTTTGTTGATCTTTCCAAATAGCAAACTTTGAGTATATTAATTCTCTCAATTTCATTTTTATTGCTTATTTCATACATTTTTGTTAATAGGTTATTTCTTTCTTTCTGTTGTATGTGTTTATTGTTTTGTTGTTGTTGTTGTTGTTGTTTTTATTTTCTCCTCACTGCTGAGGTTGAATGCTTAGTTAATTTTCAGACTTCTTTTCTGATATAAGCATGCAAAGGCCATAAAGTCTCTCTGAAAACTTCATTATCTATACACCATAAGTTTTGCAATGTATTATTTTCATTATCCATTTGTATGTATATTCTAATTTCTACTCTATTTTTTCTTTGACTCATGAGTTAATTACAGGGTGTTTTTTTTAATTGTGAGCCTGAGAGTGAACTTCTAATTATCCTTTGCTATTAATCCCCCACCTTTTATTGCATTGTGGCAAGAGATTGTATTTAATGATACTGATTCATGGATGTGTATTGAGATTTGCTTTATTTCCTAGTACATGATCAAATTTTTGAAATATTACATGTGTGCTCAAAAAGAATACATGTTTTCTACTATGCTCATTAGATCATGGTTGTTAATGTTCATCACTACTATGGTGTTGATTTTTTTCTTATCTCTTTTATCTATTAATTACCAAGATAATTGTATTACATCTATCAAGCTATGACCATGGACTTACCAGTTTCTTTTTGGGTTCTCTCAATTTTTGTTTATATATTTTAAGCCTACTTTATCATATCACACAAATTAAAAATTAATACAGCTCCTTAGGAAATCATTCTCTTTTTTTGCCCTAAATTCTGCTTTATTCAATGTTATATCTATACCAACTTTATTTGATTAGCTTGTATTTTTCCTGATGTATATTTATTCTCTGTGCTTTTATCTTCAGCCTTTTTATGTCCTTGTGTTTTAGTTACATCTCTTGTTAAAAGGCAAGTTTAGACTATTTACATTTATTATGATTATTAATAATAATAGGATAATCTACTTAGATTTATTTCTATCATATTATTGCTTTATATCAACATGCTTTCTCTATTTTTCTCCTCTTTGCTTATCTTCTGTTAAATTGATCAAGTTTTCTTTATTCCACCCTTTCTTATTCTTCAGTGTTCTAAGAATTTATTCATGCTTCTTCTTATTTTGTTAGCTCCCTTTACATTTTTAAAGTTAATCGTTAACATCACCCATCTTTCTAGCAACATAAGGGCCTTACAACACTTTATAACCCATGTCACCCCTTTCTGTATCACCTATTATTCTCTAGTGTTCTAGTTTCATCTTGCTTTTACTCTCCCTAAATTAAATATTATTTTTATAGTTTATATAGTCTGTTTGCTTTAAATTTATGCATGTGTTAACCATATTTTTTACTCACCATTTCTTCATTCATCCCATGCCTACATTCTGAGTTTGTTTCCTCTTCTTGAAATATATCCTATTGTATTTTTAGTTATAGCTTATAAGTGAGAAAGTGCTTCAGTTTATATATTTAAAAATCTTTTTTTGTCTTTACTCTAGAATGATACTTTAGCTGAGTATAGAATTCTGGCATGATAATTTTATTTCTCAAGCCTTTGAAAATACTATGCCTTTGTTCCCCAGCCTCTTTGCTGCTAATGAGAAGTCTGATTTCAGATTATTGGTAATTCCTTTCTGAGTAATCTGTCTTTTTTTTCCATGCTATTTTAATGATCTTCCCTCTGTTTTGATATTTTATAACTTTCCTACAATAGGTCTGGGTCTAGGTTTAATTTATCGACTATGCATGGAGTTCACTGGATTTAAAATCTGAAGGATCATGGTTTTTGTCCATCCTAAAAAGTTTTTGGTAATGATTTCTTTAAATATTGTATCATCCACACTTTCATATTCCTTCTGTTTTCTCTATCCAAGCTGCTATTAGACATATTTTAGATTTTTTAAACTCTATTTTCCACTTTTCTTTAACCTCTTTTGTATTTTTTATCGTTTCTCTGTGCTATGTTCAGGATAGTTTTCCTGAGATATAGTTCAGTTCTCTCTCTCTTTATCTCTAATCTTTTGTTTAATCCATTTTTTAGCAGTCTCTCATTTCAAATTATTTTCATATCTAGAAGCTATACCTAGTTCTTTGTTAAACTTGTCTGTTTCTTTTATTATTGACTTACAGTTTCACTTTATTTTCTATTTGTAATTATTTTTTTAAAACTTACCATTCTTGCCAAATTCTTCTATTATCAAAGTTCTCAACACGCTAATCATTGTCATTGAGAGATTCTCCCTCCAGAAGTGCTTTTGCATTTGTTTCTACCAGGAATTTAAGGAATATCCCTAAACTAGAACCAATCTTATATTAATTTCCCAGTTTGTACCATCACACTGGGGATTAAGTTTTAAAAAAAATTTCCAGCGTGGAATCTCCCGACATAAAGTTCACCCCCTACCTAAATTTGGACCTCAAATCTACATGAAGGACAGATCCAAGATTAAAATATTTGTCATTTTTTTCTCAAAGCTTAGCCACAAGCTACAACGTGAACTTGCAAACAATCTCTCTGCCATCTCCCTCTGTCAGAGAGAAGATTGTACTTTTTCTATTTCTTCCTTTATAATCCTGGATCCATACAAAAGTCTTTAGTCGAAACTGTCTGTCTCATGCAGAACTAAGATATGATCTCATGTCTCCATGTTGTAATAACATTTTACAGAAACTGACTCTATTCCCCTCTCTGCCCTGGCTCCAGGCAGCTACATTATCAGCTCTCAGATTGTGTTCAGTTCTCACGTCATTTCTTGAAACTGAAGAATTCTATTTTTTTATATTTCAAATGCAAGTATTAAAATTTTTTTCCTCTATTCAAGTTGTATAAGTGCCATAGTAGAGAGTGCTAATGACAGGTAATTCCTCAAATGATGTACTTTGATACACACATCGCCAGAACCAGAAAATCCTTTGAGCGACTTTTCCGTTGTCTTCCACCTGTTGCTGTATCTTGGCTGGTGTGTACATGAGGAAGGACAGGAAGGGAGGAGCGAAGCAGGAGCAGAGAGGAATACACACCTGGGAACTGATGGTCATACGTGACAGTCCCAGTCTGATCTCTACTTTGCCACGTGGCCTTTTGCAAATTGTGTTTTCTCTTTGAGTCTTATGTTTTCCATTCATAAAAATAACAGATTTAGATAATAGATAAGAGCAACCACCCTTGTTAAGGACTCAGAGTATATCTAACACTGTGCTATACACATTATGTTATGTACATTATGCAACATAATTCAGAAATCATTTAAGAAAGGTATTATTGTCTCTGTCATTTAGATTGCAAGTATAAAAGCTTAAATAATTTTTCCAAGATCTCAAAGCTATTTGTCCAAGATCTCAAAGCTATAAGTGGCAAAACTGTGATTTGAACACAGATCTGTCTCATTCTAAAGCCTGCCTCTGAAGTCCTATGCTACTGTCTCCTCTTATTTTCTATCAGATAATCATGAAGATTCCTGTCATCTCCAGCCTTCTCTGAGTCTCTAATCAGTCTTCGAGTCCATATATGTGTATAATTTTCATTTTTCACCCAGTCTTGTTCAGGGTCTCAATGTTCTCATCTCTGCAAATCTAATTCACTCTTGTCCTTCTCACCCCAGGTCACTGCCATGTATAATTATTGGCTGAATTAGTGTTGTATGAGTGTTTTAATACAGGCTTCTTGAAATATAGTTTCTGGAAGACTGGAAATGATTCTGCATATATTCATACACACACATCGCAGCAAGACCCGACATGACGCACGCTGCTCACTGCTGACAGCTCCTTTCTTTACAAGAAATGATTTGGGGGTGATTTTTCTCAAAGGAAGTTCCAGTGACTAAGAACAAAGATACATTTAATTTCCTCTGAATGAAAATGGCCCTTCTTCTGTATTTAGCTCCTTCAGCAGTAAAATTGTGTTGGGCAGAAAAAAGAAAATAAGTAAAACATATCAGAGCCCTGGTGTTCATTACAGAGCAGATTCAGCAGATTTCTTTTTAGTTCATTCATAGCTACAATCCATATGTTTATTAAATAAAAAGTTATTGAGCATTCATTTGTTCATTATTTATTGAGCATCAGGAATTTTGCTCAGCATTGAGGATGAAGTAGATAAAACAGACACAGCACCTGTCCTCATGACACTTACAAACTGTTGGAAAGGTGAACAGCGAACAGATAATCACTCAAATAAATGCATATCGATGCACAAATCATGCCAGCTGACATGAAGGGAAGGATTAGGCACTTACAGGGTGTAACATTTGGAATGCGGGTGATGGCCAGGGAAGGCTTCTCTTCGCGAGTGACTTTTAGGCTGAACCCTAGACAATGTGATCCATGGGAGGAACAGTGCTCTAGGTAAATGGACGGCAAATGGAAGGTCCTGAGAGGAGAAGGAGATTGCCACTTTCAAGGAACTGGGAACAGATTCAGGGACAGCTCAGGCTGAGTATCTGGTGAGGCCTAAGATCACACTCTGGTTCTTTAACTACAATTGGGAATTTTGGTTTTTATTCTAAGAAGAACCCACTAAAAATTTTTTGTGCTAGAGTGTGATTTGACCTGTTTTATTATGTTTTTAAAGACCTCTCAGACTATTACTTTGAAAATAGACTGGACAGCATCAAAATAAGACAGAGAACAATTAGAAGATGGTTGCAGTGTCCAGGCATGGAATGGTGAGGGCTTCAGTAGACCAGAGGTGATAGGGACGAAGCGGGTGACTGCAGATCTATTACGGAGTTAGAACGGAGAAGATGGATGCGGGACGGGGTGGGAGGGTAAGGAACAGGATGTTTTTAAGGATGGATTTCAGATTTCTCTCTTAGACAACTGGGTGAATGGGAACACTATCTTATAACAGGAACAAGCATCTACTATAGGTCAGACCTTACTGTAAAAGCAAGTACTTGTAGTTTACACTGGCAGCTATGATACGGGGCCAGGTATTTTGTTTGCGTGTGTGCATAAAAATTTCAAATAGCTAATATTATTGAGTGTTGATTTCTGCAAAGCACTGCTCTAAGCACATATCAATATCAACTCATTTATCCTGATCACAACCATTTGAGGCAGATAATATCATTATCCCCAGTTTACAGGTAGGGAAACTGAGTCACAGAGATTTTAAGTGTCTTGCCTAAAACCACTCAGCTGATAAATTCAGACTTCGAATTTGAACCTTCATGTCATGATGCAGAGTCCATGTCCCACCCACTTCCCCACAGCTCATTTTTGTAAGAATCTCTTAGTCTCATCTAGAGGAACACCCCAAAGCCAACAATATCAGAATAGTGTGAGAAAGGGTGTCATAACAATCACTGACATTTAATAGGTAGATTACAAGGATGAACAGGGTGTCGAGGGATCCAGAACAGACTTATAAGGTTTCATTGAGAAAATGGCATTGAAAGGATGATTTTTAATATAGTAGGAATTTACACAGGACACAGACCCTTGCTGAATGGTAAATGTCTTTGAGGCAATGGCGTGCTCACCTTTGTAACTCTAGGACCTTGACTTAGCACATGGTAGGTGAACAATAAATGTTTCATGAAGCCAAATGAAATGAAAGGCCCTGCAAACAAGGACACTGACGCATGGTGTTTAAACGTCTCTCTGTTTGTCTTTATCAGGTAATTTCATTTCCCCTCCTTCCTTTAACAAATAAGACAAAGGCAATGGCTCATATTCAGGAAGAATAACTTTCCCGGGTCAGCATTAAAGATGTTGTCTCCAGGAATGTGTTTGCTCTATAAGCAAGGACTGTGCAATTTTGGTGAATTTGCCTCCAGAAGTCTTTAATAAGTTTATCTATAAACTAGCATTGCTTATTATTTTCATTATCAGCTAGATTTTAGAACGCTATTTTTAAAAATAGAATGCATGCACACATGTCTGTATACACACACGCAGTCTATCCTTTACATACTCCCTATATTTGAGTTAGGCTTTCCAGGAATTTCCACTCAAAAGATTTTACATTTTCTTGCCTGCGTGGGTGGTCAATTGCAATTCTGCCAAAATCGAAACAGAAACTTTAGGAGGATTACAGGATATTTGTATTTTCCCAGCTGACCGTGTCCACTCCCTCTGCAGAAACTCTGGGAGGCCCCCTTTATGAAATTAACATCTTTTGTCACATTGTGGCAGACCTTTACTGGCATTCTTGACTCCCTAGTGTTCCCTCTACTTAATCAAAGAAAATCCTCCTTTCTTATTCTCAACTGCCCATTACTTAAGGGAGCCTATTGATTTTGCCCCTGAAATAACAATCTTATTTTTCAAGACTTGGGAATCTCTCTCCATATGATGAATAAGGAGATTTGGGACAAAGTAGAGTGAAATGAGTATGGAATTATTTTTGTGCAATCAAAAAACAAACACATACATTGAACACACAGTAGTATGCGAGGTGATGTCAAGAGAAGGAAAAAGATACAGCTCTTTTATTCAAGGAGCTCTCGGTCTACTAACAAAGGCAGGCATGGAAACAAATCATTTTATTCACACAACGGGTGTGTAAAAATCCGGGTAAGGGTAGGGTTCTCTGGGAGCATGCCAGAGCCGTGGGAGTGGTGTGAGTGAGCTCTCTGGAAGAGAGGATACCTGCAATATGCAGGAGTTCACCAGGCGAACACCTTTCCAAGAGTGAGTTCTAAGGGGCGAATCGGGTCACAGGCCAAAGGAAGAGCTAGATGAACAGGCGCAGGCAGAACGCTTGTGGGGATGGCTCTCGCTGCAGGGACAGGAAAGTTGGGGGGCGGGAGGTGAGGCTGTGGGTAGGGCTAGTGATGAAGGGCTCTGTAACCTCTGCTGGGGAGCCCGAAACCCATTCTGGGGCAACTGGGGAGCTGTAAATAAAAACGAAGTAAGGGAGTGCCAGGGTTAAATTACCTGCTTAGAATCATTCAGTTACTAGCGATGGCCCTCACAAAAGGCCGCAAGGGGACCTGAGGTCTCACAAGGATCAGAGCTTTGAGGAGCAGGAGGTTTATCGACAGTCCTCATCAGAGAGCTGGGGAAACACAGGGGCCTTATCCACAAGATTGTAGTAGAGATGCAAGGGAAGAACAGGAAAAGGGACTGCAAGTCTCTCAAAGTCTTTTCTTTAGAGCATTTTTATCCTAGTTCTCATAATAATTACAATCTCATCCCTATCAATATTTTATCAGAGTAATATAGAGGTATTTTGGGAAAAGATTCAGGTCTGAAGATGTGTGTTTTTCCCTGAGTTATGCTATCTATTTTATAGTTCTACCTATTGAGCCAAACATACCAAGGCCATCCCAGTAGCAATTGCAAGGTGTTTTCTTCACAAAGTTTTCTCAACAGAGAGTCTTTAATGCCCTTCACAGATATCTAATGAAAACTATCATAATTTATTTGGAAATGTATCATGACATTTGTCCCCTCCATGTTCTCAAATGATATTCCCACACCAAGGATTTAGCTCTATGATTAATATTTTTCTCGTTTAAGTTCTGTTTATTTTCCATATTGTGATTTTTTTACTTTTCCCTCATTGGCCTATTGTAATAACTGGCCATGTTTGCTTAGCAAGAGAGTAAATGTTCATTTGCATATGTCTTGTTCCCTGCTGGAAGCAAGAAGGTGGCCTTGGCCTTTCACAAACTGTTTGGTTACTGTTGTCCAGATGAGTATATGTCAGAAAGTAGAGGGCAGTGTCTCGAAGATACAGACCTCACGTCTCAATCTTTCACTCTCAGCTCCATTCCAAGCCACATTTCTTGAATTATGATTGAATTGCATGTAGGGCAGGGGTGGGGGTGGCACATTTACTCTTGTTTTAAGTCATGAGTGCATTTTTTCAATAGAGGAAAATATTCCTAAAAATGGCCTCGAGCCAACTTTTGATAGGGGTGTATCCTGGCTCTTGGGAGAATAGGGAAGTAACATCTCCCTAATTGCTTCTGAAAATCTGCTTCACTAAATCATTTTTTAAAAAAGCAAACCAGGAAATTTCTTTCTGCATCTTCACATCTTCAGATGTGACAGTGACAGACAGGTATGGCAAAGCTGTTAGCTTTGGAAGGCAGAGCTATTCCACTCTTCATTCAGGTAATAAAGGCATACGTGTATGTATATCAGAAGGTGGAAATATTTTCTTCAGCTGTTTAGTTGCTTATTACCACTGCACATAATACAAATTTGGGAATCTGTATAAATCAATTTTTTACACTTGTGATAAAAGCCTGGAGCAGTGTTGTACAAAAAGATATTATACCCACAGTAAAATATTTTTGCACTGGGTATTTGCCTGTCTTTTAATGCCATTCAAGGTGTGTATGTTTGTTACTTTGAATTGCCACTTGTTTCATTCTGCATCCAAGTCATCTGTCAGTTTTTTATACCTCCACTTGAATATCTAACAGTCATCTTACACATAAGTTCATTCTTACTACCTTCCCCTTCTCCCCCACCCCAGCTGGACCGCCACCCACCTAGCTGCTCAGGCTAGAACTCTCCCTCAGGTCAGCCTTGCCTCTCTCGCCCTCCAGCCAACCTTCAGCAAGTTCTGTCAGTCTTACCTTCAAAAGAACTGTTACACCATCCTCTTGTCTTCGTACCCATGATCATTACTTTACCATTTTTTAGTGCCTGCCCATTGCACTTGAACTAAAATCCAGAGTTCTCCCAAAGCTCTGTGTATATCTCACCTGCTCCTCTGCTCATCTGCTCCTAACTCTGAGCATGTCAAGATCTCTCCCATGTCAGATCCTTCACTCATTTTTTTTCTTCCTCTTGAAATGTTGGTCCCCTGAACTTGGCTCTTCGCTGTCCTTCAAGTCTTAGCTCGGAATTCACAGTGAGATCTTCCTTGCCCATGCTCCTTGCTTGTTCCTTTCTCTTACAGCACTTATATTAGTTTTACAATACTTATATTTTTATAACTTGTGTATTTTTTGTTTACTTTGTTAAACTATCAGCAACACAGGATAGGGATGATGTGATGTCATTCTTGCTCACCGGCAAATGTCCTGCGCTGCATTTTGTGCCTAGCAAATAGCAGAACTCAAGAAAAACATGATTGAAGAAATGAAATATTGCTAAGAAGATACAAAAAGGAGTAGGACACTGTTCCTGCCCTCGTGGAGCTCACATTCTACTGGGGAAGACAGACAGGGAAACAGATAATCGCATCTAGAGATAAGTGCTTTGCAGGAGTTAAATACAAGGCACAGTTGAGGCAGAAAATAACTGTGTGAATAATGTAATGATATGGGCACTGGATAAACTTAGGTTGAATCCTCAATAATGACCAAAATTGTTTTACCATTATTTCTTATGGTTTGGGCAAGTAATATATCTGAATCATAGTTTATTCATCTATAAAAAGGAATTAAAGATATGTACTTAAAGAGATATTGTGAGGATTAAATTAAATACGCCATGTACAAGGTTAGCCTGCTGAATAATAGTAAGTAACCAGTTTAAATATATTTATTTAAATAGATTTCCCACCACCACCACTACCACCATTAAGAACAATGCCTGTTGAATCCCAGAGCTCAGTGTGCCCTCAATATGCTGTTGAATTCAAGTCTTTTACTCTCATACCAATGCTCTTCTTTTGCTCCTTAGAGATTGGTATAAATAAAAAATAAATAAAACATCATGTCAAAATTCCCCCTCTCTAAACAGCCTTCTTGAACCATTTCAAGGCAGTTCATCCCAGCCTCCTCTGAGTTACCTTTGGGCCTTATAACTGGGAGCACATTGGTGTTTTAATGGGCTCAAAGAATTATCATAGCTCTTCTGTTCCCAAATATGGAACCAAAGGAGAGGTCAACTGAAATATTATTAATAGCTTTACAACAGAGTGAGAAGTCGAAGTCATGGTTTAGTGTATCAACCTCACAAATATCATAATGGGCTTTTGAAAAGGAGCTGGAGAGCTATAGGCCATGAACGCTTCTCTAAAGGTAGGGTGCAGACCCGGGAATGTGATCTCTACAGAGAGGTGAATTCCAAACAGAGAAAAGGAGGAGGAGAATGGCTGAGCTGGGCATCACATGGGCATTCCCCTATCCAGGGTTAGGAGTGGAAGATGCAAAAAAAAACCCAAAAAATCCAAAGTTGTTATACTAATTGACATCCCTCAACCTGGAATCATGAAGTCAGTAAAAGGGGGGGTCCTCCCCCCACCCCATTGCTAACAGAACCAGCTCTAGCCTCCAGAGCCAGCAAGCCTGGGCTGAGCCCTCTCTCTGCCACTCGCAAACAGTAACAATTCAATCTCTCTTGGCATCCATATTCTCAAATTTAAGATGAGGAAGATAATGTGTCTACCCCACAGCGTGAGGCTAAAATGAACAAACATGGGTAAAGCACTTATTATTAGATTTGGCACATAACCAATGTTCTAATTTCTTGGCTAGGATTATTTCACTCTCTGCTTGAAATTGCCATCTTGGAGATAGAGCCATAGAAAGAGATAAATAGATACGTAAATGAATAAATACATGCATTAATTAAAATGATTGAGAAGGGCTGTCAGGAAAGGCTTCATGGAAGATGACGTCTGGCTAAGATATTAAGATCAAGCAGGGCTGCTCCATGTGGGCCATGGGCCTTTGGGGAAGAAGGGACAGTCAGGGTAGCATCAGAACTTTCATGGTTCTTGGGCATTTTGCCTTCATGGATCCTGTCCTCTGCAAAAAAAAGGAAAAAAAAATACATGTATATAACGTTATATTTTGTGGCTGTATTTGTATAAAAGTAAATATAATCCAAGCTGGATTATATTGATTTTCATGTAATTTTGGAAGTTTTGTTTCTAATTAAAGCATTTTTGTTATCCTCTAAAGTATCACAATGCCAACTAATGAATAAGTTAGAGGTGGGGTCAACAAAGGACAAAGACACCAGGGGACACGCAGCTCAGCATGCTTGGAGAACTTACAGGAAGTGTGATGTGATGATAGCTTTTTGAAAACAACCTATGTAAGAAATACATTTTGTAGCATAATTCAGTTTTTGTATGTAAAAACGTATAAAATCAGGACAAATTTGTAATGAAACCATGGTTACCCTTTTTCCCTGTGATGCAGTCTGTGTGTGTGTGTGTGTGTGTGTGTGTGTGTGTTTACACTGGCTGTGACCACTCAATTTATTATTTTATAATAGCGTTGTCACTTGCCATTAAAAAGCCCCCAGTGTCAGGGGAAAGAAATAAGGGATAGGGTGGAGAAGCAGCCCGGAAAGGTCAGGGAGGCCCCTGCACATGCCGGGTCTGTGGGCACGTTCCTGAAGGACACTGGGGACAGCGGTGGCAGCATTTCACCAGAAGCATGAAGGGGTCGGACATTCCTGTCTGAATCCTCTCTCTGAAGGACAGGTGGAAAGAGGGCCAGGCCGGATGCACAGAGCCCACCAGTAAGGCCGCTGCTGGAATCATCTGACCAGAGACAGAGAGTTTCAAACTAAGGAGGTGGCACCGTGAGGAAGAGGCAAGAGATAGAGAATATTCAGGTGATCACGTGGTCTTGATACAATGCCTTTTGTTTCAAGTATAAGAAAATAAACAGAGAAGCCTATTTTTCCCCTACTCTCCCATGTAGTTTAGTTAATTTTATACAAATACATATAAACTGGCAACTTAGCATATAGGTTATAACTTTAGTGGGTTGGGGAAATGGTTCTGGAGCCAGCCAAGTTTCCACCCCAGGCTCCCCCACTTCGCTGGGCAATCTGCAACAACTCCCTGGCTCTTTGTGACCCCCGGTCTCCCCGTCTGTAATGTGAGTGTGATGACAGTGTTGCCATATGGGATTCGTGTAAGAACTAAGCGGGGTGTGGCGGTGAGCACCTGTCAAATGCTTAGCACACTCCCTGCCACAGTAAGCACGGAACACATGGAGACCACTATACAAAGACATTTTGAAAACTGTGTCTTTATCCTATAACTTTGAAGGAAAGGGATACAAATCCAAACTTTTAGTTTTAAAAAACTGCCTAAGACTTTAGATTTGAAGTCTTCTCTTTGTCAGGAAGCCGAATCACATAGGTCCTTCCAGCTCTGTGTGTCTGTACGAGACAGACATTTTATTCCTTTGGGATCATATGGCTTACCCATTCTGTTGTACCATTATCTCTTCCCATGACCCTGAGAGTAAGGTCCCGTTCCTTTGTCTTACAGGCAATGCTTTCTAAAGGTTGCAAAATATTCTATCACACATAAGTAGCAAGTGCCAGCAACCTCTAGGGTGGTTTCTAATTAAATCCTATGGATTTAATATTTTCAGGGTATTTAAAAATCCTCCATCTTGTGCTCCTAAATTTCCCTTGGTTCCTTTTTTTCTTCTAGTTTACTATTTTTGCACAGACAAGTGGGGGCGGGAAGCATATACATACACACATCCAAGCCTTTGAAACGTCTACCATCTTCTGAAAGCTCTGAGTGGTGCAGTAATGAATCGCTTTGAGGTTAAGATATCTGACTGTCTTGTTATGAGAGATCAAACCTGAAGGTGTGTGTTTGCTTCCAATTAACACCAACTATGGGCATTTGAAAATCATGTATTTCATTCATTAACCTTCAGAATGGCATTCAGAGGGGAGAATGTTTGAATTTACAGCCTACACATGATACATTTGTCAAAAGCAATAGTATTATTGTAATGCTCGTGTTAAGGACCGTTAGTATCCTTAGTCTCTACTGTACATCATGAGGGGACCATGTCTGCCTGAGGACATCTTCTCTAATGATGAGAATCTTTGATCCTCCGCAGTGGAGAGAGAGTTCTATATGCCTTTTCTCTTGTTGTCTTCACCATAACCCTGGAAGGAAATAGGCCAGAGGTTATTATTCTCACTTGATGGATGAAAAAAACCAAGTCTCAGAGAGATCAAGAAACTTGCCCAAAGTAACACTTTTAGAAAGTGGAGAAACCAGAGCTTGAAATCAGAATTTTTACCTCCTGGTCCTCTGCCCTTTCTACCTTTCCACATTGCTCTCCCAGTGTGGAGGTGCACAGAATAAAGAGACGGCCACTGTCACACCAGACTGTGAATCAGGCAGTTTTATTCTGTGGCCCAAGTCAGACACACAAAAATTCAAATCCTAAGTCTGCAACTTTTCGCATCTGTGGCCTTGGACTACTTAAACTCTTTGTTCCTCAGTTATGTCGACAGTGGAACAATCAATGATCACAATACTATTTGTGCAGATGCATCACCTAAGATGATTTCGAGATCAAGTAATACAATATGTCCCTAAGAGTGGCTCCAACAATGAAAGCTTTTAATTATCTCGCTTAACAAGAAGCCCAAAAGTAGGCTTTTCCAGGTTGATTAATTACGTAGCTCAAAGCTCCCAGGGCTCTGGGCCAGCGTCTCTGTTTCGTTTTGCTTTCTTTGATTTCTCTTCATGGTTAAAATGGCTACCATGGCTCCCAACAACAGACCACTGCATGGCAACACCCGAAGCAGGAGAGACAGAACCGGGTGCTCTCCATGTGCCTCTTGCGCTCTCTTCTCATTAGGATGTGTGGAAGGTGGGGAAGGCGGTGTGTGGAGGGAGGGGGTATCTTTTCCAAAAGCCTCCAGCAAACTTCTCTTTCAATTCCCTAGCCAATGGGATCACAGTCACTGGCAAAGGAGAATGGGGTCATCCTGATCAGTTACCCCATAAATTATCATCTAAGCTAGTCTTGGAGCCCTCCTTTCTTAAGTACATCCCATGTTCTGTGAAAAAAAGTGTGGATTCCATAAGCTATAAACAAGGATTGAACAGTGACGAATAAGGAGGCAGCCAATTTGTCTGCCACAGAAGGTTGTGCATTTTGTGATGACGAAAGAAGTTGAAAGTAAAGAGCCTAGAACAGCAACTGGTGTATCCAAGCTCTCAGGGAATGTCTCGCACCATTATCCGGCATCCACTAATTTTGTGACTTTGGACACGACATTTAACTGCTCAAAAGCTGTTTCCTCATCTTTAAATTGAGGATAAGACTGGCTAATCCACAGGGTTGTTGAGAAGGTCGAAACTGAAATAATATTTGGGAAAGAGTTTAGTTAAGTTATTGAGTGATATGCAAATGTGAAGTATTATATTTAACATTTAGAGTCAAAGTTGCCAAGACACGCAAAGCAGGGTCAGACTGAAACAATACAGCAGACATGTGTGAAAAGCAGATAGTTGATACTAAGATTTTTGTGTTTGGCAATGTGATGCCAATATATATTACAGAATGCTAGTCATCTCATTGTTCTGCACATTTAAAAATAAATTCCAGCTTTTGTTCTGGGCCGCCTTGTACCTAAATATAGTGCAAGGCAACACAAAAGAAAAAAAATCTATGCATTAAAACTGACACACACACACACAAACATATTTGCTCCTTTCTTTATCCTAATTCCCCCTCACAACTCAGCGCCAAAGTTGCTAATGATGTCAGCTGGCTGTCTGCTACCCAAATCCTTATGCTTCAAGTGCAGATGAAAAGGGCAAGGTTTCCAACATCCAGATGCAAGAGTACCTACTTTGTCTCAGATGCCTTAAATTCATAAATTTCTTTTAATGTCCTCAACAGTTTTATAAGATGCTTGTTTTTATTCCCATTTATAAGATAGAAAAGCCAAAGCTCACTGAGGTTACATGGCCTGTTAAAGTTCTGTCGCTAGCAAGTGAGGGAGCCCAGATTTTGACTCGGTGAATGCCAGCTCTAAAGCTTACACCATTTCTACTCTCCTCTACTTTGCCACCTTTTCCATAAAGTCATTTCCAGTTGAACATTATAAAGGCGATGTTTCACCTCCTGGTTTCTTTGGCTTACCCATCTTTGAGGGCAATTCTTGCTCTAGAATTTTGTTTGAAAGAATCTCTAATAGCATCCCCCTCTGAAGCTTGGAATGCACTGTAAGGAACCCCATGTGCAGCCACATCCACAAGGTTTGGGAAGCAGAACTATTACTTGGAACATGATCCCTGGGGCAGAAACATAGATAACTGTACTATGATGAGATCTTTAAAATTCTACATTCAGTCTTTAGTGTTTCTAAGAAATAATATCTTACATGCTGAGTCATCTCATTTAATGCTCAAAATATGCTGGTGTGGTAGATCTTGTTATAAATATTTTATAGATTTAAAAATAAAAACCAGAGGCTCAGAGAGATCAAGTGATATTCCTGATATCACTCGTGTTACAGAATGTACTAGTTATCAGTTGCCCTACAGTGCTGCATAATAACCAACCTCTAAATCCCAGTGGGATGCAACAGTAAATGTTTGTCACATGTCGGGGTCACATGAGATTGAGTAGATGACTCTGCTACCTGAGTGTTGGCTGGCAGTAGCTGATCTAGAGGGAGAGCCATGCAGAGTTGTTAAATGGGCAAAGGTGTGCTTACAAGGAGGTGTAAAAAATCAAGACCATTATTGTAATCCACTGCTAGAGATTATTCAAATAGCATTTATGCTTTCTAATTGCTTTTTTAAGTTAACACCCTTGAAACAAAAAGCAAGGTCACCTCTATAGCAATACTCCAAATTATAAAGACTCTAGCAATGTGACTGCCAAACCTCAATTTACCCTGCATTGTTTTGGGGAGCTCCTGAGCCTCACATGGGGTTGTGCTCACAAGCCAGTCTTCGTGCCACGGTGAGACCAGTGGCATCCCTCACGCTCTTCCGGCCCTCTCTATTACTACTCTCAAGGATACTCCTTATCACATCACCTGGGTCTTTGCCAAGAGTACTCTCTCCTTTTGCTTGCAAGAATGTCACCCCCAGTTATGTCAGATAGGTATAGGTGTCAGCATCTGCCTGTAGGTGACTGAAGGCCCCCTCTCCAGCTCTGTTCTACGCTTTGATATCAAGACAAAGTCTCTGAGTCTGCCCTGGTCTTGTACCTCTCCTCTCTACTCCTCATCCCCTGCAAGAATTCCACAAGAGAAAGGATGAAAAGAAAGTAAGTATGCAGCTTCTAAACGCAGCTACAGCTCAAGGAAACAATGTATGATTCCAACTGTAACAGCCGTGGATTAATGGTAGTTTCGTGCTAAGCCAAGGCAAAGGGTGGGCATCTGCTTCACATGTGCATTAGTAAAGCACCTATTTTTTATTAAACTCATGTTTTTATGAAATACCCACCTTGAGGAATCCCAGTGTTAAACCTGGCCTGTTCTGATAATTTACCCTGATGCAAAAAAATAAAAATAAAAAGCTTTTGTCCTAGAAGTAAATGTGATTCTCTACATGTGTAGACTCAGAACTTCAGATTTTACTCAACTGTTTTCTCTTCTAAGTATATCTTTTTGTACCCCGATTACATTCATATAAAATTTTCAAAAACCCTACAGAATAGTCCTGGTAAGATACCTACTTCCGAGTGATAAGAATGTGAATCCTGTTTTGGAGACGTAATGCCAGGGTAGCTTTCATTACATCATTTTGCTTGGAAGTGGCTACCTACTGAATCAGTTTTATTATTGCTTCAGCAAGAAGACTGTTAGGAATTAATTTGCCACACCTAATTTTCTGTGACTTATGGCTTAGAGGTTGATTTTACTCCCTTTAGAAGTTGGAGGTGGACGCTCCTGACCTAGGTTTGTTGGTTCAACAGTGTTAGCCTTAGCCTGCCCTTGGGTGTGCCCCAAGACAGCTGCTCCGGCATTCGACATCCCATCTGCATTTAATCCAGAAAGCGAGGAGAGAAGGGCGGAGGCAGTCCCAGCCATACCTATCTGTTTTTTATTAAGGAAAGCAAATGATTTTCTAAAATGTCCCGGGAAACTTCCATCTACATGCTTGTAACTGCAATAGAATCCCTTGGCTACCTATGGCTGAGAGACAGGGAAGAGAAACGTTTAGCTCATTTGGTTCCTGAAAGAGAGGTAGCAGAGAAGGTGGTGAGAACTGGATGCTAACACAGGTATACCAGTATTTTCCTCAAGGACTGATAATGCCAAGGACAAAGGGATCACAGCTCAACTCTGAGTTTCATTTTTGGATTGTTTAAGTTCAAAATGAGATAATAATCTTGACATTCAGGTTATTTGGGAGAAAAAATTAGACATTCTCTAAATTATCAAAGCTCTCCTTTACATAGCAATACGAAAGCTTGACAAAGGGAGGAAGGATGCTTTGTAACAACTAGGAAAGGAAATAAATATTCAGAGACCAGTAAAGAGATTAGAAGGTTAATCTAACGCTCCCCAAGCTCCCAGACCTTGACCCAGGTTAGGGGAAGCAAAGTGTTGGAAACCTTGGAGACTATGACTGGTGTCATAATAATAAGAAGAAACGAGACACAGAGACAGACACACAGGGAGACCTCCACGTGTGACAGAAGCAGAGATTGCAGTGATGCAAGGCAAGGAATGCCAAGGATTGCCAGCAGCCACCAGGAGCTAGGAAGAGGAAAGGAACAGTGACGGGAAGGAACGTGTCCTTGCCAACGCCTTGATTTCAGACTTGTAACCTGCAAAACTCTTGAGACGATACATTTCTTGGTTTGGATGGATGGATGGATGGATGGATGGACGGATGGACGGATGGTTGGTTTTTTAAAAAATTTGTCTTTATTTCAAAAAAATTTAGGAAGTATAAGTGTTTTTGGTTATGTGAATGAATTGTATCATGCTGAAAACCTGTACCCATCACCAGAACAGTACATTGTACCCAAATTTGGGGTTTCTCATTGTGGCAGCTCAAGCAGAATGATACAGCTTCCTAGAACCTTATAGTACCTTGTGTTAGGTGGGCACCACTACCTCAGGTGCATCTCTTCTGCCAACACCCAATGCTGCTCACCCCCTGAGGGCTCAGTTTCCCCAAAATTTCTACCCAGTCCCCTGGAGGTGCCTCAGTAGCACTCTTCTTCCTGCAGTGTCCATCCCGGTGGGGCAGAAGTGTGGAGTAAGGAGCACACGCAACTGCCAACTTGTCATTTCTATATCCATGTGAGGATTATCTGGTAGCGAACCACTCCCCAAAATTCTCAAGTCTAGGGATATGGCACTGCTTAACAATTGGGATGCCCCATCATTGTTTTTTACTCTCCGTCTGTATTACAATGGATTATCAAGCCTTGTTGTTCTCAGCTCCTTATTTCTCTCTTCTAGCCTCTTTCCTACTCTGCCCTCTGCTACTGCCCCATTTCGAATCTTCATTTTTCTGCGCTCCTAATAGTTCTCCCTGTCTGAAGTCTCACTCTACCGAAATCATCCCTCCAACTATAGCCACGATAATCTTTCTATAACAAAAAATTTCATCATTCAATGCCCCTGTACAAAACCTGTCAGTGGCTTCTTGTTGCTTGAGTTCAAAATCCGGTCATCTTACTGAATCTGTGCCAGCGCAACTTCTCCAGGAAGCAGACATGGAGACAGAATTAAAAAGAGAGAAGATTTGTGGAGGGAAATGCCTGGGAGGGATAAGGGGAAGGGAAAGCCGGCACGGGTGGGAAGAGCATCAGGCCATGGTGCAGGCTGATACCATGGAGGGGGAAAGGGATAGAAAGAGTATCGAGTAGTAAGTGCCAGAGACCGCATTGCAGCTCTGAGAAAGTCTTGGCCAGGCCAACTGTGCAGACTTGGTGCAAAGACTGACATTTAGAGGAATCCTATGTTGAATAGGAATGGCCCAGTGCCGGTCCCCTCACCATGGTCACACAATGGCTGGGAGAATTCCTGAAAGTATGGCCTCAAGGTGAACCCAAAACTGTGGTAGCCAGAGACTGTCGAGCTAATACTCCTTGCAGGAGGTTCACTCTTGGAGGGAGAACTGTGGTACACCCATAGGACTGCCTCAAAGCCAACCAAGGGTTTCCATCATCTGGTCCTTGCTAATGTCCCCTAACTCACCTCTTACAATCCATGATATAGACCCTGGGTCTAGCTATGCACCAGCTGGAATGTGTTATATTCTCTAGCTTGGGTATTTCTGTGCATATATTAATACTACTACCCTCTGCCTGGAATACCATCTCTTCTCTCCACCCACAAAATTACCTGGCTGACTCTTTCTCTTATATGTCTAATTCCATTTATATGTCTGCTTCCTACCATTAGACTATGAGTTTCTCAAGGACAAGGGTTTTTCCATCTGTTAATGCCATAATGCACAAGTCCTTAAACTTGTGAAAGTTCAATAAATGGTGAATGGATGGATGGATGGATGGATGGATAAATAAAAATATACCTCCAAGAATATCATAAAGTCCCAGTCTCAGAGGAAATGTTCAGAAGTTGCATAGTCGCCTTTGGCAGGAGAGTCTCTGATCTATCTCAGAGAAGAGAGAATTTCTGAACCATTTTAATGCTGGTAGAGAGATTTCTCCAGTACTGCCAGTGAGTACATTTCTTAATGTCTAACCTCAATCTCTCCTAATGCAGTTGTTAAGCCTAAAACTCAAATTAAGAATAATGCCAGCAATTTTCAGGCAACAACTTATTGCACTCATTCTAAAGCAAGAAATAGATCCATTATCCTTGAAATACAAGTAAATAGCTGACCAGCATAATTGTATCTGTCTATACAAGTGACAGAATTAAAACTAATGTATGTACCGTAGCAGGACAATTAGCTTAGAGTGAGTAATCTGGATTACTTTTATACTTCCATTGACAGGGCCAATCATCTTTTGTTTCCACAAATGTCTTGTTTTCTTTGAAGTCACCAGTGCCATCAGTAGCTGATAATGTGCTTGAAGTCTCACCACTAGCTTGGTTTTTATAACGTCGGCCATGTCCCTGCATCAGCACCAGCGGCCAAAAGAAAAGCTAACAAAAGATGATCTTCCTCAGTAAACATGAAAGCAGGATCAAAGTGGTTAATTGTGTTCCTATTCTCTCTGTAGACGTTAGAGACTTTTTCCGTGGACAGTTTCTCCTTTAGCTCAATGCTAGCCACAGGCGGCGTGCACAGATGAGTGGGATCTAAAGGCGGAAGATGGACAGGGAGGGCCCAGGGCTGCGATCGCATCTGGTTGTGGACACAGGGAGGGTCTATTTAGGAACTCCCAGAGGATAGAAGGATATACAGGTATATTACGTGTGCAGGGGAAGGGCATAAGGGAAGGGCTCTAAGAATCCCTTCCTGGAAGTGATACTTGCAGTAAACCTCAATTTAAATAATACTGGTCGGTAAACAAAGAGAAAGAAAAGAGAGTCCTAGGCCAGTGGCAGATCAGGAACAAAGGTATTGAGAAGAGAAATAAGCAGCTTAGTAAACAAGGAATTAGTAAACTGAGGTTGGAAAAGGAGACAGGGTCCAGTTCATAAAGAACCTTGTATTCCTACTTTATAGCTTATATTATCCAGCAGGCCACGAGGAGTCTCTGAAGCCTTTTAAAATAAGAGTGATATGTTCTGGTTCTTATTGTACAAAGAACACTCTGACAGCAGTCGGGTGGTTGGACTGGAGAGGAAGAGGCATAGAGTCTCGAGGCAGGGACACTGCTGAAGGGGCTGTTGCAGTAGCCCAGAGGAGAGACGCTGACGTCTGAGTGAAGCAGTGGAGGTGAGCAGGGGAATAACTTTAGAACTGTCCAGGGCCTGAGGACCCATGGAAGGTGGGGCTGAGAAAGGAGAAGGTTCTGGTTTACTGTGATGGGACACATGGGAGCCAGAGAAAGTCTGACGTGAAGGGAGGAAAAGGGAGAGCTTTAATTCTTCACATGACAAGTATGAGGTGCTAGGGGAAAGGCCAAGTGTAGAAGTCCAGTAAGCATTTGTTATTGATTAGCATCTGAAAAGGAAGACTCATCAGGAAATAGAGATTAGGGATTTATCAGCACAGACATGGCCGTGAAGCCTAAGGATACAGACCAGGGGAAAGAGTAGGCAGGTGAAGGGATTTTCTCCAGGCCATGCAGTTAACAAGTGGAGGAGTTAGGGCAACAAGGCTGGTTCTCTGGTTTTAAATTTTTAACAAGTTTAGGTTTCATTTCTTGTTGACTTCCCTCCTAACACCATATGTTGGAAGAAGCATCTTATGTATTAATACAATTGTGTTATAACTGCACACTGTCTAGCACATAGCAAACAATAAATAACTATATTATAAATTAATATATTCCTTATCACTTTTAAATTATATGCCTGTAGATAATTTCTCCCAGGTTTATCTTGAATTAAACAGTTTTACAGTTCAAAAGGATGGTATCCGGGCCAACTACCGTGTTTCCCCAAAAATAAGAAGGGTCTTATATTTATTTCTCCTCAAGAAGACACCCAAGGGCTTATTTTCAGGGGATGTGTTATTTTTTCTAAGTATGGTACAACAATCTACATTTATTCAAATATAGTAAAAGTAAAATGGCAGCCACAGCTTTTCTTCTTCCCCCTGAGAACACACAATACCTAAAGCGGAGCGTCCCACTCCTCACTTCACTGAGGAGACTTTCCCCTCAAAGCCTCAGCTTGCAGCATGCACAGGATGGCCTGGACCTGACATGGGGAGCCGAACTTGTTGGTGGGGCTGCCCGCACCTTTCCGGTCACCTCTGGGATAGTAGCTGTCACAATGGGGCAGATGAGAAAGGCTGCTCGTCTTCTTTACCGCTCTGTGACAAAATGCATGGGTTGTGCAGATACGTTGCCACGCCCTTCACTAGGTCTTATTTTCGGAGTAGGGCTTATATTGAGCAAATGCTTAGAAATCCTGCTAGGGTTTATTTTATGGGTAGGTCTTATTTTCAGGGAAACACGGTAGTTACTTCTTCCTCTGAGGGTAGATGACGCTGTTCATTCTTCTATTAATATTATGGAACTTGACATACTGAATTATGATCCTCATACTGTTTTCTGCATTAGACTGTGAGCTCCTAGAGGGCAGGGACACCAGGAATTCATAATTAAATAAACCTCCTATTTGCCTAGTTAAATGATTATCAATGGCAATATTCTTTCCTGGCCCATAACTGGCCAGAGCCACTTTGATATTCTCTTCTGAAAGTTATATAAGCCTCCATTGCAGTGATTGGATTACTAGAGTGTAATGGTCTATTTGCACCTTCCCTAAAATACAGTGAGCTCCTTAAAATGGATCATGTCATTTTATATCTATGTCCCTAGTGCTGAGATGTAAACAAACAATTACACTGCAGTAAGTTAATTACTATAGTGGAGACCTATGTATGGAATGAAATCAATACTATTCACTGAATAAATGAATGAGCAAATGCAAGATAAATTTAGTCCTAAAATGCCAGTGTGGGACCTTAGAAAATATTCAGTTCCTCCTCTCTATTTGCACATGAGAGAAATAAGACATAGAGAAGAGAAGATAATATTGAAAGGTCTCACAGGTCCAATTGGTGACTCCAAGACCCGTGCTCTTAGAGTATACAGAGAATCAACCAAGGCACAGGAAACCGGGAGGGAAAAAGTGCATATTAAACATATTCTAATTCTGCAGTACCTAGCAAGGTATACAGAAAAGGAGAAAAAAGGTAAATATAAAATAAAGTGTGGCCATTATTGTCAATTAAGCCAAAGTAAGTGAATAAAAGAATTCATCACTTCAACTTGAGGCAGCCTCTGGCTGAAAGAAATGCTTGAGGGTTTAAAAGCTTCTCAAAGATGCATGCACTATTAGCAAGGCAACAACAACAAACCCAAACAACTTTCAGTGTTTACATTTCAACACAGCATTAGGAGCAGTGATTAAATATTACAAATATAAGCAATGCCAGCAGCAATCATAGGGTAGTTTTCCTGCCTCTTCCTAGAGGCTTTTCAGAGGTAAAGCACCCAGAGTCAGAATAACTATCAGTAATAGCCACCATGCATTGAATGGTCAGTACATGCCAGGCATCATCAATAACTAATTCAATCTTACAATGACCCCATGAAATAATATTATTCCTATTTTGCACATAAGGGAACTAAGGCCCAGGTTATCCTTGGTCACATAGTTGGAAAATGAAGGGCACTTGGATTTTTTTTTTTTTTTTTTTTTTTAGATACAGAGTCTTGCTGTTGCCTAGGCTAGAATGCTGTGGCATCAGCCTAGCTCACAGCAACCTCAAACTCCTGGGCTCAAGCGATCCTACTGCCTCAGCCTCCCAAGTAGTTGGGACTACAGGCATGAGCCACCACACCTGGCTAATTTTTTGTTTCTATTTTTAGTTGCCAGGCTAAATTTTTCTATTTTCAGTAGAGACAGGGTCTCGTTCTTGCTGGTCTCAAAGTCCCAAGCTCAAGTGATCCTCCTGCCTCAGCCTCCCAGAAAGCTAGGATTACAGGCGTGAGCCACCATGCCCGGCTGGCACTTGGATATTTATTTCTAAATATCTCTGATTGCAAACCCATACTGTAAACCACCCTAATGATGGTGATGAGTAATCTCACCATTCCTGCCTGCCAGAAACCCAATCTGATGGCCTCTTCCATGGGCTGAAAATGCCATGCCTTCCTGAGTCATCCCAGCCTCTTCCTTTTCACAAAGGGAGCACCAACCAAGTCTCTAGCAAAGGTTTTATTAGGCACTTGGGGAGATTTGAAGGAGAAGCATTTGAAGGAGATTGGGAAAGGGAAGAAAAAAATATGAAAAAAGATCCACAAGTCACACACATGTCTCTATTAATTAAGAATACTAATAATTAACTTTTAACTTCACCCACTCTTAAAAAAGGTCTGTTCAAACTAGAATCCCATTCCATCTTCACAGCAACCTGGGAAGAAGACAGGACAGGTTTTATTTCCCCATTCCATAAAAGAGGAACCAGAAGTTTTAAACTGTTGCCTAGGATGAACTCATCAGCCTCTGCACTCATAGCCCTGTTCATTCATTTCTGCTACCAGGAGTATGTCCTGGTATGAAGAAAAGGGAAGGAAAGATTAGCATTTCCATTAAGCATCCCTCTTCTGCCAAAAACTTGGCTGCCCCACATTCCACAGAGTATCTCACTGAATTATCTCAACCCTATTATTGTCCCTGTTTTACAGATGAAGAAACTAAGGCTTAGAGAACTAACCCAGTTACCTGGCTAGTAGGAGACAGACAGGCTCCAGAGCCGGACTCATAGCCACTGTGCCCTGCTGCCTCCAGCACTGGGCTCCCCCACCCCCATCAGAGTGCACCACTGCTGGCTGTTCATGTGCTACTACGGCGAACACCCAGGACCCTGGAGTTGGGCACCCCCAAGGGCCCATTGGGGTTTCCTTTTAAAGTGGTCTTTATATCCTTTCTCTCCTCCTACTTCGCCTATCTTTGTGGTTAGTATTTTTATTATTCCCATTTTATAGAAGAGGGAACTGAGGTTCCTCCAGAAGGTAAAGTAACTGAATTGAAAGCCCTCAGCAGATGTGCAGCAAAGTTGGGAGTTAATACCCCAAAGCCCATCGTTTTTCTACTACACTGTAAAAGCCAAATGATTATCAGTAGGATGCGTAAGGGGATTTCAATGTCATTCAGGAATGTTTTACTCAAGCTTAAAAAACAATAGAATAATCCTAGTTGCTCTTAATATCAACTCTATCTGAGTTCAAGACACTTGATTCTCTTCCTAGTTCAGGGTGTAATTTATCCTGATGGACTTCTGACTTTTTAAAATCACTTCACACTTAATATATATATATATATATATATATATATAATCAATGACTATATTAGTTAAGTGCTAACAAAAACCCCCAAATCATAGGAACTTAGCATAATAGTTTATTTCTCACTCAGATAAAGCACAAAGGCTATACTTAACTGGTAAGCAACTCTCCTTTAAGTAGTTATTCAGGAACTCCGGATCCTTTCATTTTACGGCTCTCCCATGTTCAAAATGTGGCTTCCAAGATCACCATGTTCATCTACCTGAAGCCAGAAAAGAAGAAAGAACATGAATGAGAGAATTTTTATGCTCTAGGTCCAGACATTGTAGACATCTTTCCTGTGGAACTCAGTCACATGGCCACACCTAACTGCAAGGGGCTCTGGGAGATGTAGTCCTGCTGTGTGCTCAGGAATATGACTGACCACGACCCATCTCAGGCATTAATTGGACTTAAAGGTATCCGTTAAGATTTCCCTTCTATAGTCAAGGTTCAACCGTATTTCCTTAAGAATATGCCCAATTATTCTGGCATATTCTAATGCCTCACTTTCATTTCTGCAGGTGCCTAAACCCATCACCACAATGTTCTCTCCCTAATACATGAGAGTAGGTTCCTGAAACCTCCATTCAGAAAATTCATTGTAAGAGGCCGGGTGTGGTGGCTCATCCCTGTAATCCTAGCACTCTAGGAGGCCAAGGCGGGTGGATCGTTTGAGCTCAGGAGTTGGAGACCAGCCTGAGCAAAAGTGAGACCCCCGTCTCTACTAAAAATAGAAAGAAATTACTTGGACAGCTACAAATATATAGAAAAAATTAGCCAGGCATGGTGGCGCATGCCTGTAGTCCCAGCTACTCGGGAGGCTGAGGCAGAAGGATTGCTTGAGCCCAGGAGTTTGAGGTTGCTGTGAGCTAGGCTGACGCCACGGCACTCTAGCCCAGGCAACAGTGAGACTCTGTCTCAAAAAAAAAAAAAAGAAAGAAAGAAAATTCATTGTAAGAGAGTTAATGAATATGAGAAGAAAAAAGAATTTATAAAAGTTTGTATGAATACTTTTTATTTTTACTAATATAAAACAGAAAAAAAATGGAACAGGTGTATTCCACAAACTCACATTTGATAGAAATATCACATTATTTTTCTTTTTCTTTTTAAGTCCATGCCCAGACTATTTTTTAACATCAGTTTAAATATGACTTTGATGTCATCCCACCAAACTGGCAGAGAAGTCAACCCAATCACTTGAGAGCCTCCTTTGCTCTCCCCTTCTCTCCACCATCTCTTCTCTGGATCATTTAAGATGCCCCCTAATAGGCTCCTAGCTGGAGTCTTGCCCTACTTAGATTCATCTCCTAAACTGCAGCCAGAGATGCCTTTCTCAAAACTGCACTCTTTCCCTCCCCAGCTTATCTCCTGCCTCTGCTGCTCCGTGCTCTATTCTAATAATACCTGTGTGTACCTCCTTCTTTTCATGCCTTTTCCATGCTGCCCCTTCTGCTACGCATGACCTTCACATGTCTTCATATGACTAAAATAAAGACAAAGTACCATGGTGACTATCAGTTCTGGTGTCAGATTTCCGGAGATCAGACTCTAGTTCTACCACTTATAGTCATTTGACCCTGGCTAAGCCATTTAACCTTTCTGTACTACAGTTTAGTCACCCATAAAAATGAAGAGATAATAACACCCACTTCGTAATGTTTACCTGAAGATTTCATGAGGCAAGACATGTAAACGAACCTAGATTACTGCTTGACACACAGTTGGTGCTCCATCAACCTTGGCTGTCATGAACTCCTACTCAACCCGCAATACTCACATGAGGCATCATCGTATCCAGGTTTTCACTCGGCTTTCATCTCTCTGCTCCCCTGAGCTTGGTGCATGCCTCTGAGTCATAGCACTTGCCATATTATCTTAAAATTATCAGTGTAGATATCTCTATACCATAAACCCTGGAGAACAGGTACTGTATTTTATTTACATTTTACTTCCTGAGATAAAAACAGTACTTGGTATATAGAAGTACTCAATAAATATCTATTAAGCTTAATTTATAAGCTTAAGTGCTATTTTCCAAATTGATGGCAGTACATGCAAATCCATAATGAGATATTCAAAACTTTGTATTTGTAAGTGGCCCACACGTTTAGCATAGGATCATTTGGTTGATGTTTATATGAGCTTAATAGATCCTCAGCAGATACAGTAAGCATTGGCTTCTGTATTATTGGAAAGAGAACTCAACTATACATTATACTTGATGGCAAACAGTTGGAGAGATATATAGACATGTGATTTGTACTTCATACTTTCATTAAACAACAAACCGCATTATAGGAACAATTTATATGGCTGTTCTTCATAAAGACATAACCAATGATGGATTTTGGTAAAAAATCTCTTGGTAGATGTCATCCAATATATTGTACAAAGTAGAATTTTGTTATGCATAATAGTTTCAAATTCATATATACATTTCTTATATACATATAGTTTGTGTTACCCTAAATAGTTAAGAATAGAACACTTTAGTAATTCAGACATAAGTCTATGTTGATTTTCATTATGGCCTATTTCAAAGGATAAACTTCAGACACCTAAGCCTACAGCCTACTACACCCTTTCTTTTATCCACATTCTATTTTACTCCTCACAAGAAGAAAATTTAGGGCCAATGGTTACAGTCTATAGGAAAGTCAAGTTTAGTTGAGCATCACAAAGAGTGTTATAATAATCAAAGCTTCCAACCAATAAACATGTTCTTTGCCAGGTAGTGAGTGGCCCATCTCTGGAAGGGTTCAAACAAGGCAAGAATGACTCTGTAAGGAACCTTAGAGAAAGGAATTCTAGACAAGAAGTTTATATTAAATCTCCTACCAGCACCACAGATGGAAAATTGTTATCATTTTACATGTAACCAGTACCTGGAATCATTTGTTAAGAATAATCAGAAAGGAAGGTACAATTCCTACCTAACAGAGTACTGAAGGTGGGAACCCGAGAAGCCCAAGGTGCCTTGGAGGCAAAGGATATGTGCATGGCCAGGATTGGGTAAATTTGAGTGACCCAAGAGTTGGGCAAATGCAGACATGGAGAAGGAGGAGATGAGGGTCTAATGCAGAATACAGTTAGAGGGGCCAGGATTTTTTTTTCAGTAGAAATAATATTTATTGAATGTTTACTATGTGTCTAGAATTTTGCTGAGCATATTACATACATAATTTCATCTAATCCTTGCAATAAACTTATGAGCTAGTTACTATTGTTATCACCTTGGTCCAGATGAGGGGTCTGGAGGTTGTCCAATCCCACACAGCTCAGTAAGTGATGGAGCCTCAGTCCCACATCTGTCCATCTTCAAAGCCAGTGCACACAGGCTTCTCCTAAACAGAGCTAAGTTGACCTTCACTCCCTCTAATGGAGAAAGTACTGGCTGTCCAGTGTGCAGAAAGACCAGTGTGGCTTGAATGCACAAAGTCATGTGCAAAACCTACAGGTTTGGGAATCCTTTCCATAGCTGGTGCACACTTAGGTCTGCATAAACCAGAGGTCACTTTCTGATGGCCAGATCTGACTGGAAGGTAAATTTTGTTTGACTCATAGAATTTTAAAAATTTACTCAGTCAATATTAAACAATCAGGCATATCACACAATATTTTAGATTTCTAGTGTCTTTTGAAAAGGCCATAAGATCTGGCAACACTAAGCCCTGTTGGAGCTGAGAAGCAGATGCCCCCTTCTAAAAGGGTATGTTTGTTCCATGTCACTGCAGTCCCCACCATTCCCTCCTGTCTCACTGACTTAGGTCTGTTGGAGTCACTTGCACTCCCTGCTGGGCCCCCTTAGGCATTTGAATTTGAGATTCACAGAACAGACCAGTAATATATAGCGATACTAAAAAGTCTCCAGGTGTTCCTGCTTCTTAATAAGATGTCTACTTATGGTATTTTTATTGTTATACTTCAAATATTGCTATATATGAATATAAAATGCATGCAAAGTGAAATGTCAGGTTTAGCTTTGGGGGTTTTAAAAAAAAGTGATACATTTTTAACTCAGTACTTGAAAAAAATGTCACCAGCTGTTTTAAGGTTCACATATAGTTAAGGCAACCTCTCCCATGCAAGCCACTCCTACCATCCGCCTTCCTGCTCCTTTGACCTCATTTGCTGATAGTATAATCTGTCTTACAAGCTGACATAAATTCACTACATAAGTAATTTCCCTCCCCGAGGCTATTTTTTCATGAACTGTGTGCAAGTAAATTGCTTATTTTTTTCCTTACCCAATGTACAGCATAGGTCACCATGCCTTCTTGTACAGTTTGACTTCCTTAAAATGTGAACACAAGTGTTTTTTCCATCCATACTTTAATGTCACCTTTGCCTGCCATTTCCATCCGTTTTTTATCTGTGACCATGAGGGGACCCACTTGGGGTGATTCACCCATGTTCTCAGGTGACCTGTACCACTGGAACAGAACAGGAGCTTCATGCAGAAGAAAAAGACAAGGAACACCCTACTTTTAAGTCAGATGGAAGAGGGGGATGTATTTCAGGAAGCTATTGGGCAGAGTCATCTCCCAGAAAAACTGAATCTGATGAAGCAGGGGTGTGTGTGTGTATGTGTGTGTGTACTTCATTTATTCCTCAATATTTTTATTAAACATGTGAAGACAAGGGGGTTCTGGTATTGTTCCAAGTCTTTTATGTGCATTAACATGTTTAGTTTTAACAGAACTCTTAGGTTGTATCTAATCTTACTATTCTAATTGGACAAAGAGGAAATTGAGATTTAGAGAAGTCAGTGACCTGCCCAAAGTCACACAGCTATCAAATGCTAAGAAAGAAATTTGAATGCTTGCAGGATGACATAGAAACCCCCATTTTAACCACTCTATTGTCCACCTTCCATTTATGCTCTGAGGCATTTATATAAGATAGAAGTCACTGATCCACGGTGGTGGGTGCTATTATGAAGGAACTAACAGTGTGAGCATTTCTCACCTCTCCCCTTCTCTCAGGAGACCTGAAACATTCCCCTCCAGATTTATACTCACCTTTTTATCCCAGTCACTTTTCTTTCTAACTAATACTTGCCTCTTTATTCCACTCTGAGGACACTGAAAGTTTCACATGCATCCAAGTCATGAATGCTGTTGAAAATCTCATCATCAGCCCATTGGAATTTAACAGAGGAACATAATCATTCACATCAGCCAACACTTTCCAATTCACGATAGCTTACATTTGTGATCCTTGCCACCTCTTCATTACATGGTCGTTATTAATATTAGTATTTTATGAGAAAAGATTTGGCAGAGAAGTGAAGTGACTTGCAAGACTATGGCACTTGGGGAAGCCACCTATATGTAGGTTCAAAGAAAAATACTGAGTCTCATTCAGAAACTCTCTTCATAAGAAAGGGTTTCTTGTCACCTTCTACTCATTGATCATTTTGATGATGTATTACTCCAAAAGTATAGAGACCTTTCGATCATGGGCTCAATTACTTCTGGTCTCAAGGTGGGGCAAATCGGTTCATCAAGGTAATTTCCAAACTCTCATGACTAAACGTGAAGGGGCTTCTCCCTGCCTGCTGTCCTCATGCCCTCTTCGATTTCTTCTTCTTTCTTTCCTTTGTCCTTTCTCCCTCCCTTCATTCCTCTGATGGAATTTACATTCCAGCCTTCACTGAAATGAACAGTGCAATATTATAGTAAATAGCAGGAGTTTGGGATTCTGATGGATCCCAGTTTGAGTCCCAGTTCTGGCTGGGCACTGGCTGTGGATACTGGTCCCTGATTCGCCTAACACAGTTGTTCTCAAAGTGTGGTCCCTGAGTCAGCAGCAGCAGCATCACCTGGGATCTTGTTAGAAATGCAAAAGCCAGTGCTCCTCAAACATCTTGAATGAGAATCTCCTGGATGTAAAGCCCAGTAATCTGTAGTTTGACAAGCTCTCCAGGTGTTTCTAATAAACACTAAAATATGAGAACCACCACCCTAAAAGGCTCTTTATCCATCAAATGCATGCAATAATACTTGCTTCACAGACTTTCTAAGAAGATTAAATAAGATAATGCAAGTGAAGCATACAGCAAAGTGCCTAGCCTATAGGAAGTGCTAAAAATAAGGTAGTTTTTAGTAGTGGTTGGCATAGATAGATAATGAATGGAGTTATCAAATGCATAGCCCATAGAGCTGTTGGAACTGCTATCACATCATGTATGTAAGTAAATATTAGTTCACATCCCTAAGCTCTCAAACCTACCTTATACCTCTACTGTCCCAACACAGTCATCCAGAGACCAGTGGAAAGCTAGAGTTTCTTCTCTGAGGTCCTTTTCCCCTTGCTCCTCCGCCCTATAGGACTACCAGATCTTAGTGTGCCTGCTTATGTCGGTTTTGCAAAACATAATCATTAAACCAGGAAAATCTAGCTGGAACAAGGTGCAAAGGGCCTGGCCAGCAACACTAAGAGAAGAAAATACAGAAGCCATCCGAAGCAAGCCAGATATTTCAGGGCATTCACCATGAATTAACAGCTTCCCAGGGAAGGACAGGAGAAACAGTGGAACAAATGAGCCCACTGAATTTGAAGGGCACCTGGATGACAAAGATCATAAGTTTTGACAGATTTTCCAATACAACATATACAACTGAGTATTAAAATACTTCTCAAGTCTTTTTATGGCTTGCTGATCTTCAGAAGATTTTCAGAATCTGCATCTCACTGGACTCTCACAAGGGCCCAGAGGAGAGACATTCCATATTAATTCTTTATGGAAAAGAAAACAGAGTGAGATTACATAGTTCAACCAGCACCATATAGCCGATGATAGGACCTGGACTCAAACTCAGATGCCTCTATTTGTTCCAAGGGAATACCTGGCCCAGTTAGCACCTCACCCACCCCAATTTTAGTCTGACCAGATCTTTGAGGATCAAACTTAAAATTCTATTCTCAATGTTAGTACAGTTATAATTATAGGAGAGAAAAAAAATCCCACTTTCTCCTTAGTTCCTCACCTACACTCTTTAGCAGAAGTCTGTCCTTCCTCTGGATGTAGAGAGGTCCCATCCTCTCTGCTTGTGTATTAACCCTTTCATTCCTGCAGTAAATATTTATGAAATACCAGATATGACTCACGCTCTATTCTAGCCTCTGAGACTGCATGGAGTTGACATTCTGGTATAAGACGTGGACATCAAACATGTAGCATACAATAAATTACACAGCCACATACATCATTGCAGTGTGTGGTACGTGCTTATGAAAGAGAGAGGCAACATGCCAGGAAGGGGAGTAATAGAGATCTACTTCGGACTTTGCAATCAGGGAGCACCCCCTGGAGAAAGAGCTTTCTGGGTAAGATCCAAAGGACATGTAGCAGTCAGCCAGGTAGCAACTGTGGGGAAGAGCATTTAAGACAGAGGGAACAGCAGTTTGAAGTCCCTGAGGTACATGGAAGGAACCAAAAGAAGATTCGTGAGACTGGAGGATACTGATTAATGGCAATAGGTAATCTAGGGGCATATAGGGTGCATATATAAAGCAATGGAAGGCATCCTTAAGCAAAATCACACTGGTTAAAGTGTAGAGAATGGATTAGAGCAAGAATGGTATTGAGGATACCAGTTGAGAGGTAATTGCAGAAGTACAGGTGTGAAACCTAAGTTGGAGTGGGGAGAATAGGAGGAAAGTAGATGAGTTTGAGGCGTTTTTTTGAGGCTGACAAGGCAGCACTTGGCAATGGACTTAATACCTGAACGGAGGAGAGGAAGGAATTGAAAGTTACCATAGCTCTTGGGCCTTGAGCTAGCAGGTGGATGGATAGGAGTGGCTCACACCCTGACAAGGGAAACCTGGGGAGGAATAAGACCATGTGTGGAAGAAGACCCTTGACTATTGCTCCATTACAGTGCTGATCCAAGCATATTTTCCGTTTCAGCTTCATAAGCATGATTATATGTTCTTGTAAGGCCCTAAAGAACTGAGTCTAGATAGGTTTTAGTCATCACTTATCCATCTACCAAAATGCCTCTAACACAGTCTTTGGACCATAGTAGGAGTTTAAGGGATATATGTATCATTTGGTTGGTTGGCTTAATAAATGAATCCAAATAGTGTTCAGGCCAATGCCTAAAAAATAGTAAATGCTTAGTAAAAGTGTTAACTATTGTATTCTACAATAACAAAATGCCTTTTGCAAACTGACCCTGTATCTCCCAAATGCTTCCATAAATGCAAGGCAGTTTAGTGTATAACAAAATCCCGAGGTCCTGACACATTTACAGCTTAACAAAACACTGAAGCTCCTAATTAAAAAATAATAAGCCTGCCTGTTATGGCGACACAAGCGTGACGGGGCAGTTGCATGCGCTACAGCTGTTACCCTGCTCTGTGAGCTTTGCCCTCAGAGCTTTCAATTAAAAGCAGCACTGAACTCACTCCTCATGTCATATGCAGATCCTGAAAGCCTTTTGTTATTTGTAAAATGTTAAATGAAAGACAGAGTGGAGAAGGATGTGTGTTTCACACAGACACACCACATGTTCAGTAGCCAGGAGTGTAAAACCTCTCCTTTCCACCTCCCTATCCACCATGGCCTCTGATTTGCTCTATGACCTTGCACAACTTGCCTGGTGTTTTTGCACTTCTGTATGTAATTTTTTTAAAAAGTGCAAAAGTTGGTGTCAACCTGCCTGGCTGAGATTGGGTTTAGTGTAGTTAACACTGTCTCTGAACGCTTCTAAAATAAATCATGCTGAATGCAATTTTCATATTTGTACTAATAATAGAGCAAATTAAATGCCATGGTAAGTTAATAAATTTAATTTTATCACATTACCAAATGCTTGCAAGTTTCCTAATAGGAACCATTCTACTCTGAGAAATATAAGTAAACTCTCTCTGATGCAGAATTATGGTTATTCAGGAAAGTGTGCCAATTATA
Organism: Cheirogaleus medius; assembly: GCA_008086735.1. Lineage (NCBI taxonomy): Eukaryota > Metazoa > Chordata > Mammalia > Primates > Cheirogaleidae > Cheirogaleus > Cheirogaleus medius. The sequence continues at coordinate 42,634,980 of VBSM01001265.1, read as the reverse complement.
TATTTCCTTAACTTGGGAAGCCCTCTAAATGGAACTAAATGGACCAATGTAGCATGGTTTAGGAGGTTCTGGGACCTGCCCACAATTGAGAGCACTCTCTTTCCCACAGCCTGTCACATTATCTGAAGATCTACTTTTAGCAATTTGAGGCTGTAACATGAAAGGACTGTATACCACCTACTTATTCCATTAGCAGCCATCACACAGAATTGTGATTACTTGTTTCCATGACTGTCTTGGTGGAATGTAAGTCCCATAGGGTCATGGACAGTATCTGATTTACTCACCGTCATATCACCAGCAATCAGTGAAATACCTGTCACATTGTAAGTCCTCAATAAAACACTGCTAAATGAATTAATGCATTCATGAAGAAGTATGAAAGAGCCAGGTGGAGAGAGGTGACTTCAGATGCCAACTTCACCACTTACTGGTCATGTGACTTTGACCAAATTACTTATTCTACCTGGAATGTGCTTTTTGCATCTGAATTCAGTACCTTTCCAAAGAGTCTTGAGGATCAAATAAGAGGACGTATGAAAAACACTTAGCTTAGTGACTAGCATACAATAGGCAGGCAGTAAATTCAGGCTCCCTTCTACCCACACCTGTGGTTCAGTCTGAACCAACTCAACACACATGCCAAACCCTCACAGGCTCAGGGAGGCATTTGAGAGATGTGAAGAATTTGGACTGAGGAAGACGGGGAAATGGGTGATCCAAGCAGATGTTCAAGCGAAGTCATGAATCAGGAACTATGTGGCATTGGAAGAATGGTGAGTAATCTATTCTACATGACACCTCAAATGTGTGGAGCCATACCCTGGAAAGTTAATTTGTAAAAGCAAGTTCGGGTGAAATTGTCTTAGTTTTCTATTGCTACTATAACAAATTATCACAAACTTGGTGACTTAATACAACACATGTTCATTCTCCTGTAGTTCTGGAGGTCAGAAGTATGAAATGAGTCTTACAGGGCTAAGATCAAAGTGGAGTCAGAGCTGGTTCCTCCTGGAGGCTCCAGGGGAGAATTCATTCCCTGTCTCATTCAGCTTCTGGAGGCTGCCAGCATTTCTGAGGTTGCGGTCCCATCAGTCCTATCGCTGCTTCCATTGTCACATCTCCTCTCTGACATCTGTTCTTCCTGCCTCCCTCTTCTAAGAATCCTTGTGATTACAGTGGGTGGCTCACCTGGCATCCAGGATAATCTCCCTAACTTAGTCACATCTAAAAAGTCCCTTTTAGTGTGTAAGGGAACACATTCACTGGTTCTAGGGATAGGGATGTGGGTGTATTTGGGGACCATTATTCAGCCTACCACAGTTGCCAAGTCCTCAAACACTAGATGAAGAAGTCATCTGGATTTCATTCTTGAGAGACAGGTTTCAGTCTCCCTGACGGGAGTCAGCCATGGGGTGACAAGTCCGTCAGTGAGAGTGCATGTGCATCCGTTGTGTGGCAAGGGCTCGGCCACCACTTCAAGAGCACAGAGATCACTCAGAAAGCCCAAACTCGCCTCTAAATGGTGACTGCCATTTGGAAATTCTGGTCCAGTGTGATCAAATCTTTTAATTTTTAAATAAATCTGGAAATGTGGATCTTTGCCAATGATCTCCCAATATTTGAATATTCACTTCAGGTTTATTGGTTTAATTGTTAAACCAAAAAATAATAATAATACATTCCACAGGATGGATTTGGTCTATTGGTCACAAGCCTAAGGATTCTGGTATGAATAGTGAAGGGTACCTACATTATTCACTTGGGGGAAAAACAAGATTTGAACTATGCTTAGGGAACCTATTCTAAAGCAAGAATAGACTGAGATTGTCCAATTAGGTGGTCACTTCTGTAATCCAAGCGTAGGATGACAAGCATCCAAAGCATTCCAGTGACAACTGAGATGGGAATGAGACAGAGTGAGGGTATGAAAGGAATTAAAAGATAGAATTGACAGGACTTAAGGGGCTGACTGGAGAGATGGCAAAAGAAAGACATTGGTTGAAGATAACATCACGGCTTTTGAGCCCAGAAGATGGAATAATCTGATTCCTCATTTCCTTCTCTCCTGGGGCAGTATGTTTGTGATGCTTTTCAGGGATAGCATTTGTATGCTGGCAAGATTGTGCTTTGGCCAGGAAACCTAAATCCTGCCTTGGCCCAACTATTCTTCACTATCTTGAGGTCCCCAGAATAAACAGATATGTTAAGAAGCAAAGCAGGACAAAAGACTCTTTAGTGTCATCAGGAGCTGTGACCTCAAATTCTACCTGGCAGAGCTTCGTAAGCCAGGCCAGACCACACAGGTGGCTCATGTTCCTGCACTACTAGTTAAGGTTAGATAGCCTTGGAAGTAAGAAAGCCCTAAGCCTGTCTATCTTCATGCAATATGCAGACCCAGTTATCTGTACTAACCAGAGGGACAGACCAAAAGGCAACATCTATCAGTGTTCAAGAAAAAGAAAAAAGCAAAGAAGAATGAGAGATGCTTGACATAATCCTAGGGTCCTTTTATCACTCCAGTCATAACATAGACTCAGCATTAGCCATATACCTGGATGGGACTAGGACAGAGGAAAAAATTTGGGAGAAAGTAGCACAGTCCCCAGGTGTGCTGCAACCATGACCACTCACACTTAGAAAGATCTGCCTACAAGAACTATGACCAATTCCAATGTTCTTGGTGCCAGTAGAATTTGGAAAACCTACTTGAAGATCCCCCCTCCTTAGGGGTAGAAAAAGTGTTGTGGGGGTAGAGAGAGACCAAAGAAGCCTTAACATGTGCCTCAGAGCCCAGCATTTCTTACTCATCAAACATTGGAGAACAAAGAGGAATGAGTTCTCTTTGGCACCAATAAAGCGTTGTGCCAACATTCCACAAGGCATTCTTAGATGGGCCAGTGTAGCTTTTATGTTTGAGTTAGAACTTGAAGGTTCTGTTGGAATTATCCAAGGGGCAGATGCCTGGCAGATGGCACATGGTAGGCACGGAAGAATAAAAGGAAAAGTGGAGAATTTCTGGTAGAGGACACAAGGTGACTGAAGCTAGAACAGGCTCTAGATCACAAAGGATTTGTTGGGGATTGGAGCCCAAAGGCAGTAGGACGCTGTTGAAAATACATAACTTACTTAACAGACAGTTTAGAGAAATCACGTGGGTATGTGTTTGTAGAAGAAGCACACAGATGACTTTCACAAACAGTGGAGGCAGGCGCTTGTGTTTTTCTCTCACACTGATGTTATCTTTAAGTAAGCAGCCCCCTCCCACCTCAGCCCTGGTTCTGGGGCTGGTGTGCAGATGCCCTTGGGTTTTAAAATGGATATTGCGCCAGATGGCCACATTCAGAGAGCTCAGTCCCTCAGGTATAGCTCTGCAAGGCCATCTTCCTTAGAGACAGGGAGATCACAATGCTTTCTCGAGGCTCTCTGTGTGAGCAGGGGAGAAGAGCCTCGTGTGGCCCTGGAGGAACAATGCACCCTGTGGGTTTGTGCACCAGCCCAAAGGTCGACTGGCCGCTGAAGGACGGTGCAGAGCGGGCAGTGGAGGAGCTCTGAGAGCTTGTGTAGATGAAGCCTTTGGAACCTGCCGCATTGTTTTAACCTGGTCCTCAAAACACAGTCACAAAGGACGGCATGTTCCCCAGCCCTCTCGCAGAGAGACAGTGGGACGGTGAGAGAGCAATGAAAAAATTATGAGGAAGGAGCCACAGGCTTGTGCTTTCAAAGTAAATTTTGTCCTTGAAATGTATGTTTATCTCCTCCTGTTTTGCTTCTGGTCTGCTTCTTCAGAAGGGAATGATTTAAAGAAATGCTACCTAGCTGAGTGGCAGAAATGGGGGTGTTTAAAGCAATGAAGACTAAGAAGAGGGTAGGTTAGAATGGGGAGGGAGGGCAGGAAAGGAAACTGGAGAGCAAGGAGTGACATTGATGTCACTTCGCATTTTATAAAGTGCTTTTATAAGCATTATTTCCCTTGGTCTTTATATGCTTACAAAATGGAAATTTTTTATTTTGTGGTCAGGGTAACTAAGACTCAGAGCAGTTAAGTACTTGGCCAGGACTTCACAGCTTTTAAGTGACAAATCCAGGATTTTAAATCCAGGTCATTCTCCATGCACCTATATATGCCAGGTGTTTTGTCCCCTACTGGGTATACAAAGATAAAAAAGATACTCTCTGCTCACCAAGAGCTCCTGGGCAGTTGGAGGACCAGAGGAGAAAGCAGATCATTGCTATGCAATAAGCACTAAAATCACAGTGCCTAGTAATTAGTAGGTACTCAACAAATATATGCTGAATGTGCCAATATGTGAACAATCAACGAAAACATGAGATCCTTTGGGAGGCCAAATGAAGGTGTGGTTTGCTACAGTTCCTCATTCCTTTTCGTTTTAGAATTCTAACTCTGAACATTCCACCCCTTTCCACCTCTGTCCTGAGGTCTGATTCTGACTCCCCTCCCTGGAACCCCCCCCACAAATGTAACTTAGTAGGAGGAAGGGCCACCCACCTCTTGTCTTCCCTGTCCTGGGGTCCAACAGGGCTCACACATGCTAGTGGCACCGCTACAGCCCAACTCCCCCAACACCCAACCTTTTATTACATGTCCTTTATCAGTTTGAGGACGTTCCCTGATTCCATAGCTCTGTTCCGTTTCACCTTATCATTCTCTTAGTAATTCTAAACACAACTCTTTCTTTTAAGGCACCAAATTCTTAAAATACACAGGATATTGTATGGAATGTGAATAAATATGTTGTGGATCCATCTTTCTAAGAAAAATAAGTGAGAGGGAGAAGAATGCTGAAACTATACCCTAGAGTCACAGTTCCCAACTGTGAGCCTGCAAAATCCTACTTCCAAAGAAATTTAAACTTTTAGCTCTTTGTTCCTTCCTCCAATTCTAATCACGTCCTCCCTATCTCACTCTGCCTGTTCCTCACTAGCCCCACCCCCTTACAAATGTGCATACCAAATGAGTTGCCACCAGGTCCCAGTATTTTACTGTATCTGCTTCCCTCTATTCTTCTGCCACACCCCTTATCCAGGCTGGCATCATCTACCACCTGGATTATGCAGGAGGCTCCTAACTGATCATCTTCCGTTTGCCTGTCTCACTCTAATCTGCCATCCACCACAGTCAATGATCTTTCAGAAAATAAAACTGGTCACTCTCCTGCTTAAAACTCTTTCAATGGCTTCACCTTAGAATAAAGCCCAGAATCCTCACTGTAGTTCTTAAGACGTTCCCCGTTTGGTTTCAGCCTCAGTGGAGAGCTAGTACATTTACCAGTACTTTCTGCCTCTAAGAGTACGTACTTCCCCCAGCAGGAGACTGATCCCACCAGCAAGTTAGTACAGTAGCTGGGGCTATAGGGCCAGGAGTCAACTGCTTGGGCCCAAAGCTGCGCGCCACCAAGCCATGTGATGCTGAGCCTTTGTAGACCCTTCCACATATTATTAACACTGTTTATTAAAAAGGGATAAAAATAGTACATAACATAACTCAGAAGATCATGAGAATTAAATGAGATTTGTCACAGAAAGCCATTAAAAGATGGGCTGCTACATGGCCAGAACACAACTTATTTTAGTTGTTATTATGTTTAGTCCTTTGTTTATCACCCCAAATGGGCTCCAGGAAGAAGGTGTGAGCATTAAATGAGGCAATGTAGACAAAACTCCTGGGAGAGTTCTGTAATGGGGTTGGCTGTCTGCAAAGGGTGTTTTGTTCCTTTCCTTTCTCCCAGTCTACACTCATCTCCAGCTCAGGGCACTATTTTCCTCCATAATATAAACAGCTCTCTTCTGCAGTCACGCCCACCTCTTTGAGGAGTACAGACGAGGGACCACAGATTTGAGAAGACAGTAATTTTCGCGGAGTTTGTCATTGTGAATTTTATTAAGTTGGCACTTTTATTTCTAAAGCAAGAGCCTTGTTTTGTTGTTGTTTTCCCCTTGTCCTCCCTCTCTCTTTTCTGTGTGGTTGCAGCTTTAAAGGCTTAATTAGAGCAATAAAAAAATACCAATTTTGCCTTTTCCTCCTTTTTAATAACAAGTAAAAGTTGAGAACCAGCTGTGGGTGAACGCTATTTGAAAGCTGCTACCAATCTGAAGTTTCATTTTTCACTGCTTCAAGGCACATTTGGAAATTAGTGCTGACACATGCAAATGAGTTTGTGATGGAAGAAAAAAAATATATATATATATATGGTGCAAGGTGCTCTGGAAACTATTGTGAGGAATAAAGTGATGTGCAAAAATTTCTGCTTGATGTCAGGGGTAAATAAAACTTCAGACTATCTTATCAATTTTTCTACTTAGAAAGACTCTGGGATTTCTTTGATGGCAGTGCCTAACTGCACGTGGGGTCTTCCTTTTCTGGCCAGAGGAAGCCTTTGTATTTTTCACAGGGTGGGCAGCTTCCTTCTCAGTCATCTTTAACATAGTGTGAGTACAGAGTTTGATTTTTGCCAATTTGTATAACGTCCTGAAGTAGGCTCATAGATTTTTTTCTTTGTTAAAGTTAAAAATAATAAAAAATTAAAATTCTTCAAAGTTTTTCCTCAAAGTTCTCTATCAACAGGCAATTGGAATCACAATATATATGCATTTTTAGAGAAACTTAAAAAAAATGGAGGGGCTCACCTCTGTAATCCTAGCATGCTGGGAAGCCAAGGTGGGAGGATCTCTTGAGGACAGGAGTTCCAGACTAGCTTGAGCCAGAATGAGACCTCGTCTCTGCAAAAAATAGAAAAATTAGCTGGGCATGGTGGTGTATGCCTGTAGTCCCAACTACTCGGGAGGCTGAGGCAGGAG
>VBSM01001265.1:42527389-42609663 GCA_008086735.1 Cheirogaleus medius | reverse complement strand
AAAAAAAAAAAAAACAGACATTGTCAACTCATGGAGAAATGTCAACTCATGTGGAACAAAGGGTGATCAAAGAATGCATGACAGAGTTTTTAAAAACTCTGGATTTGGCTTAAAAACTTAGGAGTTGGCTAAGAAGATCAACTGAGGAGAAGCATTCTTTAAAACAGAAGAGAACATTTGCAAAGGCATGGAGTTGCAAGAAACAAGATTCTTCATTCTGGGAAGAGCAAATAATTTCATAAGACTAAAATGCAGGATAACATCAAGCAACAGAAGCTCATGGGGACAGACATGAAGGGACTCCTGGTCTCTGTTAGGGAATTTGGATTTTATCTTGTAATTTGGATTTTATCTTGTAAGCAGTGGGTTGCTATTGAAGGTGTTTGGTCAAGAGCAAACTTACCTAATTAGAGTTTCAGAAATACTTTGCCAGTGACTTTGTGCAGGATGAATTGAAGCAGGGAGAAAACTGATCACCAGAGGTCCCCAATTAGGACCATGTTACTTTACCTCCTTTGCATCCTAATCCTTCATGTATCTGAGTCATTTGTGCATAAATTCAGATTGTCAGCCATTTGGCAATAAAACTCCAAAAGAAATCAGGATGTCTGGAGAGATAATCGTTGTATTTTTTTTTTCCACTCACTGCTACTTTGGCAGGCCCCAAAGATAAACAGAATCCCGATAAGTAGCACCCTTGCCCACGTCCTCCTCTGCCTCACCTAACACGCTTGCTCTTTTCACCATCCAGACGGAGGGAGATTCCTGCTCACTAGCCTTGACTTCATCATTAACACATCCCACCACGATTTCCTTCAACTTCTGCGTGTGCGTGCTCACGGAAGTCCTTCCTGCCCTGTTTCCCTGGAAGGGAGTGTGGGAGTGTGAGGGTTGTTTCCATGGCCACCAACTTCCAAAGCCAAGAATGGCTTGTTCCAGGACATCCCTGGAGAAGGTCATGATCTATGTGGGTGTGCAAGCCATGCTTGAGCTGTAAGCTTTGTAAGCATGAAGCATTCCAATTCTGTGTGTGTGGCCAGCCTAGAACAAGGCCTCATGTTTGTGTATTTGGCATGAATGATGTAGATGCTGCATGCATCATCAGGGCCTTTCTTTTGTCAGGAACAGGGTGTGTAGTTTAGCAAACTTTGTCTCTAATGGTCTTCCCTTGAAGGGAAAGCTTTGTGATGGGATATACGGAAGGTGATTCCGTTCAGCAGACCTGTTGGGATGCCTCCCATGTGCTGGAAACGTGAGGTGCATAAGACCAGGACATCATCCAATACCTACACTCTAACTTCAATAATGGCTACCCCGTATGGAGTGCTTGCTACATACCAGTAACTACAGAAGATGTATTCCATTTGCTGTCTCTGCAATCCTCATAAGAACTGTGTGAAAGAGTTCTAATTCTTAACTTAATTTCCCAAATAAAGAAGCTGAGGTTTACAGAAGTTAAATGTCTTGACCAAGCTCATATAACTACTAAGTGTCAAATCTTGGAACCTACCAAGATCCATCTGACTCAAATGTCTGCACTATTTCCATTGTATTTCTTGCCTTAAGACGTGGGCAGTGAAGTGTGAGAGAGACATGTAAACAGAAAAAGTACAATTTCAAGTGATAAATGATGACCCTAAAATGCCAAAGGAACATAGAGGAAAGGACCTGGGATGTCAGAGGAAGATAGGGGTAAGGTGTGTGTGCAGAATTCTACCTGATAAATACAAGGCTCTAGAAAAAGGAAAGCGATGAGCATTTTGAGAAAGGGTATGCAAAGGACTGGCATCATGAGATGACAGTACATAGTACACCATGGACATCCCATCAGATAATATCATGAGGACCTGTGAGAAGTTCAGGCTGGCGGGAATGGGTGCCATCTGGAGAGAGTGACAAATGAGACCACAAAGGGAATTTGGGGCCAGATTTTGGAAGGATTCTATACAAGATGATGATAAATTCAGATTTGAACCTGTAGCCAAAATTTCTTCCATAGATTGGTTGCAAAACCATCTGATAGGCCTTTTAAAAATATAAATATCAGGCCTCAGCCCAGGAGATTCTAATTTATTTGAACAGTGATTCTCAAAGTTCAATGTTTATCAAAATCACCTGGAGCATTAATAAAAAAACAGAGACCCCACACCACCACTTCTGTATGTTTACCAAGTTTCCCAGATGATTCTAATATACTCTAACATTTGAGAACTCCTTGTGTAGGACAAGAAATAAGAATCTCTATTTTTGTAAATTTTCTAGGTCATTTTTATGTGCTATCAGATTAGGGTATTGCAGACATAGACAATAGAAAACCAACAGAAATCTTGCTATTGCTTAGTTGACAGTTAAAATTTAATAATTCTTTAAAATAACAATATCACATTAAAGTTAAAAATAACATTAAAGTCTAATATCAGAAAAAGACTCGCAGATATCAGGGTACATAGCAGACATCTTTTTACCTGAAAAATGTAAATAATGATAGGTCCTCTCCTTTGCAGTTCTTATAAGGTTAAAAATAGGACAGCACCCCAGACAGCTATAGGTATGCTTGCCTATAGAATAGTTTGTATTTTTTTTAATTTTATACAAATGAAATAGTATTTTGGGGTCTGGCTTTTTTCTCTCTGTCTAGTTGTTTTGATATATATTCCTGTTCTTATGTGTATCAGCCATTTGTTCCTTTTGGTTGGTGAGTGGTATTCCATTGTATGGATTTGTGCCAGAGTTTGTCCATTCATGTGTTGATGAACATTTAAATTATTTCTAGTTTTAGATTATTTCAAATAAAGCTCCCTTGAACATTCATGTAGAAAGAAAAGGACCGTGTGTGTGTGCATGCATACGTGTGTGTGTGTACATACAGGGTACTTACTCATAGAGATCCTTCTCCTTCTAACACACCATATATAGCACAGTGACCAGCCTCTTCTACTTCTTAATTCCCCCAATCTTACCTCAGGGATGGCCCTGAGCATTATTTTATTACCTCTACCCAAACATGTTTAGGGTGAAAAATAAAAAGAATGAAGGAGTCATCACCCTATCTCTAAGTTTAGGGAGGCCAACTTCAAAACTCTGCAGCTCCTTGCCTTCCCTCTGTCCTGTCTTCAAAACCATCCTGACTCAGCTTATTATTTTCAAGATCAAACTTCCACCCTTAGCCTATTCAAAGCCCGTTGTGTGTTGGTCTAGCCTGCCTCATCTTCTACCACTCTGCCCCAGGCTTGCGACCATCTAGCACCTCCAAAATGCTTGTTGCTTCCTGAACCAGCCATGCTCTATCTTGTCACTGGGGCTTGCATGGAATGCTCTTCCCATCTGGTGTGCTGGGTGAACACGACGCTTGGCATTCCAACATCACTTCTTCCGTAGATCTTTCCTGACTCCTCAGAAATGAGGCACTTGCTCTTCTCGACTCGCACAGCTTCCTGTACACTCGTCTGCTGTAGTGTTTGTTCTGCTGTGCTGGAATTGATGGATTGTAAATATTCATCCCTGCCGTTCTTGCTCTGTATTCCCAGAGCCTTGCATGGGAGGACCTGACACATAGTAAGTCCCCTTATACTAAGCACACTGTGAGTTACATTTCAAGTTAGTTTCTAGAACCTCAACTTTATCACAAAGATATTACTAGGATGCTTCAATTTCTGAAAGAAATGAGAATTTAGTAAAATGAGTCAATAACAACCTAAGCTGGTCTTGTTTTCTTATCCAAAATTTGGCCTCACACATTTCCCTTCTGTAGATGATGCTTCAGTTTTACTGGGAGACCTTTGAGATTTCAAAGGGGCCTTCTACCTTGGGAAAAGATAAATCTATGTTTTGGATGAATCTTTATATTTCTTGCCTCTAGCAAGACTCTTTGCTTTAACTGGGATTCAGTTGCTCATGTCAGCTTTGAAAAAGCATGTACATTGGCATGGAAAAATATTTTCAAATCTTTGGTATCTGATTAGAAGTCACTGAAGTCTGCCCAAACAATTTTAGCAAAGAGAATCAAGGCAGGCAGTCAACAAATATTTGACTACTATGAACCAGGTACTTTTCTAAGCTCTCAGGCAACAAAGCAGCAAAGGTATTCTACCTTCAAGAAACTTCCATTTTGGAAATAATAATAAGAAGAATATAGATAAATAAAAAATGCTATAATCTCAGATTCTTAGAAGTGCTACGATGGAAACAACATTGGGGGATGGTGGCGGAGGAGGTGTTTAGCTAGAGGAAAGGAGGAAAGGCTTTTCTGAGAAGATGACATTTGAGACCTTTATAGTGAGGAGTGAGCTATACAAACATCTTGGAGGAAAGTGTTCCAAGTGGAAGATACATGATCAAAAGCCCAGATGTAGGAATGAAGTTGGCATTCTCTTAGAGCAGAAAAACCACTGTGGCAAGAACATAGTGAACAAAGGGAAAAGTGAGTGGAGATGAGATTGGAGATGAAGACAGGTCCAGCCAAACAGGGCTATGTAGACCACCACAGTAAGGAGGTAGGAACTCATTCTAGTTGCAATGGGAAGATATTACAGGATTTTACAAAAGTGGTGTGATCTACTTTATAATGTTAGATATTCCCTCCTTCTAAATGTTGTTATGGAGCTAGATGATGGGCAGGGCTACAAGAGCAAGCGTGGGTAGAGAAACCAGTTGGCAGGCTGACGCCAGAGTCTAGCTGAGGCATGGCGGTGGCTCTTCAACTAGGATTGTAGCAGCGGAGATGGCCAGAAAAGATCACATTTTAGATGTTTTTTGGAATTGGAGCCAATGGAATTTATCGATGGTTAATAATTAGGTCTCAGGACAAAAGAGAAATCAGGGATGAATAATAAATATTTTTATCTGAACAACTGAATGGATAGTGGAGCAATTTTTTCAAATGGGCAAGGCTTGGGGGTCTGTTTTTATGTGTTTTGGGAACATGAAGAATCTGCTGCAGTCACGTTATCTGAGATGTCTGTTTAGCATCCAAGTAGAGATATTGAGTAAGCAGGTGGTGGTCAGTGTATTATTGAGATTTAAAACCATGTGTAAATATGAGGTCTGAAAGAAAGGTAAGACAGAGGAAAGAATATCACTAGGATGGAGTCCAAGGCCTGCTAACATTTAGAATTCTGGAAGAGAAGAAGCTTTTAACAAAGGAAAATAAGAAGCAATAGTCTATGAAGAAGGAAGAAAAACAGAAGAATGTGGTGTCATGAAAGTCAACAGAAGAAATTGATTCAAAAATGGGAAAATGGGCAACCATGACTATAAAATGCTATTGTAAAATAGAGTAAAATAATGATAGAGAATTAACTATTATTAATCATTTGTATAAGATCTAGATCTCTGCTGAATCTCAGTGCCATAAGTGCCAACACAAAATAACAAAAAAAGCTATGAGAGGGATTAATAAGGCAAACTGATGTTGGAAGGGAGTTATTAATAGAAAAGATCTCTAAGAGAATGTTACATACAAGGTGAGATTTGAAGCATGAATAACATTATCCATGTGAGAGCAAAAGAACGCACTCCAGGTAGAAGGAATGGCTTGTGGGAAAGCTATAGGTGTGAAAGAGAGTGGTATATTCTAAGAACTAAAAACCCAGTATGGCCAGGTTGTGAAAAACAAGAGCAAAGTGGAAAAAGAAGAGGTTGATGAGATGAACAGAAAACAACAGATCATGCTGATCCTTGCAGTTTACCTTAAGGAGTTTGTTTTCTTTTCATCTAAGTGTAGTTGCTGATTTTTAAACACAGGAGATCCAGTCCGATGTATATTTTTAAAAATATTATTCAAATGATTATTGCTGCTCAGTGGAAAACAATTTGTGAGGAGACAATAATGGAAGTGGGAAACCAATTAAGAAACTAAGGCAGCAGTCTAGACAAGAAATGATGGTGTCCTAGGCCACAGTACTAGTAGAGAAGATGTAGAGAAGTGGAAAGACACAAATATATTTGGAAGACAAAACACAGATAATAGAGCCGGGTACAGTGCCGTGCACCTGTGCTCCCACCTACTTGGGAGGCTGAGATGAGAGGATCACGTGAGCCCAGGAGTTCAAGTTCAACCTGGGCAACATATCAAGACCACCATCTCTTAAAATAAAAAAAGAATGCCGATAATAATACTAAGCTAGCATAGTCCTGAGGAAGAATAAAGGTAATAGTATTTGTAAAAAACAATTATAAAATCTGATACAGATCAATAATGCAATGAACTATGAATGTTCTTTTCTCAATTCCTGTATGCCAACTGTGTTCCAAACATTGCACCTGAGTCCCTGGAGTTTGAGGGAAAGTTCGTAGAGAGTTATGGAATATACAAATGGCAGGAAAGCAGGATGGCTAACAGAGTAGGCTTTAAAACCATGGAGGTCAGGACCTGAATTTTATACTCACTAGCTGTGTACTTGGAACAGAGTCTTGCACATGGTAAGTTTTCAATAATTTTTTGCGTGGTAGGGTAAATTATGCAACCTTGAACAAGTTCCTTAACCTCCCTAAAATGTAGCATCCTCTTTATTAAAATGGAGATAATAATCATAATGCCCCATAGAATTGTGGTAAGGGACAAATGATACCATACATATAATTAATACTCACCAGAAGATTGAATGAGGCAATGTGTGGAAAAATGTGTGGCATATAAATGGCTCAATAAATTAGCAGTGGCTGTTACTACCATTGCTGTTACAACTACTACTGGTGCTAGTCGATAACAGGTAGAGAGAGATGTCACTATGAAACCATGAGGATTCAGATTATGCATGGTTTTGTATGCCATGGTGGAAGCTAAATTCATTAGCTTGAGACCTTTTATAATATAAGAATTTGCTGTTACAAATTTCTCCATAAGTACTGCTTTAGCTACATCCCACAATTTTTATTAATACATGATATTCTTACATATTTATGGGGTGCATGTAATATTTTGCTACATGCATACATAGAATGTGTAATGATCAGGTCAGGGTGTTTAGGACATTCATCATCTCAAGCATGTGTCAATCTGGTACATTGAGAATACTTCAAGTCCCTCACTTCTAGCTACTTTGAAATATGTAGTACATTGCTGTTAACTCTAGTCACGCTACTCTACTACTAAACATTAGAACTTATTCCTTCTATCTGATTGTATATTTGTACCCATTAAGACCAACCTATCTTTATCCCCTTTCCCCACATCTATGTTCTTCCCAGCCTCTGGTAACGATCATTCTATCCTCTATTTCCACGAGATCAACATATTTTAGCTTCCACCCATGAGTGAGTACATGTAGTATTTGTCTTTCTGCATCAGGTTTATTCACTTAACATAATGACCTCCAGTTCCATCCATGTTGCAGCAAATTACATGATTTCACTCTTTTTTATGACCATGTTCATGTTTCATGACCATGTTGTGTAAATATACCACATTTTCTGTATCCATTCATCCATTGATGGATCAATGTAAGTCAATTCTCTATCTTTGCTATTGCGATGGTGCTGCCATAAACATAGAAGTGCATGTATTCCTTTGATATATGATTTCCTTTCCTTTGGACAAATACGCAGTGGTGGGATTGCTGGTTGTATAGTTGTTCTATTTTAATTTTCTGAGAAACCTCCATATTCTTATCCACAGTGGCTGTCCTAATTTACATTCCCACCAACAGTGTATAAGAGTTTTCTGCATCCTCGCCAGCATCTGTTATTTTTTTGTCTTTTTGATAACAGTAATTGAAACTGACATAAAATATACTTCATTGTGGTTTTGATTTGCATTTCCCTGAAGTGTAATGATGTTAGCATTTTTTTATATACTTGTTGGCCTTTTGTATACCTTCTTCTGAGAAATATCTATTCAGGTGCTTTGCACACTTTTTAATGGGATTATTTGTTTTTTTGCTGTTGAGGTTTTTTTTTGTTTTTTATTTATTTTTTTTTATTTCAGCATATTATAGGGGTACAAATATTACGGTTATGTATATTGCCCATGCTCCCCTCCCCCCTCGAGGCAGAGCCTCAAGCATGACCATCCCCCATACGTTGCACATCTCACTCATTATGTTTGTATAGTTACTTGTATATTCTGGATATTAGTCCCCTGTCAGATGAATAGTTTGCAAGTATTTTCTCTCATTATAACAGATTGCCTTTTCACTCTTTTGATTGTTTCCTTTGCTGTGCAGAAAGTTTTAGTTTAGTAAAGTCCCATTTGTCTGTTTTTGTTATCTATGCTTTTGAGGTCTTAGCCATAAATTTTTATCTAGACAAATGTCCTGGACTGTTTCCCTATGTTTTCTTCTAGTAGTTTCATAGTTTTGTTTCTTACATTTAAGTCTTCAATCCATTTTGATATGATGAGAGACGGGGGTCTAGTTTCTTTCTACTGCATATGGATATTCAGTTTTCCCAGAACCACTTATTGAAGAGGGTATTTTTTACTCAATGTATGTTCTTGGCACCTTTGTCAAAAATTAGTTGGCTATAAATATGTGGGTTTATTTCTGAGTTCTCTATTCTGCTCCATTGGTCTATGTGTTTATTTTTATACCAATACCATGATGTTTTGGTAATGATAGCCTTGTAATATATTTTGAAGTCAGGTAGTGTGATGCTTCCAGCTTTGTTCTTTTTGCCCAGAATTGCCTTGGCTATTATTTGGGCTCTTCTTTGGTTCTATACAAGTTTTAGGATTTTTTTCTATTTCTGTGAAAAATGCCATTTGTATTTTGATAGGGATTGCATTGAATCTATATTTGGCTTTAGGTAGGGGAGTCATTTTAACAATATTAATTCTTCCATCCATGAGCACAAAGTTTCCTTCCATTTGTTTGTGTCCTCTTCAATTTCTTTCATTGGTATTTTATAGTTTTCCTTGTAGAGGTCTCTCACTTCTTTGGTTAAATTTATTCCTAGATATTTTATTGTATTGTATTGTAGCTATTTTAAATGGGCTTTTTGATTTCTTTTTTAGCTGGTACTAGAAATGCTTGCTAGAGCAATCAGGCAAGAGAAAGAAATTGGATTTTAAAAATCCAAATTGGAAAAGAAGAAACAATTGTCCATTTTTGAATAGGTTTAGGAAAACCTAAAGACTTCACAAAAAACTCTTAGCACTGATAAACAAGTTCAGTAAAGTTGCAGGATACAAAATTAATGTACAAAAGTCAGTGGCATTTCTATACACGATAATGAACTCACATCCTATAAATTTTTTATGTTGTGTTCATTTTCACTCAGTTCTCTCTTTGACTTACTCTTTGACTTATGGGATATTTAGATATGAAATATTTAGTTTTCAAATATTTTGGGATTTTCCATAAATATGTATTATTGACTTATATTATAATTCCATTTTTGGTCAGAGAATATATGTGGTATAACTTGAAGCCTATTAAATTCATTGAACTTTGTAATATGTCTATGTTGTAAAATGTTCCAGTTGAAAAAATATGTATTCTATTGTTAGGTAGTGTGTCTATAAATGTTAATTAGGTCAAGTTAGTTGATAGTTGGTTAGTCTTTTAGGTCCTTGCTGATTTCTTTTCTACTTGTTCTGTCAATTATGGAGAGAGAAATCTTGAAATAGATGACTATAATTGTAGATTTTTTTATTTCTCCTTGTAATCCTATCAGTTTTTCTTTCATATATTTTGAAGCTCTATTTATTAGATATGTAAATATTTGGGATTCTTCTTATGTCCTTTTGCTGAAAATAACCTATTTATCATTACAAAACTTCTCTCTTTATCCCTGGTAATATTCTTTTCTCAGAAATCTGCTTTTTCTGTCAACACTTAAGTGCACATATAGTAATAACATTCATCGGGTATCAGGCAGATGGGAGAGGGGAGGAGGGGATAGGTATATACACACCTAATGGTTGTGGTGAGCACCACCTGGGGGGTGGACACTCGTGGACACTCCACCCAGCTCTGACTTGGGTGGAGCAAGGGCAATATATGTAACCTAAACATTTGTACCCCCATAATATGCTGAAATAAAAAAAATTTAAAAAAAGAAAATCATAAGGAAAGAAAAAAAGAAGGAAAATAAAGATCTTATCACCTTTATCTATGGTTTAGTCTAAAATAAAATTCTACATTAAAATGTTAAAAATAAATCTTTTTCTCGTATTAATATATATTACATCTTCACTACATCTTTCTTTTGATATTATTAGCATGGCAATTTTTCTACCCTTTAACTTACAACATGTTTGTGTTTTTAAATTTAAAGTGGGTTTCTTGTAGTCAACATATATTTGGATCTCCCTTTCTTATCCAGTTTGGTAATCTCTACCACTTAATTGGCATTTAATCATTTAATAGGATTATTGATATGGTTAGGTTTAAATCCACTAACTTGTTCTTTGTTTCTGTCTGTCTAACCTGTTCTTAATCCCTGTTGATTCATTTTCTGACTTCTTTTAGATTAATTGAATGTTTTGTGACTTCATTTTCTTTCTTTTATTGACAGCTATAATTCTATTTTTGTTGCCATTTTAGTGATTGCTTTGGCGTTCATAGCATACTTTTTTAAGTTATAATCTTTCTTCAAGTATCATACTATTTTTTCTCATATAATATATATTTTCTTAATCTATTCATTTATTTTTATTTATTTATTTTATATTCTTTAATTCTTTAGAGGATTTTGAAATTAAGAAAAAGAGCAGAGCACCTTTTCCAGTGCTCCTCATTGCTTTGTATAGATGCAGATTTCCTTCTGGCACAGTTTTCCTCTGGTCTGCAACACTTCCTGTAACATTTCTTGCAATGCAAGTCTGTTGGTAACAAATTTTTTCACCTTTCTTATGCTGAAAATCAATATTTATTTAGACTTCATTTTGGAAAGATATTTTCATTTGATACAGAATTCCAGATTGATAGGTTTTTGTTTGTTTTTTTTTCTCTCAATACTTTAGAGATGTTCGACTCTTATCTGAGATCATTTATGGCCATGCTCATCTGTATGTAATGTCCTCCACTCCTTTTAAGATGATCTCTTTATCTCTGGTTTTCAGCACATTGATTATGATATGCCTAGTTTAGCTTTCTTCAAGTTAATTGGTTTGAGAGTCATTGAGCTTTCGGGTCTACAGTCTACAGTTTTCATAAAATTTGGAAAAAATCTGGCTGTTATTCCTTCACATACTTTTTCTGCTGAGCTCCCTTTCAAGGACTCCAATTACACATATATTCAGCCACTCAAAATTGCTCCACAGCTCTCTGATGCTCGGTTCATGTCATTTTTAGTTTTTCTTTCTGTTTCAGGTTTACCAACTTTTTTTTTTTTTTACTGTGTATTTTTCTGCTGTTCCCATCCTGTGTGTGTGTGTGTGTGTTTTTAAATCTCAGACACTGTCCCATTCATCTCTAAAAGTTTGATTTGAGTTTTTTATATCTTCAGTCTCTCCTTGACATTCTCATACTGTCTTCTACCTTCTTGAACATAAAGAATATAGTTACAATAACTGCTTTTAATGCTCTGTCTACTAAATTCTATCATGTGTGTTCTGGGTTGGTTTCAATTTATCAATTTTTCTCTCATTATCAGTCCTATTTTCCTGCTTCTTTACACACCTGGTAATTTTTTATTGGATGTTACTAGTTATTGTGAATTTTATTTGGTAGAGGGCTGCATGTTTTGTATTCTTTTATATATTCTTAACTTTATTGTGGGGTACAGTTAAATTACTTAGAAACAATTTAACACTTTCTAAATTTGCTTTCAAGATTTATTAGGCAGGACTAGATGAGCCTTTAGTTTACTGCTAATTTTATCTTGCTGCTAAGACAACATTTTTTTTTTTCAAATACTCTACCTATTATGAGAAATTTTGGTCTAGTTGTTGGGAACAAGAACTATTTCTGGTCCTATGAGAACTCGGGTGATTGTTTTCTATATTCCTTTTGAGTAGTACTTCCCTGTCCTGGGGTAGTCTGCTCACATGCATGTTTGATCAGTACTCGAAGACTGAAGGACTCTGTAAATCTTTGGAGCTCTCTCACTAAGCAACTTCCTTTTTTTTTTTTTTTTCTATATTCTGCCCTGTGAACTCTCTATCTTATCAACTCAAGGTGTCCTCAGTGCATTGCCTTAGGCCCTCCCTATGCTATGGTTGGAAACTCTCTCTAGACAGCAAGCTGGCACACTTGTACAGCTCATTGCATTTGTTCCTCTTCTACCAGAAATCCCTGTCTTGCACTGCCTGATGTCCAATGCCTAAAAACTGTTGTTTTATCTACCTTGTTCAGTTTTTTAAATTATTTTAGACAGGAGGATATATCTGGTCCAAGTAACTCCACTTTGGCTAGAATCCACAGCCTTGAAATTGATAGTCTTGAATGCTAGATAAGATGTTTACACTTTATCTTTTAAGGCAGGCAATGAAGAGCTGTTGAAGTCTTTTCAGCTGAGGAGTATAAGATATGTATTTTAAGAAATTAACCTAGTAATCATAGGGAAGATAGTTTGGGAGAGAAGCTAAGGTCACAGTAGTTCTATATGATAGAGTCTAAGTAATTATTTGTTGGATAGTTGATAGAGAAATAAAATTTAACATGTGAATAGTCATTAGATCATCCTGAAAAGTTGAGTGGTATACTCAAATGCTAGAAGTTCAGGGAATAAGAACTCAAATGTGTTAGCTTTCACTTACAGTGGAGAGGAAAGAATTGTGTTAAATGCCTTCACTGATTGCCTTGCTTTTGCATGAAAGGGTATGAGAGGAAAAAAATAAATGAAAGCTAATTAATAGAAATAGTCTGGAAGCTAAGATTTGTTAAATTCACAGCAGGATAATTATTCCTTTTTTAATGGAGAATTTTTATTATTATTATTATTTTGAAGTATAAAGGGTAATTTTACAAGGGTTATCATCTGTCCCCCTCCTGAAAACTAAAGGGAAAAAGAGCCAGAATTCTGATCAGTATTTCCCACGTTCTGTCCATTTGTGATCACATGTATCCCCACACTTACCCTTCTTGACACATGACACTTAAGAAGAACACTGATAGGAAAAAGAATTTGCCCGTCAATGTTTACTTATTCAGGTTCAAGCACTGTTCCTGTAGACCTTAAAATTACACTGGACAGAGTCAAAGAGAAACTACATTTGCTGGAAGCCTCAGGGAGTAAGAAGGTTATCTATTATTTATGCTTTCTACTTACACTATTTGGATTTTCAAGATGAGCCCAAATACAATGGCCCCTGGGCACTCGAACACAGAAAAAGGCAATGATTTATTGACAAATAATGTTAACACCACCAAGATAGTCTGGAACAAATACGGTGATGAGGGGTAATAAGCAAACTGCAGGCCACTGGGGACAGTGTACTGGGAGAGCAGGAACAAGTTCAAGTTGTTTCGTTACATACACACAGAGCCAGCACCAGCTTAAGGGGAGGGAGCCGAGAATATGGGATCATGTGGGGAGGAGGAGACAAAGAGACTTTGAGTATCATAATTAGAATGCACGTGATCTAAATGACAGCAGATTTACACATCTCTTTCACGTCTCCCTCTCCAGAACCTTACAAGGTGTGTAAGGAAGTTTTCCTAGTTGCACAGAAAGGGAGACTGAATTTTAGAGATGGTAAGTAACTTGTTCTAAGTCTCATCTGTCTTGTACACAAGTCCTTCCCCTTGGTGGCAAGGCCTCACGAACACTATCAGATATCCCTGTGGCTGTACTCCTAGGGCCACCTCGATTCTCTCTGCACGGTCTCCTCTGCTCCACTTGAAACTCTTGTATTCTATTCTGGAGACTTAAGTTTGTGCTCAGTTACTTCCTACGTGGATTGACCCTTTAGTATAGCTGTTTGGCTTGATTTGACCCTTTGCTTAGACTGTCTCTCTGACCTGTAGGGGCTTCTAGCCCACCCCTGCCCTGAGCTCTGACTCTCAGGATCCCAGCTTGGGTTTTGCGTATCTAGAAAAGAAATTCAGATATTTGAAGATACAGGCTTTGAAGCTAAGACTAGCCTGTGTTTGAATCTTGGCTCACTACTTACTAGCTGTGCACCTGGGACAGGTCACTAAACTTCTTTGAGCCTTAAGGTTCTACACTGTAAGTGAATGTAGCACCTATCTCACAGAATTATTTCAGAGTTTTTCAACATTGCCATGATAGACCTTTGGGGCCAGATAATTCTCTGTTATGGGAGGCTGTCCTACCCATTATAAGATGTTTAGCAGCATCACTGGCCTCTACACGCTAGCTGCCAGTACCGTGTTTCCCCAAAAATAAGACAGCGTCTTATATTTATTTTTCCTCAAGAAGACACCCTAGGGCTTATTTTCAGGGGATGTATTATTTTTTTTTAAGTACGGTACAACAATCTACATTTATTCAAATATATTTAAGTCATCTTCTTCTGGAACATCATCATAACTTTCCAAACCCTGAATTCCATCCTGAATTTCTTACGACTCTATTTCCTTTAGAACCATCGGCCCCAATCTCTCATGTTGAGCAATAGAGCTCTCATGGGGCAGATGAGAAGGGCTGCTCGTCTTCTTTACCGCTCAGCAACGAAATGCATGGGTTGTGCAGATACGCTGTGTAGCCACGCCCATCACTAGGTCTTATTTTCGGGGTAGGGCTTATATTGCACAAATGCTTAGAAATCCTGCTAGGGCTTATTTTATGGGTAGGTCTTATTTTCGGGGAAACACGGTAGTACACCCTCCCCCCAAGTTATAACAATCAAAAATGTCCCCAAATATTGCCAAAAATCCCCTGGGTTGAAAAGTTGTATCCCACCAGATACAACTGTCACCAGATTATTCTAAGTATTACAAATAACATATATAAAATTCCTTGCACATAATAAGTGCTTAAGAAAAGAAAGTTATCATCCACATCATCGTTACCAAAATGTCACAGCTGGAAAATGCCAGGGCTGGGTCTTAAAATCAGGTGTTCCTGCTTCCTAATCCAGAGCTTCTAAATCTCCAAGGCTTCTAAAACAAGGGAGACAAATCTGAGGAGGTCTGTGAGGTGAGAAATAAAGTGGTGGGCTGGAGAGATTGATTAATAGAAACTCAGGACCATGAAGCCAAGCAAGGTTTTGGACTTCATCATCTGAGCAATGGTGAACAAATGAAGACTTCAGAGCAGCAGGGGGTATGCACAAAGATGCGTATTATCAGATGCAGGAAAGATTCTTTCATCTAACAGTATATATGTTTGGATAACTTCAGGGGGCTTAGGCACGGAGAAGGAAAGTGGTGGTTTATACCTTAAGTAAGTAGGTCTCAGAAAGTACCGGAACTGGAGGTACTCCAGAGAGCTACAGGTCAGGAAGTAATGGATGGTCTCTCCAGGATGCCACAGCTGGGTTGATTGAACACCAAGTGTTTTTCAGTCTTTGAATCACTCTGATCAAATTAAAATTCCCAGGAAAGAGTATCTGATTGGCAGAAAGCCCATCTGGTGCACACACTGTCTGGGAGACAACTGGGTATTTGGACCTACTCTGGGAAAGTTCCCATCAGAGGATCGGAGACTTGTTGGTACAGGAAGGGAAACGCTGGTTAGACAAATGTGACAGCCATCCCTCCACTTCAGAGAAGTAACCTGGAAGAGGTGTGAGGTAGCAGAGATGGAAATAAGCCTGGCAAAGAGGTGAAGGGTGAGAACTTTGATCCACTAATTCAGAAGCCAGGCAATGAGCCTGGACTTAGGTGTTGACGGCACTTAAGATATTGCAGAAATGGACGAGAAACAAAGCAGTGGGCATACCGACGCAGCAATCTGGACTCTGCACCCATCCGTTAACTACACACACGCATGCCACACGCCAGCTTCCGTGCTGGTGTTCCTGCAGGAAGCAAGAACGAAGACTTATTCTCCTTTGAACTAGAATGGAAGGAGCAAAACCCGAAGAAGCCTGAAGAACAGAGCTTCACCACCAGAAGAGTAGCAAGGCAACTCTGATGCAACTTTTATTTTATTTTATTTTTTAGAAATTACTGTGAGGCACAGTGGCTCAGGCCTGTAATCCTAGCACTCTGGGAGGCTGAGGCAGGAGGATCACTCAAGGTCAGGAGTTCAAGACCAGCCTGAGCAAGAGCAAGACCCCATCTCTACTAAAAATAGAAAGAAATTAGCCAGACAGCTAAAATATATAGAAAAGCATTAGCCGGGCATGGTGGCGCATGCCTGTAGTTACAGCTACTCGGGAGGCTGAGGCAGTAGGATCTCTTGAGCCCAGGAATTTGAGGTTGCTGTGAGCTAGGCTGATGTCACAGCACTCTAGCCCTGGTGACAGAGTGAGATTCTGTCTCAAAAAAAGAAAAAGAAAGAAAGAAATTACTGTGAATATCCCAGAATTTATGAGCAAAAAGAATGGACTTGTATGATGTTGACAGAATCAAAGTTTGAACAGGGAGACCTGAGTCAGAAGAAAGTCAACTGTAGAAAGCACAGCACTGAACTTGGGTCAGAGCTAAGCCTAAATGCTATGTCAAGATACCTTACTTTTCTGAGCTTTGATTTCCTCTCAGAAATTGAGATAATACTAATTTCCCAAGATTACTGTGACTGCACCTAGCACGTGAAGACATATGAAAAGTGCCCAATATATTTCACTCAATTAACAGAGGAAAAATTTAGGCAAAGAGGGCAGTGTACGTGAGGACCTGGCAGGAAAGAAAGAACGTCTGGCTTGCATCGACTCCCAGCTGTCAGTAGTTACGTATGACTGGAACAGTGGTCCTCAAATTTTTTATCTCAAGACCCTTTGCACTCTTAAAAAAATATATAAATTGTTTATATGGGTTATATCCAGCAATATTTACCATATAAGAAATTAAAACTGGGAAACATTTAAGATAACAATAAAGCCATTACATGTTCACATAAATGACATATTTCTTGGAAAGAAGCTATATTTTCTAAAACAAATGGGAGTTGTTTTACATTTTTCAAGTCTCTTTAATGTGGTTTAATAAAAGACAGATGGATTATCATATCTGCTATTACACTGAGTCTGTTGCAAAAAGTACACTTCAAGTCGACTCTGGAAAGCTCCTCTGTGAGACCATGAGAGTGAAAAGGCAAGTAACAGCCCAATATTATTAAGAAAATAATAGGTTGGGTTTGGTGGACCTCTTGAAAAAAATCTTGACAGCCTACAGGGATCCCTAGCCCACACTTTGAGAACCACTGAGCTAAAACAAGGGGTAGGAATGGGAGGGGTCCATAAAAAGAGAAAATACCAAAGAAATGAGGCTAGACTGGCAGATAATAAGGGGCATTGTTGGCCCCGCTGAGGTGTAAAGACTTGATCCTGAAGGCCAGTGTTTCCCAAACCTGTGTGTAATGAAACATTGTTCTGAATGATAGTAGTAGTAATGTGCTGTAAAAGATGCTTCATGACCAAAAAATCTGGAAAATGGTGTACACTAGGTCCACTCTTAAGATTCACAGTTCACAGAGCACATTCAAGGCTTCTAGGAGTCCTACAATTAAAAATAAAAGATAAAAAAATCCATATATCTTGGTGTTTCCCCAACTTACTTGAGTAAGTAAAACCTCATTCATTACACATCTTTTCACTTCCCCCAGAATGCAGAATGGTGTCTGGCTAGACACTCTGCTGGGAAAGCCCTCTCACCCTGCCAGGGTGACGTCAAAAGAGTTTAAGCCCAGAAGTCTCGAGGCAGGGTGTGGTCACAGAAATCTCTCTCTTGCTTTTGCATGGAGATTAGGTTTAAGGGTAGAAAGACTGGAGGCAGGAGAATCAACTAGAAGGTTGTTACATGTCAGAAATGATAATGCTTGGACTGAGGTTAGGAGAAGAGTAAAGAAGAGAGAGGTGGGACTTAAAAGGCAGTCAAGCTGATCCAAATCAGTGGTCTCCAAAACAGAGCGACCTGATCATTTGCAATGCCAAAAGAAAAATATGGGAACTTCTAACTTCTCTCTGCTCCTTTTATCTAATCCTTTTTAAAATTACTATTTTTCTTTTCTTTAAGAAAGAAAGTTTCACTCTGTTGCACAGGCTGGAGTGCAGTGGCACAGTCATAGCTTGAACTCCTCCTGGGCTCAAGCGATCCTCCTGCCTCTGCCTCCCCTCTACAGGTGTGTGCATCAGCCCTGGCTAAGTTTTTAAGTTTTCCTTTTAGGGACGAGGCATCGCTATGTTGCCCAGGCTGGTGTCAAACTCCTTGATTCATAGAAATAGCCAACAGCCAGAGACCTAAAACTGGCCCAGCTTCAGGGCACATTTTGCCTCTTCTCTAGAAAGGCTTGGATGAACGTAGAAAGGGAGTTCTGAGTGTCTGTTTTCATCCATGCATAGAAACATCTCCACAAAACATGCACCCTGCGCTAAAGGAAGCTCCCTCGTGTGGAAATGACAGTCTGGCTTCTCAGGGGGCAAGGGAATTCCACCGGGAGTGACACAGCGAGTGATAAACGCTGCTTTGGACTGTGGCCCAAGCTCTTTCATGTCGTTTCAGTTTGGTGGGGAAAGCACGCGCCGGGCTCTGCAGGAGTGACTGTGACGTGGAGCACTCTGATAAGCCAGCGGAGTAGCACACGTGGTCCCCGAGCGTGCTGAGTGCTCTTCCCTTACCCAGACCTGGGCGAGGCGGCTGCCTTCCGCGCACCCCTGCCAGCCTACCCCACCCACGGTGCAGTCACCTGCAGCTCCGGGCAGAGCAAGGTGCTCGGACCTGCTGCTTATTAAGGAGGACAGAGGCTAACCAGGCGGGGAGCCCTCAGGAGCACTCCAAAGTCACATTGCCTAATGGGTCCCCATTTTAGCGCCTTTTGGGAGAGAGACGACTATGAGGGAATGTGGCTCATTTATAATGGAGGAGAACAAAAAGAAGCAGCAGTTCTGCCCAAAAATAAATCTGTTTGAACTTTATTCTTGCTAAGTTAAAATATGAGCATTAGTGTATATCAACATGTGTCTAGAGCATGTTTTGAACTCGATAGAATCCTGCTCTTTTCAAGCTGGAAATAGTCACTGGGCTCAAACTATCCATTCTCCAGATGAGGAACCTAAGAGCCAGAGAGGGGCCTGGCAAAGGTCATGGGGACAGTGACAGCAGAGCTGACACTGAGACCTGGACTTCTTGTGTACCTGTTCAGCGCACCTGTGCCCCGAGGAAATATTGTGGGAGGGGCCCAATGCGATTCATTTCACCTTTGGTTTTGAGAGTTAGAATTTTTAGGTGCTTTACACAAGGAAGATTATGGTACTTGAAGTCAGGAAACTTTGAGCCACAAACACTAAAGTAGTAAATAGGAGGCATCAGGCAGGTCTCTTGCTTGTCATTTCGTGCACGTGTGAACTGCAGAGAACCCCTGGTGTATGTGCCTCTTGGGCACTGCAAGGACTGGAGGTCTCCTCGTATGCCCGTTCTCTGAAGTAAACCTCATGAACTCAAAGGAAAACTTAGTCTTTTAGGTTCTTAAGAAAATCTTTCCCAAAAAATTGCTGTAGACACACACATACACACACACACACACACACACACACACCCTTCTGACCAAGACATTTCTCACTTGATAATAATTTTGTCTCAATTTTATTTAAATGTTTCTCCTACCTCTTTATAGGCACTGACCTCTTACTTCCCTTCCTAGGTGTAGTGATAACAACTAGCACATGAGTAGAGCCCTGTGTCTCACAAAGTGCTTTTGTATCTATTATACTGAACGACCTTGATCAAGAGACAGCTAAGGTTTGGATCCCCGCTCCACTCTTAAATAGCCTTACGCTCTGAAAGCCTCAGACTCCTCATCTCCTAAAACACACACACAGAAAAATCATAGTAATACTGACCCCAGAAAATGGTGGTTAGGATTAAATGAGAAAATTATAATAATGACATTTATTGAGAATTTATGCTAGGCACCATGCTAAGAATTAAGGGACAGAACTTATCCCTTTAATTTAAGTGAAATAATTTACATAAAAGTACTCAGGCCAGTGCCCAGCATATAATATGCAATGGAAAAATGTAAACTGTTCATATGATCTCTACTAATAATAATAATAACAATAGCACTATTACGCTTCACAAGAAGAGTGTGAGGAAAGTGATGATTTTCAAAGGAAGAAACTGATTTTCAGAAAATTTAGGTCTCTTATCATGATCATGTGCCTTCTTCTACAAAAGAATTCAAAGGTAGGCTATAAGTGCAGGAGAAAAAAAAATAAAACAGAAAAGTTATGCTCCCAAAGAAAAAGTCACAAAATGCCATCTGGTCAGCATCCATCTGGAATAAACTGTAGCAGTTTGGCACACCTGGGTTTATCTCCAGGCGGTTTCCAGGACCACTGGGGAAGCATCTTCTGCCTCCCTAAGAGACAGGCTCCCTGAGCACCTGCTCAGCAGCCCAGCTGGTAAATGTGACAAGAGACGTTAACTCCACTTATATCCTTGACTGGCATTATTAAGCAGTCAGCTTAGCTGAATTTAACTCTGTTTCTCTGTTGGGACATTTCCCTTAAAACTAAGTGCCCTGCTAAACAGCTTTTTGGTCCATATTTTTTAAATATGCATGTAGTATATTTTTCTATATTAGATTCATGTGATCCTGAAGTATTCTTTACCCAAACTGTGTTCTAAATGCTTTGCTGGACATTAGACATTGAGGATCCAGGACAAGCCCTTAGGGACCTTGGAAGAGGACAGATATGGAGGCCTATTTAGTGCAGAAGGAAGAGCCTCAACTACTCACCAAGGACTCTGGGTGTTAATTAGGGAAATAGGGAGTCACAGCATGATTTTAAGTGGGGAAGAGAGGATCCAAAAGCAGCAATGCCTTTGGAAAGAGGAGGAGGTTCTGGCCTTCAGTCAAGAGAGCACAAGTACAGAGGCAAGGGGAGGGACATCTAGGAGAATAGAGTGTGGTGACCAATTGCATTTGGCTAGTAAGGAAGGGACACTAGTCAAGGATGTGTGTAAGGAGAACAAGAGTGTGCCTTCAATGTACTTATTCAACAAGCATTCACTGAGCACCTACTGTGTGCCAGGCCCCACGCTGGGGGCTGAGGACAGAGCAGGAAAGCACAAAGACAAATGCTAAGGTAGGGCAGGAGAAGGGCTATGGAAGTGTGGAGGAAGTGACATCTAAGAGAAACCTGAAGGGTGGGTGGAAATGAGCCAGCTGCAAAGAGAGGAAACAGGGAGAGTGCCACAAGCAGAGAGTAAACAGGTACACAAAGGAAGACCCTGGGTAGCAGTTTCAGTGAGCGCTCCAGAGATTTCATGAAGCTCAGGGTGGATGATGTAGAGTGGGAAGGGAAAGGAGGATACATAGGACTGTCTTAGGGAAGGCAGGAGAAGCAGAATGAGAAAGGATCACCTCCATTTCTCTTGTCCCATACCACTTCCCCATGACCACACCTCATTTTCTGGGATCCTCAAAAGACCAGAACTGTCTGGGGATGGAGTTAGAGACCAAGGACCATGGGTTTGGTAGCTGGGGTGACCACAAGAAATTCCTTCCCCTTCTCTTCTCCCCATTCCCCTTCCCTTTTCCCTCTCCACTCCTCCTCCTCTTCCTCCTTTCTCTCTCTCTCCCCCAACACACCCCACACACCATGCTTTTTCTCACCTCCCAACCTTTGCACCGACCAGCCCCCTTGCCTGGACACGGTTTCCCCAGAAAGTCCTTCCATCCACTGCGCAGCCATCACGCCTTCTCTGAAGCCTTTCCAGACCCTGAACAGACAGGATTAGATGCTTTCTCTACTGTGTCCGACAGCCAGCCGGAAATACTCAGTCTATCCTAATGTCCATTTGTCTGTCTCTCCCCCTACCTTCAGAATTCTCTGCACGTGGAGCCTGTGTCGGAGATGTCTGTGTCTCATCTGTATCTAACTCAGTGCCCGGCATATCTGATAGGCATAAAAATGATTGCTGAAAGAACAAATTGAATCCAGGACTCATGTTTCCAATAAGTATAGGAATTGCTCTGTTACCCCACATGAGTCTTGAATATCCCTGAGTCACTGGCACTACTGATTAGGATATGCTATTTAACTAGCCAGGACTTGAACAGTCATAAAGCTAGCATTACTTCTTGTTTACTGTATGTCAGACAGACTTCTAAGTGCTTTATTTTTATTAACTTGTTTAATTCTCACAACTCTATAGCCATTTGGTAGGAAACCAGGACACAGAAAGGATAAGTAACTTGCCCAAGGTCACACAGCTTGTAAATGGTGGAGCTGGGATTTAAACTCTAGCAATCTAACTCCAGAGCAGTACAGCCTTTTCAAAGCACTCTCATCCATCATCTGTTCTAATTAATTTATCATAAAATAGAAATAACTATGCCTTTGTTACAATGAAGAAATCAAGAGCCAAAGAAATTGAGTTGTTAGTTGTAGTCTCCAAAAAAGGAATACTTAAGGTACATCCCTTTCCATCCACTTTCTGCAGTCATGCTTTGCTCCTGTATGGGCCTAAAGACCATCGTCCACTCCCCAAAAAGGGTTCAGTTTCAGGCCCTTTCTCATGTACCCTCTTGGCAATCTAGATAAGCTCTCTTATGCCTCTTCAGTATATAACCTTAAGTCGAGACAGGACTAAATTACCCATTTTCCTTCTCTGAGCCACACCATGCTTCCCCCACTGGCTTCCAAAGTTGGAAGGAGTAGCACCCTCCAAGAAACCGATACTCTCCACACATATTCCTTCCCAGCATAGAAAAAAAACAAGGAACCATGGAGAGATATGATTTATTTTTGTTTTGGCTGTCAAAAATTCCACCCATAAATGAGATATCTTGATCTTCTCCTTGAGGTTGCCATTTTATCTCTAATCCCTATTTCTCTTTCTTGAGGATTATGTCTGTTTTGAGGAGGGAGCTTTGAGTGACCAAAGCATAGCATCGTGACCAATGTCATTGATCTTGCCATGCCTTGCAGATCTCTTGTTCCATGTGAGCACACCGCAGTCTGGCCTGTCTTTATTTTTTATTTTTTTTTTTCACTTTTGGCTTCCATTGAAATTCATATAAATAGAGGAAGTGTCAAACTCTTTCCAGATGCAACAATAAGAAGAAATACTTTTATCTCAGTGTCTTCGAGTGTTAACAGAAGTATAGTTTTAATTAACACAGAGGAAAGTTTAGATTGAGACACTAAAAAGGCTGGCGAAGGAAGGGAAGCAAACATATTTCTCGTCCCTATTTGTGACTTGGATATGAACATTGGCTTCAGGTTGAAACTAGGCAGCACAGAAGTATTTTAACAAAAGTAATTTGAAGCAATAAAAAAAGGCAGTTTGCCATTTTTATATAAGTAATAGAAGTTTTTAAAAAGGCAAGTAAGGAAAAAAAGCAAAGCATTATTAGTTTGGGGATTTTTATTGTACTCTCTTAACTAAAGGAATAAAAAGTTCCATTTTTCAAGGGCAAAATCTGCAAGATGGTTCTGAGCATGGATGGTTACAAGAAAACCCAACAGAAAGGAATAAGTCTGATTCCCAGGTATGGTTCATGGAGTTAATAGTTAATAATTAAAACAAAGCATGTTCACATATGTTTTAAAAGAAGCACATTTATATTGTGCTAATCACTAGAGGACAGGATAAAAAAATTAGAAAAAAAGATAGAAGATATTACTTCCTCTTTCAAAGGAGGCTACAAGCCATAAGCACAAATAATACAAGGCAGAGAAGGAGTAAAACTGAGAAGTGCTAAGGATGGGGATGGGGTTGAAAGAGTAGTGGCTTTGGAGTCACAGAGACTTGGGCTCAGTTTCTGGGTCTAAATCCTGTGTGACCTGGAAAAAATATGATTCTGAGCTTCAGATTATACATGTACAAAATGGGAATATATGCCTTGGAGAGTTGTGAAAAATTAATAATATGCAATATGCTGTGTATTATTAGGACAGCACTTAGCCATCGCCCGGCTCATGGCAGGCAGAGTGACTTTTATTTCTCAGCCTTCCACCCCTTTGTGATCTGAGTATGGAACTAGCCACTGTAATGCTCCAAAATCATTCTCCTCCTTACAATGATGAAACAGAAGCAAAAAACCAGAGAAAGGCAGTTATCAAAGTTGCGTTACTATGTGACCAAGACATAGTGACACAGCAAATGAACAAATGTAAATGAAAGGAGCTGGGGTCTGGATTTGGGGCTCCGTCGGCCCACTCTTATCAAAAGACCACTGTACATAATTAGACAAGGCCCTGATGCCCAACATTTTAAGACACTAACCCAAAAAGCCACTTTCAATAGGGGAAAATGGAATGTTTGTATTCTTTTTAGTATCTAATATTATTTTCTAAGCTTTGTATAGAACAGTGCATAGGGAAATACTTTTGCTACCACCATCAGATGTTATTTTCTTTACTGAAAGGACTCTTTAGGAGAAGGCTTTCTCAGGGAATTGAGTAGGAAGGGACTGGTGAAAGGCCACAAAGAGACACCTGGAGCCTCCCCAGACATGGCCAGAGACTGAACAGAGCCAGGCAGGCAGCTGAGACTCCAGACAGGGCACCTGTGTGCCAGATACACTAGCAGTCAGAAGGAGCGGGCAGCGTCATTTGCAGTTTTCCTGCTGAAATGGCTGTAAAAAGTGAATGACATGAGGGTTGCCAAAAACAGGTACTGCCTGTGATTTGCTATGAGGATCTTCTGCGGGGGCGGGGGGGGCATGGGAATACCCGTGACAGCAGCAGTGGTGAGGTGTCTCCTAAGTGCATGGCACAGCTTACTGCATATATGCCAGGCCCATTTCAGATGAGAAAACTAAAAGTAGGAATGGGAAGGGCCAGAAGTCAAAAGACAGACCAGGAATGTGAATCCCTGCCTTGCCGCTTTCTATCTATGTGAACCTGCTGAGCCTAAGTTTCCTCATTTACAAAAGAAGGTATAATCGCATTGCAATATTGGTATACATTAGCGCTGGCCAATATAGTGTCTAGCATAATCCTTGGTATGATATGGTGGGAGATACTCCACAAAGGTGCATAGCAGGTGCTAAGCTAAAGAGATGACGAGTAGCTGACTAGCTAAATTAAAAGACATTGTAAACTAGCTAAAATATAAAAAATGGCAGCTGAACATCCAACTAGGGGCCTTTCATGTTTTCAGTATGGCTTCAGAAGATCCCTCAATATAGTGTAAGACATATATGATCAGTCCCATTTGAAATACCAATAAACCCAAAGCCTAACCTCAAACCATTTCCCCCAAGTTCATTCAGCTAATTTGATTATTCAAAAAACATTAAGCACCTACTCTGTTCCAAGTATTGGGGATACAGTAAGAAGACAAAAAAAAAAAAGAAACCCTCTGCACATTCAATGTACATTCTACTGGGAATAGGGCTGGGGAGAGACAATGACAAAATAAATAATTAACGTGTTAACTCAAATTTTGAGGAGCTGGGACAAGGGCAGGAGTCTGAATTCCTGACGCTGCGTGATTACACGTATTGTCCTAGAACCAAAGACTATCCATATCTACCATGATCCCTCAGTCCACCCACAGATTCCCAAGTAGCATGATGGAATACTTGCAGCCTCAGCAACCACTTTCTGAACTCAATTTTGTTTCTCTTAAAATTGCACATTTAGCTATGGCATGCACGTGGCAGAGGTGGCACCAGAGTGCAGAGGTCCCGCGCGCTGTGATGGCTTCAGTCCTGAGAGCCCTGAGAAGAGCTGACCTCGGGGCCATCGGACCAATGGGGAAATTGGGGTCACTCTTTGCTCTACTGTGTTACATTAACTGTGCTGTGGCTTTCTGGCTTCATGGAAGTGAAGCAGATGGAATCTCTGACCTTGGGTGCTGACAAGCTAGAAGATAAAAAATATCCCCCAAACTACCTGTAATATCTGGCTAATACCACACCATAGCTAAAGACCAGGCCCTGACCAGCGTTCAGAAGTGATGACAATATGTTAGCACCAATGTAATGATCGACTCTTGTTAAGCACTTAGTATACACCTTGTCCTGTAAGGAGGGATCCAAACCACAGAGAAAATGTGACCAGAACTTTATGTTCTGCATATGTAGAACAACGATAGACTGAAAATTCCTACTTCCTAATAATGTCCTAATCTGTCCACTCCTCTCTGCTCCCCACGGCCATTACAGTAGAGCAGCCCACCATCCTCTCTGTCTGGAACTGCTTTTGCAGCTGTCTAACTGGTCTTCCAGCTTCCTTCAGTGGTTCCCACTGTTCTACAGAAAAAGAATCCACTGATTCATGAGGTTTGCAAAGCATTTCAAGACCTGGCCCCTTTGAAACACCAGCCTTACCTCTTTCCTTCTCTTGCCCAGGATCCAGCCATACTGAATTCCTATGGTTTCTCCAAATATACCATGTTCCTGCTAATGGCCAGATATTTGCATATGTTATTCCCTCTATTTAATTTCCTTTCTCTTACTCTTAGGATGGCCAACTGATACTCGTCCATTCTCTTACATTAACTGTTACCTCCTAACATTTAATGCTGCCTCCTAAAATTCTCTAAGATTAGATTGGTGGTTCCTGCCATGTACTTGCATATAACTTGGCCTTCCCAGTCAGTTAACATTGGTTGAGTAAGAAGCTGGATGTATGTAAATAAATGAATCATGTTTCCCAGAGAATCAGTAGCAAACTTGCATCCTAGAACCTTGATCACCAATCTCTATTTTCTATCCAACATTAAATTAGACCAGCCCAACAAGTGGGCGGATATGTGGGTGGATGGATGGATGGTGCCTTTGCCCTGAGAATTTTGCTGCCTGTAGGTTTTTCCTGCCTAGGACTTTATCCCCACCCTGGGATTGTTTCTACACACAGGAGTCAGTGGAGCTGGACCTCTGGAGTTGATTCCTGTCCTTTCTACTTCAACTCACAACTAGAGCTTATATGTGAATTTAGCTCCCTGGAGAAAATGTTTTGCCTGTGGGTTAGAAAAGCACTGGCTGTCTCTGTCATTGTATCAGTAGGTGCATTAGGGTAGAAGTCTAAGAGGTCCTCTGCCTCTAAACCATCTTCTAGAAATAAACTTAAAGAATCTTATAGAGTCTTCATGGTACAAAGACCTTAAAGATTATTCAATCCATACCCTAATTTTATAGACTTTTTTCTTCTTTCCTCCCTTCCTTCCTTTCCTCCTTCATTCCCTCCTTCTTTCATTGTTCCTTCTTTCCTACAGCACCTATAGCGTATCAGGTACTATCATGAAATTGGGAGTTTAATCAGGCAGGAACAGATTAGACATGAAGTCCTTATCTGGCAAAGCTCACAGTCAGTCCTTTTAGGCCTTCAGACAAGTAGCTAGACAATTACAACACTGTGCTAGGGGAGGACTTGTCTGTTTATTCACTTGGTTAGCCATTTGAGGACATGAGGCATAGAAACAAGAATTTCTTAGCCCCAGTTTGTGCAGAATATTTATGTTCTACTGAATGTCCTGTTCTCATTGGGAGTGTTGATTAATATGAAGAAATAAAAGCGTATATTCAGTAGCAGGTGTGAAGTTCATATGAGTGACCCACAGACTTGAGTTCATATCCCAATACAGCAGGGTATGAACTTTATCATCCTCCATGGGCCAGAGTCTAAGAATCTTCTGGGTTGAGAACTGGGCGCCAACTCTAGGATCAAGACCTGAATCATGCTTGAGAATCTGCCTTGTTACCTGATAGTTTGGTACTAGACTCAGCAAATAGTAGATGCTAAATAGATATTTGTTAGACAATCTCACCTTGTTTTACACACCATTTCTCACCTGGACCATATTTACTAATCTTTCTTCCAAATGCCTTTCTGCTTGACCGAAAACATGTGTATCATCGAAAGCCAAAAAGAAAGAGAACCCTAATATATATTGTGTCCGATTCTGTACCAGGCCCTATGCTACTTTAGTATCTCATTTATTCTCACAGCAATTTTCTCGATTGCATATAAGCTGCCCATTTTTTAGATGAATCGACTTACGGCCTATGGAGATTTGTTGACTTTCCTAATGTCACACAGCCGGGGTCTGTCTCATGCACTCTTTAGTTGTGCGCCATGTGAACAACTAGCATTCTGGAATTGGCTTATATAGCTTTGTGGGAGTAAAAATCCCATATTTTTAGGTGGACATTTTAATGAGACAGGAATGATTTTTATGTTCAAATTTTGTTCCTTCTATTTAAAAAAAATCAGTCTCATTAGCTCAACTGCAAAACCAGCATTCAATCTTCTATCATATACCTAAATTTCACCTATATTTTTTTCTGTAGTTTATATCTCTGAGGCTATTTCTCTT
This sequence comes from Cheirogaleus medius, assembly GCA_008086735.1. NCBI lineage: Eukaryota > Metazoa > Chordata > Mammalia > Primates > Cheirogaleidae > Cheirogaleus > Cheirogaleus medius. The sequence goes on along the minus strand of VBSM01001265.1, from coordinate 42,581,434 downwards.
TCTCTCTGATTAGGAAGGCTCTTTGCACCAACTCTCGAATTCTGAGAGCCTTGAATTTTGATTACCTTTTGTGTTGATGTTTCTTTTTAACTGACATCAAGTCTGGGTATATGACCCACCCGCCCTCATCATGTCACTACTGCCCAGCAGTGTTTCCTGCAGGAACCCCAGCCACCACCCTGTGAGGTTGTATGCCCGGATTTCTTGAGATGGCACCTGTTCTCTTTTTACCCACCTTCCCACCCCACCATATTAGTTTCATTAGTTAGGCCACTTGGTTTTAAGTTACAGAAACCATCCTGAGATAGCTTAAGCAAAACAAACAAGGTCAAGAGTGCAGGGGAGGCTGAGAAAGCTATCCACACTCTCCACCTTCCATCTCTCATCTCCGCCCCCTCTCCATGGCTACTTAATTCTTCTCCCTCTGAGGATTGGCTTTATTTGGTCTCTGGTCCACATGGCAAAAGAATCATTTCCAGGTCCCAAATGTACATAGGACAATGCAGCTACCTGAAAAAACTAATTACCTTGGTCCAACTTCCACATTTCTGGGGAGAGAATTCTGAGTGGCCATAATAGCAGCGTTTGGTCCAAGCAACTGTGGCCAGGAATCTGCCACAGTTGGTGGTAGTATTCTTGCTCACAGTGGCTGCCAGGAGTCTATACTGTGGCCAGGAAGATAATATCGGAGTATGGAGGTGGGAGGTGGGAGGTAGGAGGGTAGCTTTAACAGAGGCCATTATAAAACTGGCTAGACTCTGATATGTCTTCTACTTTCTCGTCATTAAGCTATCCATTTTCTGAGACATCTACTGACAATGAGAAGGGTGAAGCCAGAATCAGAGACGTGAAGATCATAGTGATAGTTTGCAACAACCACCATGGGGTCTTGGCAGGGTGAGCACCATGAAGGCAGGGACCACACCCATATGTCCATAGCTGTGATCTCAGTGTCCAGCGTGGTGGCTGGCACTCCACGGAAATGGGAGGGCTGCTTATTAAATGATGCACAGTCCTCAAGGGAAAAGTATTTTTCATCGTACCCCCTAACCGGTGGAAAAAGAAGAATAAGAATGAAGAAAAGGAGATGAGAGAGAAGTATTCCCCAGGTGAACATAGCAGCAATGGCACTGGGTGATTTTCTCCACCAGATTGGCATGTCATGCATGTTCTGCTCCAAATGAGTGCTGGAGAAGCATTTGTAGTGTCTAGGATTTTGAAAGTGGCACAAGTGCTTGGAGAAGTCTTTTAATGACCGTTGAAGTAAATGCTATACATAATCCAAGAAGCTATGCATATTAAAAAATATATATTTGCAATGGAAAAGCCCTTCTCATAAAGGCAAGCTGGGAAATGGTGGGCAATTCCATGAGCTGTAAATAGACTATTATTGATATAAAAATCTTCATATTCTAAAATCACATTGTTCTGATTGTTTCCTGTACCAATCTAGATTATTGAAATGTAAATATTTTCAAAATATATATACGTGGGTGGATATTTTGTTAGAGGTTCTTGATTTATTTTTATTATTTTTTAATCACTGTCTATTTGCATGGTATACACTTTACTCAAGTAGGATTTATATGCCTTCTTAGATGGATGCAGCAAGTAGTTCTGTGGAGGGGATAGAGCAGGGACGTAATGAAACATCCTTTAGTTTGAGGGCAGGCAGATGAATTCTGTTAAGTTGTTATTTGATCTCAGTCAAGTGACTTTACTTAAAATGGGAGGTTTAAGTCAGTGATCTCTAAAAGATGCTTATACTCTATTATCTCACAATTTTTCAACCAAAAAGTATTTATTTAAGAGGAATAGTTTTATAGGAAGTAAATCTAAGAAATAGTTCTAAATATGAAGAAGACTTATGGGAGAAAAAAATCTTATTGTGACATTGTTTATAATAGGAGAATTACAGAAACAACCTAAATATACAACTTAAGAAAAATGGTCACATGAATTCATGGTCTTTCCCAGAAAGAATATGGCAAAGTGATCTGAAATTATGATTTTGAGAACTTTGTAAAAACCTGAAACTTACATAGTACTGTGCGCATGCCATACTCCTATACACAAACATATGAATAAAGGCTGTAAGAAATATATCAAAATGTTAACACAAATTGCAATAGGGCTAAGAGAACTGTTTCTGTTCTTTATTCTGTTGTCCATATTTCTGGTATTATGATTAATTGACAACTAAACATAAGCAAATAATGCCAGAAGAGGTTCAAATGGAAGGAGGGATAAAGAGCTAGGGCCTGATGTCAGACACTGTATTTATTTTAAAAATACAAGATTTAAGCAGGTGTGGCAAAGCGAACAATATAACATGATCACAGGTTAGAGCTGTAACATGTGGTCAGACCAAGGAGGAGATGTTGAGGAGCTGTGAGCAAGAGTGTGAAAATCAAGCCAAATTTAACACTGAATTCATGTGCTTCAGTGAAAGCATAGGATCTAAAGTAGGAAGATGATGGTGTCACCGTGCCTTGGGACAAGCCTCACTTAAAACACAACTCAACTGGAGTTTATTCAGAGAAGGCACAAAGGATGGTCAGGGAACCAGAAATAATAAGCAGGAAAAACTGGGGATATGCAGGTAAAAGAGAAGAAAACTCAGGGATTTAAATTCCTCTGGAGTTGCTATAATGAAAAGGGTGTAGACTGGTTCATAGGTTCACAAGGGAGAGAATTATGACCAATGAATGGAAGCTCTCAGAAGAGCTGTTTCAACATAAGAGATGTACTGCCCCATCATTGGAGATGCATGATGTGAATCTACAGTGATGAGAGTGTGAAGAACAATCTGAAGGACTGAACTGGGGAGGACAAAGACTTTTAAAGTTCCTTTCAGCCTTGGGCTTCACAGTCTCAAGAACTCTGGGGAAGCATCCAAAAGGCAGGGAGTCCAACAAGAAAACTGTATCCCATGACTCTTTTTCATAGGGCAACTCTCAATGACCTGTTTAATCTCATTATCTACTTAAGCCATCAACACAACTCAGAAACCATCTGCTTGTCCTGGTATTCCTATTTGGGCCACTGTGGTTTCTGTTCATGCTTGTATTGAGTCTACACTCTCCCCTGACAGAGAAACTCATGAAAAGGTTTTGTAACCCCCATAGTGAGCTCAGGTGAGTAGTCAGATCTAGGACAAATCAATAACAATGTTGGTCTTTCCATTTTTTTCCATTAGTAGAAGCAATGTTCATGCACTGAAGAAACATGTAAAAAATATATAGAAAAGTAAAAAGTAATCTATAAGTCAAATACAGCAGTGACCAAAGAAAGTTAACATTTCAGACTCTTTTTCTCTTATCTTATTCTGTGCCTTTGTTGCATTTAGATTTAATTTTAACATATGGCAGATCTTTCTATGTTCGAGCCTCCAATAAGTAAATGAGGATTTTCAAGTTAGAATCTTCTCTCCAGTGAAAAGGCTGAATAACCACCTGTAAGGAATACTGTATAGCAGGTGCTATAGGTAAGAACATGATCTAGACCAGTGTTTGAGAAACTTCTTCTGTAAAGGACCAGATAGTAAATACATTAGGCTCTGCAGGGAATACAGTCTCTGTTACAACTACTCATCTTCACTGTTGTAGCACAAAACCAACCAGAGACAAGATATAAACAAATGGGTATGGCTGTGTTCTAATAAAACTTTATTTATCAAAACAGATGGTGGGCCAAATTTAGCTTGTGGGCTATAGTTTGCCAACTGCTTTAAAGCAACCAAGAGGCCTAACCAAACCAAATAACCTGTTGAACTTTTAGAAGTTCCAAGACCCAATGGTGATATAGCACCTCTTGTATTTTCCTGGATACAGCTGGAACCCATTCTACTAAGTGAAGTATCTCAAGAATGGAAAAACAAGCACCACATGTACTCACCAGCAAATTGGTATTAACGGATCAACACCTAAGTGGACATATAGGAATAACATTTATCAGGTGTCAGGCGGGTGGGAGGGGGGAGGAGGGGATGGGTATATACAAACATAATGAGTGAGATGTGCAACATTTGGGGGATGGTCATGCTTGAAGCTCTGACTCAAGGGGAGAGGGGGGCATGGGCAATATACGTTACCTTAATATTTGTACCCCCATAATATGCTGAAATAAAAAAAATTAAAAATAAAAAAAATTAAAAAAAGAGCTGAAGGCCTCACTCAAAACAATTTAGGAAGAGTTTTGGCAGATTCTTAAAATGAATTAAGAGTCAAATTCAAGAACATCAAATCAGACAGGTCTTACCAGACAAATTCTAATTTTTGCTAACTAGGCACGAGGAACCCAAGATAGAAAACTGAAGGATAAATGGTCTTGAGAACAGAATGGGTTCACAGAATCAAGACAGGTCATTTGTAACATGGGAAGACAGAATCTGGGCAAAAGAATGGAGAGCAAATATTTGTAATGAATTTAGCTCAGTGCCTGGCATAAAAATGCTTGATAAATAGTGACAAAATTACTCACTTGTTCTGTCATATGCTAATTCACTCTGTCCATATAGTTATTCATCAGACACTTATTGAGCACTTATTATATGCCAGGAACTCTACTACATACTGACAATGCAATAATAAATAAGGTGTGTAACAATACCAAACAATAAAAATGAGATCATTTAGTAAACTGTCACAAACTAAGCTGCTCAATGCTAAGGTAAAGTTAGAAATTCGGTGCAGCAGGACTCTGGTGGGCGTGCACCTGAATGAGCTTGAGTGTCAAGAGAGCTGTCCAGAAAAGTTGATAATTGGCTGAGTCCTGAGCATGAACAGGGTCACGCTGGCAAGAGGTTTTGTATGAATAGGGAAAACATGTTTTTCTGGGCAGAGGGACCCTCATACTCAAGGCCTATGGGTGAGGGCAACTGCGTGGCTTTCTAGAGATGCCAATGAGTTAGTGCGTCTGGGCAGGAGACTGCAAGGTGGGAAGGCAAGGAAACTGGAATCAGATCCTGAAGGGCCTTATAGACCCTATTAAGAAGTTTTACCTTGACGCTCAAAGTGGGAAGCCATTTTAAGCAGAGAAATAACTTGATGAGATCTGCATTTTTTAAGAAAACAGCAAAAAAATCAAAACCTTGATAGTTACTTTTTGCTGAGGGCTGGCATTGGCCTCCGTAGGAGGGCAGGCCTCAACTCCCCAGAAAGGGTAGCTGCAAACTAGATGTATGGCGTTGCGGCTGCAGGAGTGGAAAGCAAGGCAGTTCTGACATGCATTCTCCCTTCCCCTCCACACCCAATACCCAAGCCCCACTTGCAAAGTGGTTCTACCAGAATGTGGCTAAACTATCTCTTGTGTTTCCATTTCCCCAGAAGTGATAATGCTCTTTTCCTCTTTCTCTTTACAGATCAATCTTTGAATGAGCCTGGATTTGTCACGGGTCCCTGGTGACAAACATTGAGCATATCGGTGAGTTACATGGTTCTTTACCTTCCATTTGTTACCTTTGGTCATGAGCGAAGTTATGGTGAGAGCTTGACTTGATTAATTTTCTTTATTCTTGGGTCATTTTGTATTCATGATTCTCAAGCCTCTCCCCAAAGTCTTTAGAATTCTGCCCACACCTGTACCTGGTCTATTATTCTAGGTGTATAGGTATACTGTACACCTTTGGAGGCCACAGTTGCCTTGCTAAAGAGTTGTGTATAAACCAAATATTCATGAAGCATATATAAAAGGTGAATCCCTAGAGAATTTTTATGTTCAAAGGCATCCTATTACAAAGTGACAAATATATCTGAAAAAGTAATCACTCCTTTTTGGTCTTATTCAAAAAGTGATCATTTATTTATACTGGAAGTATACCCTGTGTTCAGTAATGAAACTTTGCTACCGTAACTGCCTTGGTTTGATATGTTGTTGAAATGTTGGTGACAAGATACGGAGTTTATCCCAGATTGAAAAAAAAATCAAAAAGTAGACATTAAAATGAGATATTTCAAAACTTCCTGAAAAGATTTCTGGCCTTCACATAAGCTGCCTTCTCACGCAAGAATGAAATATATTTCTAGACATGTTATCTATTCTGGTTTCTTCTTCAGAGCCTGTTTTGTTGGTTTTGAATGGGATATTGTTCTGTGTTTTATGAGGGAAAGGTTGATTTGGAGTTTTGCTGATTGGGAGGCACAGTAGCTAGAGGTGTATGAAAAGAAGCTTGTCTTTCGTTACTGTAAAGAAAAGAGTTGATTCTGGAGACTGAGTTGTTCCTTGGTTTTTGCACAAAGTATTTCTTGATGCATAAATGCAGATTGGGAATAATAAATGTACTCAGAACGCACAGTTAACATATTTTTTTCATAACCACACATTTTGCCTGTACTACTAGCAATAATTTGGGGAAAACAGAAACAGGTTTGAAAAATATAATTCACTTTACAGTAATTGGTTTCTTTTTTGTAGTTTTCTTTTCTCCAGATTAACACCTTTGTCATTGTTTCACTACCTCTTTGTGTACTCTTAGAACAACAATTTTTGTTTTTTTCTGAGATAGCCATGATTTTCCATCCTGTTGTTCCCATTATTATATTTGGAGTTATAGGCCTTGTGCTCTGATTTTTGGTTCAGAAAATAAAATCAATATGTGCCCTCTACCATCCTCTTCACATACTCCTCCATCCCTTTCCATATCCCCATCAGCACACATCACAAATGACTTACTATTTTTACTTTTAGTTCTGAGCCAATTTCAGTTCTATTTTTCCCATCCAAATACAATATAATCACGTTTGGATTGTCTGCACATTGTTGGAAACATTGGTATGCTCAAAATCTTTTCATTTTTTAACATCATAAAAAACAAAATCAGAATTTCAATCACATTTGAAAAACATATTGTGCACATCTTAAAATCCCAGAATGCCACCTGAAATAAGTTGTGAGGAACATTTCAGTTGCATTCCTCTGCTCACCTGCAGGAAATTATTTACCTCTTAACCATCTTGTTTAACCTGGCTTAATTGCTAATATTAATATAGAACAGAGCATCGATTGTTTTAGTACAATTAATTATGTAACAGGGAAATAATATGTAACCTCGTTTGAAATCAGTTTTTACCTTTTTGGTAAGTGGTACAGAATGATTTCTCTGTAATCTCAACAAAAATATTTCTATGAATACTTTTTAAAACAATATAACGATAATAGTGCTAGCAACACCCAAATGATTATCCTTTTAGATGATATGTTTCGCTCTTTTTCCTCAGTTTTTTTTTTGAGTGGTCTGGTGGATTCTAACTTTGCAATGTGAGACACTTAAAATCTAAAAGACATAATCTAAGAAGCATAGTCAATGAATATTTCATTTCACTTGGAAGCTAAAGTTTACTAATTTAGAATTAAAGAAAAATATATCTTTTCTCATACAGCATTCGCCCTTAATGTTAAATATTCTTCTAGCCACTTGATAATTCATATCTGTTTATTTTTTTAAATTTCTATATTGATATGAAATGAATGTTGTCAAATAATTATATGTTATTCTGCAGTGGTATTGCTATCATATGCTATATTTTTCTTCATTCAGGGATTGAACCACTGGTATCTGTCCTAAAAGGTATACTAATATCAGGAGTACAAATCTTTCTCCTCATAGCTAAACCTTGTTCTTCATCAGTTTAAACAGTTTGAGCCAGAAACTCGATTTCTTAGTTCAGTTCTGGAAACTACATGGTTCTAGTTATTACTTTTGCCTGTCAGGGTGGTGACTTGGGTTAACCATTTGATGCTGGAGCCTCCAAAGATCAGGATTAAGACAGTTGTGGAGCTGGCAAGTGTCATACTTCCTTAACTTTAAGACAGGTCAATTATGAAATGAATTGTTAATTCAGTAATAGTATTGGGGAGGTCAGTTATTGGCAGTAGAGGGGTAAAAATAAATGTGCAAATTAACTTCAAAAAATCTACTCAACAGCATTCATTTATCCACCCATATACACATCACTTATCTTAAGTGTCACTATCAAAATTTGAGTCTAATCCTCCTTAATGCTTACAATTCTTCAGAATCCCTTTTGGCCATTTGCAGTTTTGTATTGCATGGTAGGGTGATCCTAATTTTCACCTCTGGCCATCTTTAACACCTTTACAATTGACAGTGTAATTTAAAAGCGAATGGGAAGGGACCACAGTTTGATCTACATTGGCTATATGGTTAAACTCATAGTTTCCCCCCCTTAATTAAACTAATTATCTCCAAAGGTTAAATAGTTTCTGTTAAAAGTCATCCTTAGCCTCTGTCAGATACCACAGGCACCTAAGTTGTAGTTCTTCTTGAAACATGGCTTGTCAACATCAACCTCTACTAGAGTTGAAAATTCTGTGAACCACTCGAAAATACTAGGTGGTTTCCAATGCCTTTAATTGCACTGCTTGGAATATTCAGGTCATCCTGTGCACGTATTAATGTTTCGCTATGGTGTGACATCATAGTACAACCTTTCTGAGGACATTTTGAGCAATTATTATAAATCTAGATTCAATGTAAAATTCAAACACATATGGTGCTACCAGTGCAAATATCTCATCTGAGCTGTCAGTTTGAACAGATCTACCTTCTACACATTGCCAAGTTCATACATGCACAGGCAATAACAACTCTGTCACAAATTAGTCCTCTGCCTCAGAGCTAAAGTGTCCTTTCTGACATCCCTTGTAAGATACATTCAGATTTCAGAATCATTAAAATTTGAAAATGTGTTCCTCTTAGAATTAAAGAAATAGAGCAATTAACAGTTCAAGGGACAAGTATCTCCTGTAAAAACACAAAAAAGGACCTAGGCTATGAGCATTCACTCCAGTACCCACAGAGACTATTACCTATAGTGTCTTCCTGTCTTTTGTTCTCATCCTAATCCTCTTTCTTTCTCCTTCTCCCTTTCCTGAATAGTTGTATACATATGCCTTTCTCCCTCTGTTTAGCTGTTTATCTTTCTCTCCAGAAGAAAACAAACTTGCTGCTGTTTGTGTGATAATTTTTATTCCAGCTGTATATGACTACTTGGGTGGGAATGTCAGGGTGTCTATTTACTGTGGTGTATAACTAGGGTGACCACACAGCCAGCCGGGGGCAGTCCATCTGTGCCTGTTGTCCCCATATAATTATGAGCAGGGCTCTATTTTAGCTCTAAAAGTGCCCTGGTTTGCTTGCTAAATTCCATGAATGGATAAGGGCTCCGAACCAAATCATAACATGTTTCCAGGTGAGCAAATGCCTGCAAAGTCCTTATGGCCATCAACACATGCAGCTGGACGATATGGAAGTATCGTTTTCTCCATGTCAGAAAGAAAGAAAAAAAAACCTGAGTATAAGTTAACCAAGGAAACTGAGGAAGAGATTTGGAGGTGACAAGGACTCTTGGAGGCAGACCTGTGTGGTGAGAAATAAGGTGGTGAGGCAATAAGGAGATAGGTGGGAAACCAGGCAGGAGGCCCTAGTTGTGCACCAGCCCTGTGGAGCTCAGGCTTAACTCTTGTAGGGTCACAGTCTGTTTTTTATGAATATCACAGTGGCTCCAGCACCTCTATTTTTCTCATTCTTTTCCTTTGGGGTTTTCCTCAGTGCCTGGCAGTGTTATTTTGAGACCTGTCAGGCTCTCCATTAGGCAACTACACAAGGGCCTTTCTCTATGCTGAGGCTGATTTTAAAAGCAGAACAGCATATTCTAGGGAATCAGGATCACCCTGGGATCGTCAGAGATCCCAAGCCAAGAGAAAGGCAAGACTCCCAGGACAGAGTCTCAGCCACCAACGTACTTTAAAGCTGGGACAGGTTCTGTGCATTGTGGAGCAAGGAGGATGCCCTTACTGTGGCGCCACCTCCACTTGCTTTTCTCTCTCTCTGCCCCCCACTTCCGTGTTCTTCTCTATTTGTCTTCCAGTCCTACCCAGACTCCTCCAGGCTCTCTCTCGCCACTAATTGTAACACCTTAGATAGAATTTGACAACCCCTCTCTCTGTTTCTTAATTTTAAAAATCAGCAAATTGAATATTTTAAATTATCTCTAAATGGAATCAGAGGAAAAATTGTGTTGATTTTGAACAAAAGTATGTTTTATTTATTTTACTTTTAATTCATATGTCACTAGCTCTTTAGGTAAAAATGGCTTTTGTTCCAATGTGCAAGCTTTTAATGATCTTTTTTTTTTTTCCTCCTCTCTCATAATTTGGCTAAGATCTCCAAGCCTGAGACTTAAAAAACAAGCTCCTTACAGAGAAGGAGGCCTAGGAATCATGTTGATTACGAGGTTTAGGCTACATATTGTGGAGAAGATTGTACTCAAATAGGCAGCAGCGTGTTCTAGAGACCACTCAAGCATCTCTTGAACCAATATTTACAGGGTGTCTACTGGGTACCAGATGCTGCTGCCCTGGTGATTCAGTGAAAAAGATGATTAGATAGAACTCAAAGATGGAACCCAAAAATCAATAAACAGCATAGGTGTAGAAGACAGATCTGAATTCAAAGTCTGACTTTACCATATACTAATATAATTCTGCAAAGTCACAGAATTGCTCTGACCCTCAGCTTTTCTAGTGGGGATGAACGTGACTACTCAGAGTTAAATGATTTATTTGAGTTAATTTTGCACATTGTTGGAGGAAGGGATTGATTGTCATATATTTTTGTTTTTATTTTTGGTGATATTCAGTTATTCTAGCATACTTGTTAAAAATAATTTCTTTTCTGGCTACTGACAAAAAAAAAAAACACCAGAAAATAGCATGTTGGGGAGGATGTGGAAAAATTGGAATCCTTATATACTATTGATAAAAAGGTAAAATGTTACTGTCACTGTGGAAAAAAGTATGGAAGTTTCTCAAAAAATTAAAAATAGTATTACCATTTGATTCACAATTCCACTTCTGAGTATATAGTTAAAAGCTTGAAAGCAAGGTTGCAAAGGATATCTGACACCCACGTTCATAACTATTCACAGTAGTTAAATTCTGAATACAACATAAGTGTCTAAAGACAGATGGATGGGTGAGCAAAATATGACATATACATACAAAGGAATGTTATTCCACCTTAAAAAGGAAGTAAATTCTTATATATGCTGAAGGGATGAACTTTGAGAATATTATGCTAAGTGAAATAAGCCAGTCATAAAAAGACAAATACTGTACGATTCCACTTACATAAGATAGAGAAATCAGGAAGTAGAGCAGGGGTTTGGGAAATGTGGTTTAATGGATATAGAGTTTTAATTTTACAAGATGAAGAGTTAAGGAGATTGATGGATGATGGAGATGGTTACACAATAATATGAATATATACGTCATTGAATTATCATTTAAAAATGGCTAAGAGAGTAAATTTTCTGGTATGTGTATTTTACTGCAATAATAACAGATTGGAAAAAATTTCCTTTCCTCATTGGGCAGATTTATTGTTTTTCCTGAAAAAGAAAATGACCATAGAAATGAGGTTCTCTTTCCAGCTCTCTATTCTATACCATTGATCTATTTCTTGATCTTTATGTCCAGATCACCTTATCTTGAATACTGTAGCTTTGCAGTCATTCTTGAAATCAGGTAGTATTATTCCCCCAACTTTGTTCTTTCAAGATTTCTTTGGATATCCTTGCATTTCCATATAAATTTTAGAATCAGCTTGTCAATTTCTACAACAACAACAAAAAGCCTCCTGGGATTTTGACTGGAATCATGTTGAATCTATAGATCAATTTAAGATGAGTTAATATCTTAAGAAATTGAATATGGTATATCCTCCATTTATTTAGATCTATTTTCGTTTCTCTCAATAAGGTTTTGTAGTTTTCAGTGTAGAGGTTTTCCACATCTTTTGTTATATTTATTCCAAAGTATATTATATTTTATAACACTATTGCAAATGCAATGTGATTTTTATATATTAACATTGTACCCTACTATTTTACTAAATGCATTTATTAGGTCTAATATATGTATTATAGTTTCCTTTGGATTTTCTATGTAGATGATTATATTACTTGCTAATAGAAACAGTTTTACTTCATTCACTTTATTCCAATCTCACACCATTAGGTATGATATTTGTTGTTATATGGCTTCTGGTACAGCCTTTTATTAGCCTATAGAAATTCTCATCTATTCCTAGTTTTCTGAGAATTTTTATTATCACGAACGGGTTTTGAGTTTTGTAAATTTCTTTTTCTGCATCCATTGAAGTGATCATATGATTCTCCTATATTATGTTAATGTGGCGGATGTTAAAACAACCTTGTATTATAGAAATAAAACCTACCTAGTCATGATTTATTATCCTTTTTTCTATTGCTGATTTAACTTGCTAATCTTTTGTTATGTATTTCTTCATATATGCTCATAAAGGATATTGGCTTAATTTTTTTAAATGTTTTGTCAAGTTTTGGTGTTATGACTATGCTGGCTTCATAAAACAGGTTGGGAAGTTTTTCCTTCTCTGTTTTCTGAAATAATTTACGTAAGATTGATTTCATCTCTTCCTTTAACCTCTGATAGAATTTTATTTCTTTCTTTGATATTGGATAAGATTCACCATGAAAACCTTCCAGGCCTGAAGTTTTCTTTATGGGAGGATTTGATAATGATTCAGTTGCTTATTAGATATAGGGCTATTCAGATTTTCTGATTTTTCTTGTGTCAATTTGATAAATAGTATTTTCCAAGAAACTTGTTGAATTCTTAAGTTGTTGAATATGTGGCATAAAGTTATTCATAATATTCTTTTAATATCCTTTAAATATCTATAGGATGTGTAGTAATAATTCCTCTTTTTCACCTGGTATTTGTAATTCATATTTTCTCACTCTTTTTCTTGATCAGTCTAGATAGAATTTTACTAAGTTTCTCAATCTTTTCAAAGAACCAACTTTGGGCTTTGTTAATTTTATTTATTATTTGCCCATTTTCTATTTGCTTTATTCCTAAACTTATTATTTCCTTTTTCTACTAACTTTACATTTACTTTACTGTTCTTTTTGTGGCTTTTTAAGGAAATACCAGAGGACACTGAGTTTTTTTAACCTTTCTTCTTACTTAATATAAGCATTGAAAGCAATAATTCCCTCTAACCACTGTTTTAGTTCAGTCCTGCAAATTTTGATGTTATATTTTTATTAGAATTCAGATCAAAATATTTTCTAACTTCCCTCATGATTTCTTCTTTGATCCATGTATTATATAGAAGTGTTTTGTTTGATTATCAAATATTTGAGATATTCCAAAGTATTTGATTGTTATTGACTTCAATTTAATTACGTCGAGGTCAGAGAACATACTCCATGCACGTTCAATCCTTTTCAATTTAATGACTTTTTTAATTTTTGGCTCAAAACATGGACTATCCTCATGAACAGATGCACTTGAAAAAAATAGTATTTTGTATTTAGAATGAAGTGTTCTATAAATATCAATTAGGTCAAAATTATTGATAATGTTCAAAACATTTATCTCTTTTACTTTTTTTTTCCTAGTTGCTAAGAGAAGGTTGTTAAAGTCTCCAGCTATGACTGGAATTATCTATCTCTTCCTTTAATCCCATCAATTCTAAATGTCTTCTTGATGAGTTCCTTTTATCATTATAAAGATGTTTTTTATCCTTCCTAAAGCTCTTTGTCTTGAGGTCTGTATCAGTCAGGGTCCAGAAATCACATAGAATTTGAACAGGGCAAACTTAATATAAAGAATTATTCATTAGTTATAAGGGATTCATTACTAAGGGACAAACAGAACTCTAAAGACACAAGAATGGAAGATATAGAGAGCAGCCACTACCTCTGGGGTTGAGAGATAGTACCCAAGGAAGGTGCGTGTTTTGAAGAGGCCCCTAAGCATGAGACTCAGACCTTGCTGGAAATGTGACTTTGGCATACTGGATGGCAGAGAAGTTCATGGAGTTACCACAAAGTGGAGCTGGCAAGCAGGAAACAGCATACTGGGGTACTGGTGAAATTCATTGGGAAACTGCCTTCTGAGATGTCCTGGGACTCCCTAGAAAGCCACTCTCTGAGGCACCCACTGAATTCTCTGGGAGATGCCTGCTGGGTGCTGCTGAAACTCACCGGAAAGGTGCTTCCTGGGGCACCCACAAGAGCCATTGAGTGTCAGCTGGTACATACTAGCTAGGAAGCTGTGACTGGAAGGGTGCCACTGGAAGTCAGTGGAGACTGAGCACCACTGGATGCCCTGCACACACACTGCTGGCCACCCATGCCACTGGGGAAAGAGAGGGGAGACACACACCAAACCCCAGAAAGAAAAGCCCTTTCCTCCAGCAGTGTCCCTGCAGCACCCTCTACTGGCAAAACATAACAAAGGCGGTGAAGGTGAAGCATTCACAGGGTCCACCTCCAGTGCCACAGAGCTGGCCAAAGAAGGATGGATTTGGAGCTGAGAAACAATATAATTGATACCTGGCAAAGGGAGTAGTTTGTTTAATATTAAATCAGCTATTCCAGCTATTTATGTGTACTGTTTGCATGGTTGTCTCTTCCCACCCACTTATCTTCAATCAATTACTTCTTTTAGACAGCACATACAGTTACTTTAGATTTTGCTTTTTTAAAAAAATGCATTCTGTCAATATCTGGTTTTCAGTTGAAATGTTTAATCCATTCACATTTATTGTAATTATTGGTATGGCTGGTTTTAGTTCTACCAGTTCACGATTGCATTTGTTTTCTCTTTGTCTCTTCTGTTTTTGATTCTTTCTTCTTTACTACCTACTTTATGGAGTTTTGGAACAACTTTTAAAACTAAATTTTATCTTATTTCTTGGTTATCTTATCTCTTTGTATTATTTTATTTTTCTTTTTAGTGACTGCTCTAGGGATTATAATATACATTTTTCTCTCCACTTAGAGTTAATAATGTAATACTGTCTTGTCATAAAATATAATAGAAACCTTGCAACCCCATATTTCCATCTACCACACCTGACTTTCCTTTATGTTATAGTGGCCACATTATGATAACAATAGCATTATAGCCCACTTAAGGCAGTGTTATAATTTTTGCTTTATTTTAAATAAATTAAGAGAAAAATCTAGTCTATTATATTTAACCAGATATTTACAATTTCCAATGCCAGTGCCTTTTATTCCTTCCTAAAGACTGATATTTCCATCTGGTATCATTTTTCTTCAGCCTGAAGCATTTCCTTTATTATTTCATGTGGTACAGATCTTCTGACAATAAATTTTCTTAGTTTTTTTAAATCTTAAAATGTTTTTATTTCACCTTTATTCCTGAAAGAAAATACCATTGGATATTCTTACTCTGAGCAATTTTTTAGTACTTTAAAGATATTTGCATCACTCTCTGATTCTGTATGAAATCAGCAAGATTTTGAATCGTTATTGCCCTTTATGTAATGTGTCATTTCTCTCTGAATGTTCTAAAGGTTTCTCTTTATCTTTGGTTTTGAGCAATTTGAGAATGATTTCCCTAGAAGTGATTTTCTTTGTATCTATCCTGCTTGGAATTCTCCAAATTCTTGAATCTGTAAATTTACATCTTCCACAAAGTTTGAGAAATTCTAGCCATTATATCTTTAAATGTTTTGTTCTGCCTCCTTCTGGATATCATTTTCTTATCATCCCATAGTTTCTTGAGTCTCCTTTCATTTGTTTCAATTTTTTTTACTCTTCGGTTTGCATAATATTAATATCTACAGACTCTTTCCTTCATCATCTCCATTCTGCTATTAAATCCACCCAGTGAATGTTTATTTCACATACTATACTTTTCAGTTCTATCATTTCCATTTGGTTCTCTTTGGTGGTTCTTTCTTTGCTGAGATTTTGTGTCTTTTTATTCACCACAAGCTTATTTTCCTTTACTTCATTGAGCATAGTTAAAATAACTGCTTTAAAATCCTTGTCTGCTAATCCAACACGGGTAATCTTAGGGTCAATCTCAGTTGATTATTTTTTCTCTTGCAACTGGGTCACAATTTCCTGGTTGTTGATAATGATGTAATTTGAGGTCTTATCCTGGACGTCGTAAATATTATATTGTGGAGCCTCTGGATTCTGTTATAGTCCTGAAGAATATTGATTTTTTGTTTGTTTGTTTTAGCAGGAAATGAACAGGGTATCAGTCAGGGTTCTCTAGCACAGTGGTCCCCACCTTTTTGGCACCAAGGACCAGTTTCATGGAAGACAGTTTATCCAGGGGGCGGAGGGGAAGGCAGTGGAGCTCAGGCAGTAATGTGTGCCGCGGTTCCTAACAGGCCATGGACAAGTACCAGGCCACGGCCCAGGGGTTGGGGACCACAGCTCTAGAGAACCTGGAGAACCAATGGGATATATATGAGGTATATACATAAGATATACATATATATAAGATATATATGTATTATAATAAAAGATTTATTTTAAGGAATTGGCTTGCAGAGTTGTTGGACTGTCAAATCTGAAGTCTATAGGGCAAAGGGCACGCTGAAAGCTGGAAACTCAGGCAGGATTTGATATTGCATTCTTGAGGCAAAATTCCTTCTTCTCCAGGAAACCTCAGTTTTCGCTCTTAAGGCCTTCAACTGAAGCCCACCCACATTATCAAGGGTGATAGCTTCTACTTAAAGTCAACCTGTTGTAGGTGTTAACCATGTCTATAAAATTCCATTACAGCAATTCCTGCATTAATGTTTGATTAAACAACCGTATACCACACGACTAACCATCACACTTGGTCAGACTCACACTGCAACCTTCCACACTGGCAGAGTGTGTGTGTGTGTGTGTGTGTGTGTTCTTTAAGCCTTAGATACAAGCTGCTTCAGTCTGCCCCACACATGCAGGGTATGCCAGAGACTTGGAAAGAGTTTATAAACAGAATTTGACTCTCTCTCTCTTCCAAGATTCCTTCCTCACTTTTCAGTGGCTGTGGTTAGCTTGAACTCTGTTATTTGGTTCTTTAGGCTGGAAAGACTGTGGGTTTTGTATCACAGGTTTACTGACTCTGCATAATACCAGTGTGGCCTGTCCTCAGGTTAAAAGCTGTAAAAATGAAAAGCACACTCCATGCTACTCCTTTCCTCTGGACTTTTTATTTCCCTCCAGAATCTGCCTGCTTTTTTGGCCATTTTCCAGTAACTTTAGATCATTGTTTTATTTTTGGTTTTGTTTTTATGTTTAGTCCACAGTTTACAGTTGTTATCGCGGAAGGGTTGGGATCAGATTGGGTTTACTCGGCTATGCCAAAAACAGAAACCCAACATATATCATGAGTAGCAAATGAGACAGTGAAAGAAAAAGCTTGGCATGTCTCTAGCACATAGCGAGTGGTCAATAAATGATAGCTATTGCAATTATTAGGATGAGTAGCTAGCAGAGTAGTTGTTCTGGGTAACCATTTGTCTCATAGCCAAACTCTAGGTGGCTCTAGGAGTTCAGGGAGCAAGAAGTCCTGATTCCTCAGTAGATAATCCCTCAGGAGCAAGGCAGGGAGTCGGGGTCATAGCCAAGCTTGTGCAGCCCCTTCCAGGACCTAGTGCTAACTGGGAAACTGAGGCAGTCATCCAATCGTAAAGATAAGACTAATGTAGAAATTTTTCCAAAAGCAGTAAGAGGATCCTGGGACTTGGCCGGGACTCAAGGCTGGACCGCAGGCCCCGTACTGTAATGTAAGCTTCATAAGGGCAGGAACTTTGTCTGTGTTATTAATGTCTGTATCCCCAGCGTCCAATCCAGCGCTTGGCACATACTAGGTACTCCATAAACATTAGTTCAAAGAATGGATGAAACTTCAGAGAGCAAGACTTGTTCAGATGCCTACTTGATAATGAGTTTGAAAATGTTTCTGCAAGTGAATACTTCCTCGGAAAAGGAGAGAGCCGAGTCTGGGGGCAGGACAAATGACCAGAGGCAGCAACTAAAAAGGCTGAAAAGAGCAGACAAAGCCCTTCTCCACAGAGCTTCCATGCATTGGCTGGGCCAGAGGAGAGAGTGTTTGCCTCGGCCGGTCCCAGGGCTGGGAGGCACCGAGGCTGCGTGCGCGGCCAGTGGGCGGCCTCTGTTTGACATCCTGTCCCCATCTTGAAGCAGTTTCTGGTCATTTGTGGCTTGGCACTACCAACACACGGCCTTTGCCAGACCCTCGCTTTCTTTCATGTCTGAGCCCTAACACCCTAAAAAACAATCTTGAGCCTATTGATTCTGCTTCTTCATTTTCACTTATGTCATCAAAATGTTCACTTTAAACATATCACTGGCAATCAGAGGAATTGTCAACTGTCGGTCCGGGCGATGAGTCAGCTCCTTCTGCGTTATTTTCCCGACCGCTGCACTGATTTCTCTGTCACTTCCACGTCCCCTCAAGCTGTCCCAACTACAGAATCTTTGCACTGAGCCAGGAGCAGTAACCATTTTTTTTAAAGCGGTCTAATTATATATATATATATATATATATATGCGTTCCTTGTAAAAGATTGGGGCAATTCTGATCAATATAGATAAATCTATAGAAAATACCACCACCCAGAGATAAGCACAGTCAACATTAATCCTTCCTTTTCATGCTCTTTCTCTAACACTATGTTTTTATGTGGTTGAGATCACAGTATAGAACAGTTTTGTATCTACTAGTTCACTGACTACAAAAAGAAATTCCATGTTATTAAACAGTATTCGTTTATACAATTATAATATGTATAATCATCCATGCAGTCAAGAAAAGTATTCCTTGAGCACCTGCCATGTGTCACGCACTGCAGATGTCTAGCAAAGAAGACAAAGCCCTGCCCTCCTGCAGCTTACACTGCAGAGCAGGTGACCCATGGTGACAAATGGCCTTCTGAGTTGTAAGGGCAGTGAGGAGACTAGAGCAGGGTGAGAGGCCAGCGTGCTGTTTGAGGGAAAGCCTGTCTGACAAAGTGACAATGAAGCAAAGGCCTGATTAAAGAGAGGCTCTATAATGCTCCGTGAAATGCATGAATAATAATTCACATAGCCACACACCTAATATTAAACATTTAGCCGGCTCGCGGTATTTCACTATTACCACCGCGGAGGAGCACTTTGAGGTCAGCAAGCATTCTAAGTGGAGCGCTACTTGAGGCTCTCACTGCTACTCACAGAAACTAAAGCTTCCAGAAAGAACTGAGCTAACAAGAGGAGAAAGGGGAGGAGAGAAAGAAGATAGGCATTCAGAGGAACCAAGGGCAGAAATAAAGAGAAGCGAAAAAAAGAGGGGAGGCGGTGATGTGCCTGTGTGTGTGTTTGTGTGTGTGCACGTGTATGTATGTGTGCACGTGTGTGTATGTGTGCACGTGTGTGTATGTGTGCACGTGTGTGTGCGTGCACATGTGTGCGATGTCATGGTGCCTATGCCCGTGAGTAGCACCCAATAAGGGGATGAAGAGAAGGTATTTCCCTGAAAGAGCAAAGTTTCAGCAAGAGTTTCTATGTTATTGGCTAAAATAGGACCAGATGTTAGGCTTTCTTACAATAGCCTAATATTTATTGACATTTGATAGATGTTTTCCCTAATACTGCCTCTTGCCCTCCTCCATACCGCACTCTTGCTGCCGATGGCTAGCCAGAAGTAATCACTCCCTTCTTTAATCTCCCATAGAATTTTGTCTGTGTCTATCGTGGTTCTTGGTAATTAGAAGAGTTTAAAAATATATATATTTGCTGAATGAATAAACACCTTAAGAATGACATTTAACATGGTCTACCTTGTATAATAGTTACATGCATCTTTCTCCCCCCATGTGGTGATGTCAGGTCCTTGAGAAACAATTTTCATCTTCTATGTTTCCAGTATTTGGTGCAGTACAGAAAATTTTGTGCTAAGGGAACAAGGGGAAAATGGAGGTATGGGTAAGACAAAGAGAATTTGAGTCAGAAAATGAAATTAAACAAAGGTCATTGCAGCAGGGACCAGGAACAGAAAGAAAAGAGAACTGAACGAAAGAGAAGCAGCAGGGGTACCCTGACAGACAAACTTTGATCCTGAACTGTCCTCTGACCCAGCCAGGAAGCAGCCTGTCTACTACTGCTGGGTCAGCCATGGGGCGTGGCACGTCTGAACTGGATTCCTCGAGAGACAGCTTCTCTACTCTACGGAACAAACGATGCCTGTCAAGCACTTCAGAAGTCGTTTCATGCTTTTAAGCCCTCCTTGTAATCAAAACTCCCTCTCAGGTGACCACAACCTCCCTCGGGTCCCGATAGCAACCAGCATCCTCTGCGTATCTGATCAGCTTCACTTGCTGCTTGTGTCTGTGCACTCAAGGCAGCCGTCTGTGTTGCAGCTCAAGGCACATGGCTGCCCAGGGCTATGTAACGCCATAGCTTCCTGATTCATGGACAGCCAAACCTTTCCGCTGTTCTGTCTCCATAGTCACAATGCCAGCCACGTGCCATAATGGACAGCTTGCACACCGTATTCAGTGCATGTTTATGGATACCTTAAAACTTCTAGGTGGAAGTATGACCTCCTAGAAACGGATTCTAGGCATGTGATTTAGAATAGCTGACTTAGATTACACATGAAGTGTGTCAATTCTTTTTTGGAAGCTATTTCTGCCATTTTTATCTATTTCTCCTTTAGCGTTCTTACTGAAGCCCAGGGAGGCAATTGCGTGGACTAGTTTACAGCACAGGATTCATGTGGAAACTAACCCGGGTTTGAATTAGGGCTCTGCAGTTTCTTTGCTCTGTGATTCTGGTCTAGTTACTTAACTTCTCTGCTCCTTATTTTGCTTATTTTGAAATGAGGAATAATAATGTCCCACCTGTGGTGAGAATGATACAAAATGATAATTGTAAAACTCCTAACATACCCATAATAGGTACTCAATAAATGGTGGAAATGGTGGTGGTAGTTTATGTTGCAGATTTTGCTGTTACTTTTATAATTCTTATTTCTTTTGCACTGGAACCAGATAGGCCGTGACTTTCTCCTTCTTTATAGTATAAATGATTTGTTCCTTACACTAGTCATTAGCCTCCATTATGGTCTTATTTATTCCTCAGTATAACTCTGAATGGAACTGAGTCCTTGATGTTGGGAGAGACAGAAGATCCTTCTGGAAGAGGTGGCCTTTTTTGCCAGGCTGTGAAGGAAGGATATCATGATTTCATGGCAGGGTGAAGTGAGAAGAAGAGCTAGGCAGAGGGTGGTTGTTGTGGGTCCCTGCAGTCTCCATGCAGTATGGCCCAGGCATGAGGTTTAGCTATTGATCTCCACCCTGGGAAGTCCAGCTAGCTTGTCGAAGACCTTTAATGCCATTATAAGTATCATGCACTTTAGCACATTATAAAGCTTGTGTTAAAGAACTACAGTGAGCTGGTGATGGCAGCAGAGTTCAAGGACTATAAAGTTGGATCTGAAGTAAGAAGACAGCGTTTGTGGGATCCAGGGTGCATTAGTAATATTTCGGGTGGAAGCACCATTAATCACAAGCTACAGCTCTGTGTCTCTACTGTACTTAAGCCTTCTCCTAATGGGACTTAACCTTGGAATCAGCGACTTTTTTATAGTCCAAACCATCTGTGTATTAGTCATGCTACCTAATATCTGTGTGCACGCCTACACACACACACACACACACACACACACACATACACATTCACAAGATCAGGCCTCAACATCAAGTGCCTTCTTAATGCTTGACTTTTTCTGAACTCTTGTGCCTCTCTTCCGAATAAATGGAAGTGTTGAGTGAAATCCATATATTTGTAAGCTGGATGAATCAAACCATGAGCAAATCAACCAAACATTGCTCTGGATAGTACTTTAATTTCTGCTTATGAAAGCGTAATTCATTTGCCAAATATGTGTTAAGGGTAATGCATAGCAACTCACAATTAAAGGCATGTTAGGAGAGTGCCTCTCAAATATTTGTTTTACATTAAATGAACCATGTTTATTTATCTTGAGGTTTTTTTTCTTTTTTTTTTTTTTTGGACCAGAACACATGGAAATACTTTTACCACACATGGCAAAGCAATAGCAAATCTCTGTGCATCCTTTGTGTTTGTAAATATGATTGCTAATATTTTTACACCCAAATGAAGTTGATAGAAACAAATATAATAAGCCTGAGATTGAGAACGTGAGTGTATACATGAGCAAAACTCTTACAATTTGTTGAATGATGGTTGGCAGTAAAATGATTAATATAATTATTTTATTTTTAGACAAATTTTACACATGGTATAAAATTTATAAATCTAATAAAGGTAAAATAAAATAAAAAGTAATTCTCTCTCTCTTTAACTGCCTTTGAAGCCCCACTGTCCAGAGCAAACCATTTTTAGTTGTTTTGTTTTTAGTTCTTTGGCAATTACCGTGATAATGTTAAATAATTTCTTTATGCTTTTACTTCATGACTCATCCGCTGCAGACTGTATCTGGGGCTCCTTTCGTTAAAAGAGGGATTTGGGATACTTGTGTTACCTTCCTCCCGTCCTCCCACCCTTCTGGAGCTTTTATTGTTGTTACTATTGATGTATTTTCCTGTTCCGTTTTGCTAGTGTTTAACTTTATAACTACAAATGGTAAACTTAAAACTCTACTTCTTTAACTCTCATTTGAGATAGAATTGATTGATTTGCCAGTCTGCGAGATGAGAAAACTAGTTCCCCTACACTTTGCTTCACCTTTCCTTCCAACTTTAATCAGCTTTGCTATTATTTTTTTCTTTTCTCTAAATTTTAATTATATTTATTGAATATTATCAAATTGTTTTTTATTTCTATCATACTATCTTCTTTTTTTCTTATATTTTTTTATTTCAGAATATTACAGGAGTACAAATATTTTGGTTATATAAATTGCTTTAGTACTGTTTGAGTCAAAGTTATAA
This sequence comes from Cheirogaleus medius, assembly GCA_008086735.1. Taxonomy (NCBI): domain Eukaryota; kingdom Metazoa; phylum Chordata; class Mammalia; order Primates; family Cheirogaleidae; genus Cheirogaleus; species Cheirogaleus medius. The sequence continues at coordinate 42,558,621 of VBSM01001265.1, read as the reverse complement.
GTGTGTCCATCACCCAGATAGTGTGCTTTGTACTCATTGGGTGTGAATTTGCCCATCCCTCCTTCCCCCTCCCACCTGCTGGACTTCCAATGAATATAATTTTCATATGTGCCATAAATGTTGACCAATTAGTTCCAATTTAATTGTGAGAACATGTGGTGTTTGTTTTTCCATCCTTGCCATACTTCGCTTACAAGAATGGTTTCCAGTTCCATCCAGGTTAATACAGAAGATATTAATTCACCATTTTTTATGGCTGAGTAGTACTCCATGGTATACATATACCACATTTTATTAATCCTCTCATGCACTGATAGGCACTTGGGTTGTTTCCACATCTTTGCAATTGTGAATTGTACTGCTATAAACATTCTAGTACAGATGTCTTTTTTATAGAATGTCTTTTTTTCCTTTAAGTAAATACCCAGTAGTGGAATTGCTAGATCTAATGGTAGTTCTACTTTTAGTTCTTTGAGGTATCTCCATTCTGCTTTCCATAGATGCTGGACTAGTTTGCAGTCCCACCAGCAGTGCATGAGTGTTCCTGTCTCTCCGCATCTACACCAGCATTTATTGTTTTGGGAATTTTTGACAAATGCCATTCTCACTGGAGTTAAGTGATATCTCATTGTGGTTTTGATTTGAATTTCCCTGATGATTATAGATGTTGAGCATTTTATCATATGTTTATTGGCCATTAGTCTATCTTCTTTTGAAAAATTTCTGTTCATGTTTTTTGCCTACTTTTTAATGGAGTTGTTTGATTTTTTCTTGATTTGTTTGAGTTCTTTATAGATTCTGGTTATCAGCCCTTTATCAGAGCTATGCTATCATTTTTACTTTGTCAAGGTTTTAGGGTTGCCAGAGAATATTCAGGATGCCCAATTAAATTTCAAGTTCACATAAACAATAATTTTTAATATAACTATTGTACCAAATATTGCATGACACATACATATACTAAAGAAATATTTGTTGCTTATCTGAGATTTCAATTTAACTGAACACCCTGTATTTTTACTTGCTAAATCTGGAAATGCTACAAGGTTTATAACATTTCCATTCTCTTCTAAAACTGAACACACGGTGATTTCTTGTTTTATCTTTAGGCTAGTTTAAAAACACTGAAAATCATTACATTTCACAACCTCACTTTCTACTACATAAAAACTTCCCTCCCTCCCTCTCTCTCCCTCTCTCCCTCTCTCTCTCCCTCTCTTCCTAACTTCTTTCTTTGCCTTGTGTCTCTGAGCTTTCAGTCCATCCTCCTGCAAACCCATACTGCCCCCAGAGAGATGTGGCTACACTGAAGATCCTGCCACTCTTCTTTATAAACCAGCCATGGGCCCAGCGAGCCCTACATGAGACAGTCCAGCTCCGCAGCCTGGCATTCAAATGGCCCCAAAGTGTCCTTGTGCTTCACTTCCTGCCCCTGCCTCCCCCATGCTATGTTCTAACCACATCCTCCTCCTCCTCCAAACATGTCCTCTTTACCTTGGCTCTGCTCGGATGCCACGTGTCTCCCCTTCCCACACGGTGAGCCTCCCTGCAGAGGCTTAGTACCCTGCAGAAGTAGCACATCTCCTGAGGCACTTCCCCACCTTCCCTGACAGGCTTAGCAACTCTCTTTTCTATAGCTCTCTGCTCATATGTTCCAATGCTCAGCATTGCCTTTGACATAGTAGTCCTCAAATACACATCAGGATCATTAAAACTGAGAGCCAAAAAACTGGCATCCAGTCCTTCTTCCAAGACGGAGTGTCATCAGCTTATTTCAGTTGTGTGTGGTCAGTTCCTCTTCCACCCACGCACACAGGTTACAGCGTATTCCAACAAAACCCAGTCTCCAGCCTCTGCTGCCACCCCACCTGTCACCATCCAGAGTGAACCGGGCACCCCACCCTGTAGATCCGCTACCGATTCTGGTTTCTCTCCTGCCAAAGCTCAGTCACCAGGTACAACATACACCTTTTTAAATTTCATTTATCATTTTAAAATTTTAGCTTTTTGACACCTTTGCATTGCCTATTAAACTAGGATGTCCTCAGATCAAGGACTGAGTACAAATGTTTCGGGTTCTTTTTGTAATCCACTAAATGCCTAACAGAGCGACAGGTTCACAGTAGATATTCAAATGTCTAGTTGAGTGAGTAAATGAACGAATGAATGTGTAAAGGTCATGGAAGGTCTGACCTAATAACTAATGCATCATAGTGACATACCGTGTGAGCCAAAGTCAGCAGTTAAACGTCCCCAAGCCAAAGCAACAAGAACATTGTTTCATGTCATAATAAGTAGAGCATGTCAGAACTATAAAGTAATCTGTCTTTTCTACTAAAAAAAAAAATTTAATAAAGAATTTTCAAAGCTGTCTGTCAGAAAGGTGACCCTCCATATAGGTAATGAGAGAGCAGTGACACCGTTGTCAAGGCGTCAGCCCCAGGGAGCTGGGCGCCAGGACTGATGGCTCCTGCAAAGTCTCAGTGACCAACACAGGGTGGTGCCTGACAGGTGGCGTCACTCAGCAAACAAAGCAACTGTGGATCGTTGGGCTTGGTGAGGCTCGTGTGGGGGGACTGACAGCAGCACAGCAGGTCTGGCTTGGCCTTGTGGGGCTTGAGGGGGTCTCTTGGCTTAGAAATGGGGGGCTGAGGACTGTTCACTGCCAATCATCAAGACAGAGCAGGGAAATTGATAGAGCTCTGATTTTTGAGTGCCTACCGCCTGCCTCATTTCATGTCATCCTAACAATAATTGCTCTCCCTAGATCAGCATGATTTGTCCCATTTCACAGATGAACAGGTTACCCATAGTAGCAAAGCTGAGCTTCTGTGCTGTCTAAGCAAGCTATTGGCGTGTGGATAGCGTACCCGCACTGAAAGCAGGAGGACGGACGATGTCCTAGACGGGGCTTGCTGCTAACCAGCTGAGTGAGCCAGGGTCTCTGAGCCATTGTTTTTCCAACTGTGAAATGAAAATCACATCAATAGTTCTTATAAACAGGTCGTTTTGAAATTAAATGAGATAATATATCGATGCTTTTTGTAAATGCTTATTGTCAGCCTGAAAGTTCAGCATCCACATTTTGGAACCTATAAAACCGAAAGAGATCGGACACGTGCAGGAAAATTCCTGACACATAATGGCTACTATGTGCATAGCCAGGGTTTCCCAGCCTTAGCGCTGTCGACATCTGGGGACAGATAATTCTTTATTGTAGAGGGCCGACCTGTGGATTGTCGGTTGTTTACCCTGACATCTACCCATTAGATGCCAGTAGCATCTACTCCCACCCCACTGCCACAGTTGTGATAATGTCTCAGACATTGACAGATGTCCTGCGGGGGGTGGATAGTTGAGAACTACTGGTCTAAATATTCATTATGTGTCAGATTGTGCTAATAATTTTATATATCCATTTCAACTTCACAATAATCCTGTGAGTTAGTATTATGTGAGTAGTACTATCCCCATTTTATAAGTGAAGTGAAATGATAGAGAGTATAATGAATGTACCCAAATTCATGCAGAAGAGGGGTCTCTTAGATTCTAAAGTCCACGACATTCATTCTGCCCCTACAGTAGCAGGAGGAAAGCTGAGCTTGGGTGGCTTCAGGTGAGCTGTGATGAGAGAGTTGCCAAATGTTAAAACTGGTCAGGCCCCTCAGGGCAGGTAAATTTCTCTACCAGATAACAATAGGACTTATTCTGACTCCTACTTCTCCCATTCTCAGTCTTTAGCTCATTATGATGTTGATATTTTTAGCATTGACCTTTAAAGATGTCATCTTCTTTTGTACCCCAGAAATTATGGGGTTTCAGAATCAGCAGACTCTATTCAAATCCTCCCTTGTTTACAAAGCCCATGTATTTGCCTATGGAGCTGGCTCTTGACTACATAAAAATCTTAACTTTTTGGCAACTAGGATTTTTCTGCTTTATGCACTGTTGTCATTCCGTCAATGAAATGAAGCTGTGAACACGGAGATGCTGCCTTCCAGACAGTGGTGGTGGCCCTTCCTCATCTGTAATGAGAATAGCAGTATGGTAGTTACAAGACCTGCCGTAGCAGCTGCAGAAAGTAGAACTAGGTCCTGTTACCTTGATACAACGGAGTCAAGGACAACAAATTTTAAACCTGGCCAAAAAATCAACTCTGGCCTCAGTTGGCCAATTGTAAACTGAAACCTGCCAACTATGTGTTCAGTTGTGCCAGAAAAGAGCCAAATTAAAGATCATGTACAGAATGAAAGGTCTATGTACCACATGTTATGTTTAAAAGAAGAGATAAATTCATGAGTTCTAATGACTTTCAGCTGTTAAAAGAATGTCGTTATTCTACAAGGTTTGGATTGACGTCCTCATGCTTCAGATTTCATGCCCATTTTCAAGGACACACAAGTAAAATAGGGAATGCCATTCTCCCGAGTGGCCTCCCACCACATTTGGCTTCAAAGTTCAAATCTCCACATCTCATGCTCCCTTGGCTTCCTCAGCCTCTCTCCCTCTCTGTCTTCCCTTCTCTCTCCTCTCATCTGACCTACAAAGTGATCAGCCTGCAGAGGACATGGGGAAAGACGCTTCTGTTGGCACGGAGAGTGAATGTGTTATGAGATGGCATCTGTCTAGCAGCAGACCCGGAACCTGCCTGCAGGCTACGTGCAGACACTGCATCTGGCCATCGGAAGAAAGCTCAGTGATGGGAACGGACAAGAATCGTCTGTGTCCTGTAGAGAAGAAGGGGGAGGATGGAAGGCCAGCCAAACGGCTCTACAGGAGAGGAGCACACACTTTATAAACCCAGACATGGACAATGCAACTCCATGCTTTGGGGAGGTTCTCTTGTTGTGGAAGAAAAGAACATTCAAGCAATGTGGCCTCCTGGTGCCAGGACCTCTTTCTGTCAATGCCTCTCTGTTAGCCAGCCATGGCCTACTTCTCTTTGTTGGTTGGGTCTGAATTTTAATTGGCTGTGTCCTCCACTCCTCCCACACTACCTCTTTTTAGAGGCTTGCAAAGAGGTTAAACAGATTCACCGCAGAAGTGACTGGTTTTATTGGAAGGCAAAGTTGCAGACCTGTTGAGATGCCATCAGGATGGGCCCTTCCTTTTCTTTGCCCAGCCTCCTCTTCTTAGCCCATGCTGTCCTCTTGCTCTAGAGATACCATGTCAGCTTAGCAGTTTCTGTCTGTAGACAGAGGGAGGTGGGAACAATTATTGATTCAGGGGATTAGAGCCATAAAAGAGAAAAGAGTCCTCTCACTGCCAGCCAAACAGGGCATCGTCTCATGAATCTGCCAGCAGAACAAGGTAAATCTTGTACCCAGTCAAGAGAGACAATGGTCTGGGACTTTGTCATGCCAGAGAGGAAGTCACTTTCTGTCCCCGGGTCATCCCTGGCTAAGTGTACTTGAGTAAGTGGTGGCAGGAGGTTGCTGAGTGGCGGGCGGAGCACGGACTGTTCTGCCAGCTGAGGCTAATGAACTCATTTCCAGGGATCGCACGGCAGGAGCACATTCCTGAAAAATTTCCCTTCCATTCTATAAAATTGACTAAGCATCGCCTGGTGCCAGACCCTGTGTTGGGCACATAGGAACAATGATGCCTTTCTCCAGCCCTTAGAGAAGCCCACACTCTGTGGAGAGCCAGGTATGCAGGGAGAGAGAAAAGAACCAGGGCGTACACATTCATTCATTCAAAAAATATGAAATGAGTGCCTACTTGAGTCAGACACTAATGCACCCCGGGGTGCACAGCACAGCAACACCTAGAATGTAGTCTATGTCTGGCACTGATCTGAAGTTTAAATGATCCCTATAACATGCCTGTCAGTTAATTATTGTTGTTAGCCCACTTTTACATATAAGGAAAGTCAGGCAAGAGAGTTAAGTAACTTTTCCAAACTTACACAAGCTAGTAAGTGATAGAGGTGGAATTTGAACACGACAGCCTAGGTTCAGAGATTAAAGAAGGGAGCGGAGAGGAGGAGTAGGATATTAAACAGGGGCCATTCTCAAGAGATCAGATTTGAGCTGAGAACCTGAATGACCTCAGGGAGGCCACTGCTGACCATGTGCCAGACACTGTGCTGGGTACTTTGCCTGTTTCCTTCCTTATTCCTCACAACAGCCCTAACAGGCAAGTAATGATATCCCCATTTTTAAAAAAGAATATAGAAGCTCACGTTGAGGTGAATTGTACCAGCGTGCATGACTCTTCTGTGGCAGAGTTGGGATTTGTACTCAGATAGGTTCAACTCTAAAGGCTATGCTTTATCCACCAGCCACAAAATGAGAATGCTGCCATAATTATGTCTAGAAGATTTGGAAGCTCGTGGGTGTGGATATGTCTTAGTTGGGATGGGATGGATGCAAAAGCCGGTCTAATAAAGAAATGCAAAATGAGTTGGCCTGTTTTTAAAGGGGGGAGATATGCAGAAATTCTAGGAAGCAGAAGCAGCACAAGCAAAGGTACAGAAACATTAGGGTGTGTCCAGGAAATGGTACTCTGGTGTGGTTAGAACTATGCACAGGGTGGAATGTTAAGAGGAGAAACTGGAATGGTAGGTTTTGAAGAGTCTCAATTTCCCTTTGAGTGGCATTCAAAATAAACTACATTGAACACTGATATTATAATAAAATCTCACTATGTCATGATCATGGAATGCATTTCAACCTGCATTCATTAAGAACCTCCTACATGTAAGGTTCTAAACTAGGAGCTCTAGTTAAAATAAGTGCCTCTGCTTTCAACTCTTACAGCAAAATTTCTGTAATGTGTATGGATCTACCGTCTGGACCTCAAACGCATGCTGCCCGTGCAGGACTCAGTCCTTGTTCTCTGGCGAAGGATCCTGCCTGAGGGTCACCAGCTTGAGCATCAGTTTTCATTTCAGAGTCTGTGGATCTGGGAGGAGAGAAGATTGCAATGAAAATCCGTATTGACCTCAGAGCAGTCTTTGGAAGTTGCTTTTCTAAAAAAATATCTGGTATCAGCATGTTTTATTTTGCTATGCCTTTTTCTCAGGAAAGGAACAAAATGAAGAAAGTACAAAGAATATTTCCAGTAAAGATCTGACTCTCTGGTTAGATAGTTACTGATCAACCACAATTTCACCGTGTATGCCTGCAAGTAATGACCAAGTGGCCCAATAGACTTGTTCTTGGCCTTGTTAAGCCTCAGTTTCCTCATCTATAAAAATGGATAATACCAAAGGCTACCTCCATGAAAATAAATGAAGTAATGTATATAAAGTGTTTGGCATATAAAGTGCATAACCAAGTGTGCAACAAATGTTAGATTAGAGAATAATTATCACTAATAATAATTATACTGAGTATTACTTTTAAAGTCTGAAGAACAGAAGTTGGAAAGAAAATTTGCTAACCGGGGAATGAAGATTTCCCTCATCAGAGACAAGGGACCCAAACCACATTCCAAGCACATATACACAGTAATCACATTTAATTCTCAAACCACACTGAGAGGTAGAGCTTATTATCTTGGCCCAAAGGTGAAAAACCTGAGCTTAGGAAGTTAAAGAGAAACTAAGGGTTGGCTTTGTGTGTGACACTTGGTTGACACACAAGATATTCATCTGCTCATCTAACAAAATAGTTTTGAGTGCCTGCTGTCTCTCACATGCCCTGCTGGGCTGTGCTGGGTATAAAATTAAGAACAAAACTGACATAGAGTATTCTCTGCTGGAACTCAAAACCTAGTGGAGAAAACAAATTGTGATCTGCTTCATAAATAGATAATAACAAGTGGGATTAATTTGGAAAGGAAATGAAAGTTAAGGGAGAGGGAATTTAGGCAAATGAAACAGGATGCTTGAAGCCTACAAAGTAGGAAAGAATTTCGTACTGTCTTGGCAATGATGAAGGGGCAGGTGGGTGAAGCCAGTCGAACAAGAGGCAAAGCGGTACGCCATGGGGATGGAAGGAAAGGGAGTAGCCAGATCATACTAGTCATGTTACAAATTCTGTGTTCTGAATTAATAACATTGCTTGTAGACTTTCTTTTTGGACTTTTAGACTACCTTTTTGGACACTGCTGGTTGCCAGACTCTAGTTTGAAGACTTAGTGGGTAAGATGCTCTATCAGTCAGGCATGCATTCCAATCTAATTAACAGCAAATTGGATGTATCATATCTAAGCAAACCAGATTTTTTAAAAAATCACATACCCAGAAGTTTGGAGATGAATGAGTGTAAGAATTGTCAAGGTCAGAATTTTCGTAAATTTCTTAGCCTTTCCCTCATGCCCGTCACGTGGCTGCTGTAGCTCCCAGCATGGCATCTACATTCAAGTCAGGGTTAAGCAGGGATGGCACGTGGTTGTGACAGCGCCATCTGCATCATTTTATCAGGAAAGCAAAAGTTCTCTCAGATACATCCACAGAGAGGTTTGCCACGGCCACGTGGCATGCCACGTACATGCCACGGCCCCAGGAATGTGTCGTGTAGCCACACCTACTTGCTAGGGAATCTAGCAAAATAATTATTTGGCTTTGAAACTTCAATAATACAAGGCAGCAGGAGAGGAAATGGTTAGAAATAGCTTCTGGTTGGTCAATTAAGATGTCAGCCATAAATGCTATAACAATAAAGGAGTTTCCCTTTACTAATAATCAATAATGTTAGCTATATGCCAATAAAAGAAAGTCAATCAGAACAAAAGACTCATGGACAAAGACTTGAAGGGATATGTCACAGAGAAGCAAGCACAAATGTCAAATAAACATTTTTAAAATAATTAAGAAAATGCAAATTGAAACTATAATGAGATCTATATAAGCAATACAAATTGGAAATATCTAATATTGCCAATGATGTAAAGAAATGGAGATCTGCTTATATACTTGTATTTATACTTGAATTTATACTGATAGTGGAGTGCAATTAATTTAGAAAACAACTGTTTATATACACACATACACACACATGTACACACCCCTATGACCCAGTCCACTACTAGTATGTACTCTAGGAAAATTCCTACACATATGCACCAGGAAACGAATATTTGAATTTTCATGGCAGAAATTTTTTTTAAGTAAAAAAATGAAAACTTCAAACAACTCAATTGTTCATCAATAGGAGAATAAAGTACAGTACATTCACACAATGGAATATTATACAGCAATGAAATTTTTTAAATACAGCTATATATAATAACAGGTAAATCTTATATAATTGGACAAAAATAATTTCATAAAAAATCTTACAGTAAGAAACCACTACTATAAGATTATAATATATAAGATTTTATTATCTTTTATAACTTATAATTACTTACCTATAATCCTTTATGTGTATCTAAATTTTTATATAATAAAAAATTTTAAGGGAAAGAAAGTTATCAAACAGTATATGAATGGTACAAAAAGTTTTAAATTTCTAAATTATAAAATGCTGCATATAGATTAATAACAATTTATATATTCTTTTGAGCTTTTCTATATTTTCCAGATTCTATAATGGATATGTATTATTTTAGTAAGTAGAAAAATATGACAAATATTACTGAAAATTTTTAAAGTATTGCTCTTTAGTTCATTAGTTCTAAGAATTTACAATTCCCATCCAATTGCCACTGAGTTCCTTAAATTGGGCTTTGGCAAATATCCCTCAAAATTGACAAATTTCTTTTCATCTGTTTAGCAGCTCCTAAAGATTGTTGTTCAGTAGTTTGAATTTTCCCCCAAATGTGTGTCATCTATTAGAGGAAAAAAGTTTCTAAAATATTTTTGAGTGATGATAATAGATTAAGATCTTTTATCCAAAAGTGAGAGCAAGTAATGTGTTCTCAAAGTTTACAAAAAAATTATTGCCTCTACACGCTTTAAATATTTTCACTCTCATAATATGGGACCTTGTGTTTATGTCATGGATACTGTCTGTGGGGAAGGAAATAAATTAGAAAACTAGAATATATGCTCACTGGCTTTTGCTGGGTATTTCCTACCTACATATATTCATTACTATGGTTAGCAAAGACCTGCCTGTCTACAGATGAGACAACCTACCCTGTGCTCGCTCAGAGGACATCAGCTTCAAAGTCAAAAGCAAGACTTGACACTCAGTGATTTCCAATTTTCCCAAGAACAAGAGCTACTTTTAATGTCAGAGTGCTTTGTGGACCCCACCACACCAGATAATTTTATTATCTCTTGATTAGGGAAAAAGCAAATAGATACAACAAATTAAAGACCATCTTAAGAATCTTGTGTTTTATCAATTATAATCACATCTTCATACATGTGCAATTATAGCTCAGTTATAAGACACAGATACTAATTTTTAGGGTGGCCAACAATACTTGGTGCTGCTGTAGATTGCCAGACCGTTTGCAATGACACCCTGAGATGGAGAACCATATACACAAGTTGGAATCTACCCTTCTAGTCCATCCCACTCACTCTGAGGATATGAGGCTCAGAACAAGGAAGTGACTTGCAAAAAAAAAAAAAAAGACAGCTCAGCTGGCCAGCAGTGGGGCTGGGATTGAGATTTAGACATTTTAGTTTCAAATCCAATTTATCCCTCAAATATCACAACACCTGTATAATCATTTCTGCGTTTTCCCTTTCTTCTACAGGCACATTGAATGCCTTTATGGGTGATTTATAAAATAAAGTTCCTGCAGGTAAGCAGGAACTGTGTCCAGTTGCCTATAGGGAAACAAAATAGCACTTAGAAAAGATTGTCATCTCCATTCCTTCCTTCAACAAATTTACTATGTGCCAAAGATGGGACTGCTTGTGTAACTGAAACTGTCCTGAGGAGCTATCGGTCGAGAAGGGTAGAAGTGTGAAAATGGTGGCAATATAAAGTGATATGGTACAATTGAAATCTGACCCAAATTCAGTGGGGCCCCAGAAGAAGGAACAAAGAACTCCTCCCTGGAACAAGAAAGGCCAACTGAGGAAGAAAAAATGGCCAAGTTCCCCTGAGGCATCTTTTCTACAGAGGAAACTATTCTTTCAACTCTTGCTGATGAACTTAGTTTCCAGACTCTCACTTGTCCTTCCCTGAAGATGCTCCAGTTGGTCCACCCCTCTAAAAGGAAAGAGATCTCCTGTGTTCTGGCCAAGGTCAGGGGCAATCTCTCTGATTCTAGACACTACCTTTGATTGGCGAGAAAATGATAAGCGTAATCATCCCTCTGTCTCTGTAGGGGATTAGTTCCATGACCACCAGCAGCCACTGGTGAACATCTGGAGATGTTCGAGTCCCTGATATAAAATAACATAGTGTTTGCATGTAACTTATGCACTTCTTCCCATACACTTTAAATCATCTCTAGATTACTTATAAATAATACCTCATACAATGTAAACACTATGTAAATAGTTGTTATACTATATTGTTTAGGGAATAATGACAAGAAAAAAAGTTGGTACTATTCAGTACAGGCACAACCAATACTTTTTTTTTTCAATATTTTTGATCCATAGTTGGTTGAATCCATGAACGTGGAACCCATGGATGTGCAGGGCTGCCTATACAACTTAAAAGATGGATCAAAGTTCATGGGATAAAGGTCATTGATTGAAGAGAAGAACACAAAATGACATTGTGTTCCTCTCTTCCTGGCATTCCTGAGCTACATCTGACCAAACTCTTCCTAAAATAAGAACAGGAAGAAGGAGGAGGAGAGAGAGGAGAAGGAAAATGGGGAGGAGGAAGAGGAAGAAGAGGAGAAAGGGAAGGGAGAGTGGGAATTCTTTAAAATGGGATTCAAAGAATCTCCAACAGCTCCTGAGTACTTTGCTCCATTCACTTAGCTGGCTAATGAGGGAAGATTGGGGTTCAAATTCCAACTCCATGATTTCTTCAATGTGGTTCCTGAAGCAAGTTAATGAACCTCCCTGAGACTCAGTTTCTTCATCTCCAACAGGGGATAATGACACCTCCCTCAGAATGCAGACTGACCAAGTTAATATGCACAGTACCTGGTATAGACTCTCAGCTCGAGTCTGTCTCCCTTTATCCTTCTTTGCAAACTCCTAGGAAGAGGTTCCAGCTACTCCTATGGTACCTTGGATCTGGTTGGGGGCTCGATTTCAAACCACAAAGACTGAGCCTCTGATCCTTTTCACCCCTTTCGGAGTGTTTACAAGCAGGTTAACTATTTGGAGTTGTCAGACATTTGAAATAAAAGATAAGAACACTCACCATAAAATGATGTAATAAAAATGACTTAATAAAATAAATGTTAATTGTGTCCTTATGGGAATTAGTCCTTTGAAACAACCAACTTTTGGAATCTCAAGATTTCATTGAGACAAAAAGACAACTAATTTCTGCAGGGTTTGTTGATTTTTATGCCTTCCCCTACATGTCTACCATCTTTCTGTGATGCTCCTGACATTCTGAGCGGGTGAGGCAATGAGACACTTGGTTAAGCCAGGGCAGACTAATGCTGATGTTGCTCCACGCTGGTTTTTCCGCCCCTCTCCCGGAATGTTTCCATTTGTAGAGTCCCTCCACAAAGCTCCAGTCGCTACAGCCCTTTGATTCTTCCATGGGATATTCAGCATTAACACATGTTTGAAACCTGCTGGGAGCATAAGCCCTGCTTAATAGAAATAAAGGTGTGATTAAGGAGATAATCTGGTAACTGTCAGTCACATTTTGCAAAGTTATTATCCAGTTGCAAATCTCTGAGTATTAGAGGCTCCACTTTTTTTTTCCAGGGAACATTCATTGCCCGTGGCCCCAAGTGAAAGAATTTTATTTTTCCATTTTAATTAGTGGTGTATGTGTCTGTAGTTCCAACACCTTCATTTCTACCTCTTCTCACTCCCCAGTTATCTCTCTCCCTGTACACACTATGCACACACTCTATGTGGATATAAATTTATACATTTAAAATTGGAAACACGTTAGGAAAAAAGCAAAGCCCCTCCAAAACAAGCTCTAGGCCAAACTGCAAATTTGTGTTGATGGCATGCAGTTATTCAATTAAAGATCAGATGGAAGCCGGGCGGCCAATTTACCATTCAAATTGATGGATGGGATAAGGGACCGCTGGACCATTGTGGAAATGCAAATGATTGTTAACTCCAAACACTCAGGGAAAGTGAGATTGATTATGAAGCCGCTGATTCCTCCCATTACTCAAATGGGTAAATAGATGATAGATATGGCGGGATGAGGGGTGGACGGTGTCTGGGTGGAAATGTTGCAAGAGCTGCTCTTTCCTTGTCACTGAGGAATTTAGCAAACAAGTCTCTCTTATTCCAACAAAGCAGGCTGAACATAGGTGTGGGCTCTCCTACTATGTTTTGTCTTTCGTTGTTGATGATGATGAAGATGATGGGGATGGGGTGGGGCATGGCTACAGAGGAGAAGGGGAGCTCTATGTTCCTCAATGATGAACTTTCCAGAGCTATGATTGCTATCTCAAATCAGAGATTCCTTCTTCCCTCTTCCCCTCCATATCCCCCTATACTTGTATGTGCACACACACACAAATTCATCTCTTGTGCAACTTAAAAGTTAATGGTCACAATTCACATTTCCCAAACTTGTTCTCCCATGAGCTTTCTGTAAGTCTCTCTGAAAACACAAAGCACATTCTCCCAGAGACTCTGCTCCAATGGCTCATGCACTTTGGTGTAGTAAAAAGGCAAATACTTATGTGTTGAGCAGATCTGCATTTGTATTCTCACTCCACTACCTACTCTTTGGATGAGTTATCAAACTCTCTGAGCCTCGGTTTTCATACTCGTAAAATAGCACTTTATGCAATTATTTATTCAACAACTGTTATGTGTAAGGCATTGCTCTAGATGCTGGAGATACAGTAGTGATCAAAACTTACACCAAAAAGTCATGACTCCATAATAATAAAATTGGAGATGATGTATTTCAGTGCCTGGCGCAATTCTTAAACAAGTAGACATCAGTGAACACAACCTCACCGCCCTAGAACAATCGAAAGATGACATGAGATCGTGACTTTACCATCTCTAGCATGTCCAAGCATGAAGTATACACATAACTGAGACATCTGTGCAGGAAGCACTGTTTGGAGGGTTATACTAGGTACCCAGCCAGGCTCCGTGCACGTATGGGTGTGGCCTCTATGCGGCCTCAGGCTTACCTGCTTAGGAACGGATGTGGAGGCAGGCTGAGAAAGCATTCGGGAATTTTTGTGTGGTGGGACTTACCTGCAAGGCTGAGGTGCTTAGAGTGGGAAGACATGGGTAGTCATCCAAGGGCCCTTTTTTATTTTATCAAGATGGAGACACAACCAGGACTGAGCATTGAGTTTATGCTGGTGCCATTAGGTAGAAAAGATTGCAAGGGCAAATGGAGACTGGAGGTGATGCCATTAGTCCTGAGAAGAGATAATAAAAGCTTGAACTCGGGCAATGGCAGTGAAAAGAAAAAAGTGGAAAGAAGTGGGTGGGTGGAAGAGACATCAGGGAAAGCTAAGGACTCAATAATACATGGAATGCACGGGATAGGTGAGAGAAGAAGTCAAAGATAACCCTGAGGCTGTTTCTGGCTTGGGTTGGCCAGGCGAAAGGTGATACCGTCAACTCTGACAGGTGAGGAAGCCGGATGTGGGGGGAAGATCATGAGTTCAGTGTTGGACATGTTGTATTCGAGATGCTTTGCGGATAGCCATGTGGGCATGTCAAACATAGAAAGGAGGGCCTGCGGGAAAGCGTGGACTCAGATCTCAGGGCATCGACTATACCTGTTGTTCATTATCTGCTCAGCATCTATCTTCCTGACAAATCGCAAACCTGTCTGTTTACCACCATATCCTCAGTTCCTGGTTCAATAAATAGCTGAGGAAGGGAGGGAGGGAGGAAGGAAAGAAGGAGGGAGAGCCAATGATTAGGCAGGCATTAGTGTTCACCAACTTCTAGTCCACGCAGCAGCTGATAGACTGTGGCTATACTCAGCATCTCAGATTATTTTACCAATCCTTACCACAAAGGAAGTGGAAGGAAAGAAACTAACATCTATTAAGTATCCCCTATTTGTCAAGAAGAACAAAATCCTAGGATTTCTACCCTCATCCCCTGCTAAATCTGCTGGAGTATTATTCAGTGATTGCTGGAGTTGCCTCATCTTGCCAGCATATTTTGGGCTTTCCACCTTCTCTCCTAAGCAGATACTGGTTAATAAACGGACTGTTCTAACTTGTTCCTTTCTCTTCCCTTACACCCCCCTCCATCTTCTGATCTGAAACTGTATGTTTTCTGTTTGTTTTAAAGCAGATTATAGCACATACCTTCCATCCTCTCCCCTTTGAACAAATCCTCTTACATTGTCTTCTCCTAACTACACTGAGAAGCCTTTTATATTGTTCTGATTAGTCCCTACATGTCCACTGGTCTGTTAGACTTGAGAATATGAACAACTCATGACTAATAGGACCCTGGCTGAGGTATCTCACTGGCTGAGCCCAGCGTGTTCAGAAAATTTTAAATGGTACAAAGTAGCTTAAGTTTGGAATTGTGTTTAAAATATCAGCAAGGAAGATCATTTGCAGGTGCTTGCAAGATGAGAGGCACTGTGCTAGACACTTCTTATAGATCGTACCTAGCATGACAATACCATCCAGTTTGCTCAAGGGGATCCGTTTATACCTGTTGTCCAGCAGAATTGCTAACAGGACCACCCCCCACAACCAACTTCTCAGCTTCTCTTGTTTAAGAGATAAATTATACGTGCGCCCCTGGTCATACCTCATTTTATAGTCTCTCATTGTAGTCCTCTGAATTAACACCATCAATAATCCCATCTTTAGATGAGGCAACTGAGGCTTGATAAGGTCAGACCACTTTCCTGAAGTCTGATCATTCATGTGTTGAAATCTGGATTCCAATT
Organism: Cheirogaleus medius; assembly: GCA_008086735.1. Taxonomy (NCBI): domain Eukaryota; kingdom Metazoa; phylum Chordata; class Mammalia; order Primates; family Cheirogaleidae; genus Cheirogaleus; species Cheirogaleus medius. Next base: position 42,542,761 of record VBSM01001265.1, on the reverse strand, counting down.
TTAAAGTGATTGATTCTAAAGCAGACTTTCCAGCATGCCGTGAGTAATTTAATATGAATTCAGAAGAAGATGATTAAAGTTCTTGATTTCTTCTATGTAAGCATGGTATAGTTATTCCCATTCTGCAAATAAAATGAGCCTACACAGAAGTGTTTTTCTGTTATTGATGTACAGCTGGCAGGGTTTTAGTCAGGGTCAGCCCTTAAGATTGGCAAAGGTGAAATACCTGGCTTTCCTACCTACCCTGACACCTCACTGCTAACTCCATACTGCTCTATCTCCTCTCCAGCAAAACCCAGAGAAATATGCAGACTCTATCAGCAGAGAGACCTGAATTCAAATCCCAGAGCCACTGCTTATTAGCTGTGTAACCTTAAGCAAGTAACATAGCGTCTCTGTGCTTCAGTTTCCTCCTGTATAAAATGAATACTACTGTCTTCCTCATAGGGTTGTGGTAGGATTAAATATGAGAACATATGAAGTGCTCATAGAGTGCCAACACATAGTGGGTACATAACAATTATTAGTCCCCTCCCTGACTCAGCAATGCTCTGATATTCCACCTCAATTGAAGGGAATAGGATTCTCTTCCCAGGGTGTTTGCTAGTAGTGAACTCACTTAGATCGAATGGTAAATGGAGAGGTGTGTCAGATATCCCAGACCAGTAGGATATATGGTTGCTTGGGAAAGGGAGTCCTTTAAGTGGTTAGCTCATAGGGTTATCTGTTGTTGTTGTTGTTAGTATTATTGCTCACTTATTTGTTTCCCCCAAAGGATTGTAAACTCTGAAAATGCATGATCATGCCACATTATATACTTCAGTAGGGCATTGTCTGTGATGAGTCTTGATGAATCAGTAGAAGGTTATCCAGTGGAGAACAAGATAGGTTATAGAAGGTTATCCAGTGGAGAACACCAGTTCTTCTGGTGTGAAGAGCAGGTGCGAGGTTGTGGGTGTTGAAGGAACCCAGAGAAGAGTGCAGTGTGACCAGACTGTTAGTTACATGAACTGGGATGATGGGACAGTTCACACCTACTGATCTTGCACCACGTGCTCAGCTCTGTGCTAAGCACTTGGATCAACTCAACTAAGCTTCACAATAACTCAGTATGAACAATACTCTTATTATTCCATTTGGTACATGATGAGCTCAGGCCCAGAGGGATTACACACCTAGTCAGCCGCAGAACATGAATCTGCACCAAGGCCTTCTGACTGCAGAGCCCGGGCTCCTGGCAAGTGGCTGAACATGAAGCTGTTGCCACACATTAGGCTCAAACTGCGGGGTCCCTGTGGGCCAGAAGAAAGGGTCGACTTTCACTGTGGAGGCCCACATGGTGGAAGCCTCTCTAGGTGCTAAACCAGAGCGGGCAGAGAGTAGACAACTGTTGAATTTAAAAGCAAATAAATTTCCTAATTGACTTAAGTCATCTGTGTTTCTGGCTTTGTGGTAGTTGCCAATGCTTCTCTAATTACTTCAAGCGCTGTTGCAAAATTCTCGATGCAATCTCCAAAGAAAATCAATTTAAAAACACATATTTGTTAATGTGAATTATTCATGAACATTAATATTCTTAAGTATATATGCATTTAAATTAGTTTCATTTGGAGTTTTTTTAAACATTTCAGAGGTACACATACACAAGTTATTCATAAGTTATTCATTCAATATGTGTTGAGGTCCTATTGTATGGTAGGCGACAGGTAGATGCCTAGAAACTAATACCAGCCTAGTAAATAATACCAATAATAATAATATTGACAATAAATCTTTCCTGAGTGCTGCATTCCAGATTCTGTTCTATGCACTTTACATATATTAATAGTAACTCAATTATTCCTCATAATATCCCTATTACTACCTTTATCCTTTTTTGAAAGATGTAGAAACTGAGTAAATTGTTCTCTAGAACTCAAATTGTTTGTCTTCAGAGCTTATGCTGTTAACTCCGATGGTGTACATAGTAGATTCTTAATACAGATTTGTCAAATGAATACACTAAATATTCAAAATGCAAAATACAATAATATACCTAATATTTTTTGTAAGGTTGCGCTATGTCCCATTCAAAAATAATGACTATAAAGGAGCTTAGTTTCTGCTAGAGAGAGTAAGTTATGGACACCAATAACAAGCTACATAGCCAATTGAGAATATGATTTTTAAAAACAGTGTTGAAAAGAGAAATTTAAAGAGGAGAGATTCATTGTACGTGGAGGGATGGAGATGGTTCGCAGATGAGGTGGCTCCGTGCTGAGCTTTGGAGGATTTATGCACACAGAGAGGGGAGTCAGAGTTCCAGTCTGGGAGGTCCCTGCAGGAAGAACACAAAGCCTGTGGAGAACATGGAACAGCTTCCTTTAGGAGGAATGTTGCTACTCAAAACCACCTAGCGACCTTTTTCTGCTGTCTGTCCCTTACCTCTTATATCAGTTAGCACTACATTCAGCTATAAGGATGCAGGAAACCCGGATATGGTGGTGACTTGTACATGAAGGGCTTGTTCTCCTCACATGACGAGGACCCGAGTGCATGGCTCTTGGCCTTGCTGTAGACTAGGAGCTCCCCAGTGTTGAGCTGTCCTCTTCTTCATTGTTGTGAGCGGGCTGTCCCAGCCTCAGGTGTTGTCCCTGAACTTAAGGCAGGAGTAAGGGACAGAATGGGATAGGGGGAAGACGAATGAATGAATGAATACCTTAAACAAGAAAAAATAATGAAGAAAAAGGAAAAACAAACAAAAGAAAACAAAAGGAAAAATAAAAATAAATTAAAAGAATTGCATTGGGTCACACAGACCGGGTCTCTTCCTTTAATCATGAAAGTATAAGCAGTCCCAACCCTCCACTCCACCTGACCCCCTGCAGCAGACATGTGCTCATGTCTTGTTGGCCAGAGCTCTGTCACATGGCCACTGCCAGCTGCACAGGAGGATGGGAAAGAGAATTTAGAGATTCTGTAGTATGAGAGGAAAAGGCAAAGTGAGGTAGGAATGGAAGTTGGTTCAGCCAACCAGCAGTGTCCATCAGTCAGCGATAATAATGATAACACCAACTACTCTTCACCTGAGTAAAGAGCGCCTGAATGCTTCCTATGTGCCCATGATAAGCTAATCACTTCGCTTACACTTATTTAATATTCATTATCACAGATCTGTGAATGAGCTGTTGTTATTCTCATATTACTGCTACTGTGATCACTTAGGTCTAGTCATTTGCCCAAGTTCAAACAGCTGACAAGGGGCAAAGGTGCAACAGGTCTTAGCTAGATGCATTTGATGCACTTTTACCCCTTTTTACAGGGGCAATCACTAACTGATCATCTACAATGTGACTAGCCTTGTGCGTTTGCTGTTCCTATTGATCCTCACAACAGGTCTACGAGTAGTGAGTGATATCACTGTATGACAGGTGAAGAACTGAACCTCAGTGAGCTTACATGACTTGCCCAAGGTCACACGCTTGCAGGGGGCTGAGCTGAGATTCATAACCCACACTGCCTCATTTCAAAGCGTATATGCTGTGCCCCATTTTGTTGAGACCCCATTGGAAAATAACTCCAGTCTTCTCCATCCCAAATACCTCCTATCCATCCCTCCTCACCAGTCCTCAGCTACTTCCCTGCCTCGGGCCCTCATTACCTTGCAATTAGACTATTCTAAGCATCTACTAAGTAGTATAAATACTTTGACATTGTCCTTCCAGATTTACTTTGCTAAAATAAAAGTCACATCACACGGCCTACTTCTCTGCTCAGAAACCTCCATGGCTCCCCAACAAAAGAAGTTCAGATTCCTCAGCCAAGCCTGGCCTTCTCCCACTTGCCTACCTTCCTTCCCATTATTAGTTACTCTTTGCTTTTGACTCTACTGTTATTGTTCATTGCATGAAGTGCTGGTCTCGCCAAAGTACAAATTTTGCATCAACTCAATTCAACCAGTCCATTTGCCCAATCCAGTGGGATCTTGAAAGAAGGATGGGAGGCTAGTTATAGGTGTAAAGAAAGGACATTCCAAGTGGGAAACGCAGCTAAAGCAAAGGCGTGGGGTTGAGAGGATGAAGGATTTTAGTCAGTCTTCCCATCCGTCAGGTGTGGCTGCAGGAGCAGATGCTATAGTGGAAGATCCCAGTGGAGAGTTCTGCCAAGCAATGTGTTCAAATATCAAACTTGGAGAGGAAAAAAAGTCATATCCAGCCTTATAGCAGTGTGTACTAATCTCAAAAGTGGTCGTGGTCATTATCTAAAGATTCTGACTAATTCTCTCAGAAAATCATCTCTCTAGTTGGCATCTTTGGGTTTTTTGTTTGTTTTTTTGGTTTTTGTTTTGTTTTTTGAAACAAGGTCTCGCTCTGTCACCTGGACTAGAGTGCAGTGACATCATCGAAGCTCACTAAAACCTTACAGTCCTGGGATCAAGCCATCTTCCTGCCTCAGCCTCTGGAGTAGCTGGGACTATAGGCACATACCACCACGCCCAGCTAATTTTTCTATTTTTTTTTTTTTTTTTTTGGTAGAGATGGGATCTCGCTCTTGTTCAGGCTGGTCTTGAGCTCCTGACCTCAAGCAATTCTGACCTCAAGAACTCCAGCCTCAGCCTCCTGAGTGCTAGGATTACAGGTGTGAGCCACTGCACCTGGCCTAATTGGCATCCTACAAATGAAGTTGGCCACTAGAGATAGGCGAGTCGAGCCCTGCTTTCCCAGTCCCTCCCAGTTAGAGAAGGGAATCCAATGTGGCATAATGGAAAGTCTTTGGCATCAGAACAGATGGGGGTTTGAATCCTGGCAGTGCTGGCCTTGGGCACATAAGTTACTCCACCTCTCAAATCCTCAGTGACCACATCTACCAATAGCAAATAACTGAGCCTATCTCTCAGTGTTGTCACAAGCCCTTGAGAAGTTCCAGGTAGGAGAAAGATCAGCGCTCAAGCACACTCAACTCTAGTCACTCTGAAGCCACGTGGTTTGGTTGGGAAATTGCTACGAAGGAGCTTCTGCAAACCTAAAAATTGTCAGGGCAGGAGTCACAACCAGCCTGGAAAGGCAGTTAAAAGATGCAGTTTGTTTCATCTGGCTTCATTTTATGTCTAAACAGGGAGAGAACTTACTAAACCACACTCATGACGAGGAAGCCAAACTGCTTATGCACGGCGGAATGCAGAATTGCTCACTAAGGGTGATTTAATGGGACTAGGAATATGCAATGCAGCCGCATCAGTTAAGTGCCAGCCTAGACTGCTGAGCACAAATGGGCCAAGTGCTGGCTGGGCTTAGCCCTGCTGTTCACTAGTTCTGTGACCTTGTACAGGTCACGACAAGCTCTCTGCCTCCTGCACAGCATCTCTACAATGGACATGAAAAAAGATGTTGGCTATGAGAATGAAAATGTGAAAATAATTTTTTTAAGTTACATTTAATTTTAATTATTTTGCCATACAAGCATCTTAAAAGGTATGGTGGATTATTGATGTTGTTATGTTGGTCCTTCATACAATAGCCAAAGTCAGAGAAAGGCCCTTCATAAATATTTCTGTCCTCAGGAATTCACATTCTAGTGGGAGAGGCTGACATGTGCATAAATCACTCTAACACGGGGTAAATAGTGGTAAGGACTATAGGAAAGGCACAAGCCAAAGGCCCTGGGGACATGGGAGTCAGGAGATTAATTTTCAAGAGGAGGATCTGGAAAGGTTTTGTGAAGGAGATAGGATTTGGGTTGGGCCTTGAAGGCTTGGGAGAGTTTTGATTTATGCCATCTTGTCTCATGGCTCACGGAGCATGCGGAGCTTTCTCCTCTCAATTGACTCTGAGCTCCTGAAGGGTAAAGACGTTGACTTTCATCTCCCATCACTGGCTCCCCAGCATCGGGCATGGCAGCCAGGCAGTGCTCTGCAAATGCTGTCTGAGTCCAATTAATAATTGGGATGGAAGGAGGAGGAGGGAGAATGGGAGGAGGAGGAGCCACAGTAATAACGTGGGTAGTGTTTATTCTTTATGGAGTGCATGTTACGTGTCAGGTGATTTAATTCGTTCTCTCATCTCGGCCTCCCAGCCATCCCACACTCCCCTCCCCACCCCTGCCCCACAGATAAGGGGACTGAGGCCCAGAGGCAGTGCCACCTGCACCAGGCCCCACAGGTCCTAAGCAGTGGGGTTAGCTTCACACCAGGTCACTGGACGCCCAAACTCACCAGCCATGAAGTGACACAACCAGAAAGCGAGGACAGCATTCCCAGACAAAGTCTGAGAACAGTGGATACTATGACATTTTGGGAAAGAATCTTTAAATCTAGCAAATGTATGTATATTAGTCAGGTCTGCCCAGAGAAACAGAACCCATAGGATGTAGATAGATAGATACATGACTGATAGATAGATAGATAGATAGATAGATAGATAGATAGATAGATAAACAGACACAGAGTTTTATTTTAAGGAATTGGCTAACAGGATTGTGGGAGGTAGCAAGTCCAACATTCACAGGTCAGGCTGGCATGCTGGAAACTCAAAGTCGAGCAGGGTTTCTATGTTGCATCTTGGAGCAGAATTCCTTCTTCTCCGGGAAGGCTTTGTTCTTAAAGCCTTCACCTGACTGGACAAGGTCTGCGCACATTATGGAAGGTAATCTGCTTCACTTGAAGTCAACCGATTGCAAATGTTAATCACATCCACAAATACCTTCATGGCAACATCTAGACTAGTGTTTGGCCAAACACCTGGGCACCACAGCCTTGCCAAGTTGACACAAAATTAACTATCACAAGATGTACATAAACAGGGGCCCACCCCAGAAAGGTTTTTATATTTAGGCTGCTTTATTTATCCCTAATTTTTTGGCTTTTAATGAATGTTTAAAAAAAAAAAAAGAATGCATGAGAACAACAAAGTTTGAAATTCTGTGCATTTGTTAAGGGAAAATATATATTTCCTCGTGAAATGAAGGCTATTTTTTTAAAAATTCATGCAAGTGTAAAAAATAAAGGGAATAGAAAATGCCAAGGTTTGATTTAAACATCAGAATATTTTATGCATGTTTAATTTTGGAGTTTGCTACATGGAGAAGGGTCTTTGCCTCTTTTGGTGTACGTGTGGCGACCTGCTTTACACAGAGCTCTAGGAGGCCAGCATGAGGGGGGATCTTGGGTATCATTTTGTGCAACCCCGCATGTTACAGGTGGGGACACGAGGACCCTGAGAGGGCATCCCAGTGGCGCAGCTCGGCCCTGCCAGCTCCCAGCAGAGTGAGGACTCCTGCCCGCTCTCTGGCTGGGGCTTCATCCCAGCCCATTATCCAATTTTGTTTCAGTGGAGAAAAGAAAAATAAACACACACGAAGCCCACACTCTCCACCATAGGGTCGCGCGAGCTGTGCTCAGGCCAGCTGTGAGCCAGATGTCTGCCCTCCCTGAAGGCGTTGTATGAGCGGATGAGGGAGGAGATGAGGATGTGGGGGGGGGGGTCTCAGCACTCACTCCCCACCCCCAAACCCCTACGGCACGGGCGAGCTACTGAGGACACTCTGTGCTGTGCAGAACAAGGGAGACCTGGATGTCCTGGGAGAACGTCAGGCGCTCCGTGGAGGGCTGGAGGGAGCATAGCTGTGAGGCCAGGTGCCTGAACTCCAGTCCCCGCTTAGCCTTCTCCTAGCTCTGACTGTGCTTTTCTCGGCCTCAGTCTTCTCTGTGAAATGGGGGAAAAAACGGCCTAACTATGAGAAGGCAGATAAATCAGAAGGCTGAGATTTGAATCCTGCCTTTGTCACTCACAAAGGATTTGGCAATTCATGCCACCTCGCAAGCCTCAGCTCCTAAAGAGGGATCGTAATCCCTGGTTAGGGTGTAAGGAGAGTAACTCGTGAGGTGCCAATCGTGTCTGTCTCACAAAGTAGGAACTCAGAAATTATTCCTCCCTTAATTCTTCCTTTTCCTCTCCAAAAGCAAATTCCAGAGACTCCTGCTTTCCGAACTAACCTCTCTGATCACACTCTGAGACACTCTATGACTCCCGCCTCCCCACCACTCTGCACTCATCAGTCATCCAACAACTGTTCATTAAGGGACGACTACTGAGTGTTGGGGACTCCACTGGGCTAGTCCGTGCCCGCATGGAGCCTGCACACTGACCTCCAAGCTGCAGCCTCGGCCCTGACCCACAGCCTGGGGGCCCCCAGCAGAGGACATGCTTTAGCTTCACCTTGACAGCGCTGCTGACACTGTGTCCGGCCTCCAGCCCCAGTGCTACAGCACTTGCCAACTTCCACTGGTGGGAAAGCCAGGAGCCTCGCAAGGAGGGGTGGAGTGGAGGCCCCAGGACGGTGCTGACAGCTGTTACTATTGAAGTATTGATGAATTCCACCCACACTTTGGAATCTAGGCGAGGCCGCCCTTGCCTTTGTTGTCTCTCTCCTAAATAATAACAGGGGCCCAAAGAACATTCCTTTTCATCTGTTGTGGGACCCAGGAGGTGAGCTTTCTTGAGATACTCTTTTTTGGTGGGGGGAATTGTCAGTGGTCTCTGCGGGGCCTGGAGCACACCTGCATGCTACGTCTGCTCCGTGCCATGGGCCGCAGGTGTGCAGGGCCTGGGAAGAAGCTGATTGGAATCGGGGTGTCAGAGCCTGGCAGCGGGATGCTCTTCGGTGAGTCACACTCAAGTCTGAGCTCATCTGAGGTGCTGTGTTTGCTGCGTTGCTCGTGGAAGGCAGGGAAATGAAATCGACATGTAACGTGTGAGCTGGGAGTGGGGCTGAGACATCATTTAATCCAATCTGCTACCGTGGGAGCTTCTGGAAATTTCTACTGCTGGAGCCCAGAGTCTCTTCCCAGGCCCAGGCTGGCAGCCGCTCCCTTCCCTTGACCTTCACGGTCGGCCGCAACACTTCTCTGTTTAGCACCTCCACGGCTCACTCAGCTAGAGTGGGATGAGGCGCCAAAGCGGCACAGCCCCGCCCCTCCCCTCCCCACCAACCACCCCCCAAACAGGTGAATGACAAACAAACCCTCTGTGGGCTGCCTGCCTGGGACACAAACTCAGGTCACCAAGTAACCAACAGGGGAAAGCACCCAAAGCTCTTGGATCTGAGCCTTCTTATGGCCCCTGGTGTGTGGTTCCTGGTACCCTGTCCACTGAGTATAAGGAGTGGGGATCCCCTTCTATTTTCATTTCAGAAGGCTGAGGTCTCCAAACCTTCTCCCCTCTGGTGGACCTAAAACGATCCCCCATCCCAGGACTAGGATAGAGGATGCCATCCAGGACAGACAGGGGTCCTACCGCCTCCAGAGAGAAACTGATCCCCCACAGTCAGGATCCCCTCTAGGTATCTTTCCATACCCCTTTATTTTACACATGAGACACTTAAGGCCACAGGGAGTTAAGAGATTTCCGAGATCCCACACTCTGTGGGTGCATAGCCCGGGCTAGAACCTTGGCCGTCCTATTTCCTGCCAGGACTTTTTCCGTACAAGCAGCTTCTTAGTCTCATGAATCTCCAGGCCCTTGTGGTGATTAGTTTCACTCAGGTCCCTAATAAGGCACCAACTATTCTTTCGGTTTGCAGGATAAATTCCCAAATCCACTTTCCAGGGTGGAGCAAAACTCTGTCAAACCATTTAAGCATGGACTCCCTTTGATCTCCTTTGAGCACAGAGTTACTAATTCCCAATACTCTGATTCCTGAACCTCCAGGATAAGCCAGTCTTATCTCAACAACCTGTTGGAACACGGACCAGGTCAGCTCTCAGAGGCATCTGGGTAAATCTGGCTCTCTCTGTTGGGTTCTACGGTCAGGGGGTTGGTGACACTCACAGGAAAATGCAGTGGGGGAAGAGGACAGAGAGTGTGTTTTGGAACCAAACTTAAATGCAAGGCCTGGCTGAGCAGCTTGGTTTGGGGTGACCCTGGGGAAGCTACCTGATTTCTCTGAGCCTTGGGGTGCTCCTCTATAAAATGGGGATACTGATATTTACTTCTCAGGATTATTTAGAAGATTTATGAGGTAATATATATGAGGCGCTCAGCTCCCTCTAAACACGAATTTTTTTTACTTAGTTTTCTCCACCTACCTCACAGTGTGTTTTTCTTTTAAGTAATAATAACTCGATTATTTATAAAGTATATTTTGGCGGATGTATGCACGTGTGTGTGTGTGTGTGTGTATGTGTGTGGTCTAGACCCTGCTAGAAAATGGGTGCAAATGGCCTCCACAAAAAAGCCATGCAGCTTGGTGACAAGACCCCTACCCTAACAAATGAGAGACCCTGACCTTCACCTGCCTCCCACCACCTGCGTTTCCCAGAACAAGTCACTAGCATCTGTGCCCTTCAATGTTATCACCTGTAAAATGCAAATCACACTGTCTTCCTCACAGTACTGCTCTGACAGATATAAAATATTAGATACCAATTAGCGGTTATTATTATCTAGAGCGGCACTTACCAAAGGGTGTAGGGATAATGCAAACATAAGGTTCCCTATTTGGAAATAAGTTTAGGAAACTCTGGGTTAAAGAGGTTTCTTATTGTAGGACTTCTCCATGCCTTTCATCTGCCAATATGCATTAGCAATCTCAAGCCTAGGATCCAGTGCAGCACATCTCCCAAGAATATTTGACCACTGAACTTCCATTCTGAAGACCATATCACGGGCACGGTGTTCTCCAGGACATGCTCCGGGAAACACTCAGCAGACGTGCTGCAAACTGCTTCCACGACCCAGAGAATGAGAGATTTAACTGCCCCGCCGTCCTACCTGGATGCACGATGCAATAGGGAGAACCAATTTAGTAGCATAAAGGATAGCTTTTAAGAGCAATTCCTTTTGGCAGCAAGAGGCAAAGAGAGCAGGTAACAAGCTTTCAGAACCTGGAGCCAGACTGTAATGGCATAAAATGAAGGTGTCATCGGGAGGCCCAGTGAGCCCCTAACGATTACGGGAGGTTTCAGCTTGGAGGTGGCACCCCCAGGGCAGCTAAGAGGCTAAGAGGCAATGGACATGAAATGGCTAGAATTTCTTTCTCTCTTCTACATCCTTTTTTTTTTTTTTTTTTTTTAATGCTTAAACAGCAGGCGGGGCTGGGGGTGGTGTGAAAGGCAGAACTTTTAAGCAATGGCTTGGGATTGAAGGCTGGTCAGGAACCACACATAAAAGGCCTAGAGTCTTTTGAATACAGCAGATAAGGTCAGCATCCTCTGTCCAGAAAGGATCCCTCTGAAAACCGTGCTACCCCCAGGAATTCACGTGGCTGAGCAGGGTGAGCCCCATCACAGCTCTGGACTTTTGCACAGACTGTTTCCCTGCCTGAAATGACCTCTTCCCTCATTCAAGTGTTTCTAACCACCCCACCCTCATACCCTGTTTCATCTGTTTTTTTAAAAAAAATAAATAAATAACCTCTATTCTAAAACAACGTGTAATCCCAGTGTCCATTGTCTCTTTCTTTTCCTCTTAGCCCTGAACACCTGCTCCGTGCCCCCCACCACCAATACACACACTGTACAGAAATATCATGAACAACACAGAATTTACTGAAGAGTCTACAAGGAAGACAATCGAGAGAATTTACATGACATAGCCAGAGAAGACTACTCAATAGGGTTTTTTGGCATTTCCTATCTCCCCTAAGCAGGCCCTCGCTCTGCCATGTTTTCCCTGGAGACCTCCCTTTCTGTTTCCCCCGCTTGTGTGGTACCCAGCCCGGCTAGCTGCTGTCTCCCATCCACAGGCCTTGACGGCTGGGCAAGAAGCAATGCAGAAGAGGAGTAGGAGCACAGTTATTGAAGTCCTTATAGAGCTCGGTTCAAATCTAGGCCTTGCAACTTCCTTGTCAGGGGAGGTTGCGCAAATCAATTCATTTTTTTTTAAATTCCATTTCCTTTTGGGGAGATACGGGGATGACAGTCCTATTCACTGGTGGTTTTGTGGATGGGAAAAGAGGAATATGAAGCACATAGCGTGGCGCCTGGCACAGAGCAGGCGCTCAGTGAATCGCAGGAACAACGATGCAGAGAGGAATCAGGAAGTGTCTAAACCCAGATGGCGGCTGCTACAATGAGAAGGAGGGACAGGTGCATGAGACATTATGTCTCAACACAGACTGGGGCTGCGCTGGAGTAAAAGCGAGTGATGACAGGTCTCCGTTAAAGAGATTAAGTGCTTGGCCTTGCATGAAGCTCAGAGTGCCAGTCAGGATGCGGCTTGACAGGCGAGTATCAGGGACTGCTGTGAAAATAAGCCAGGTGTCTCCCAAGGCCAACCCTGGGCATAAAGGGCTGAAGTAATTACTTAAAATAATACTTGTAGATCCGCTTGATGTTCAAGCAGATAAATGACAGAGCCATCTAACTGGTGAATGTTGCTAGGACTGTTAATAAATGTCTTTTTGATTGCAAGTTCTAAAACATCTTTTATAAAGTTAGGGCTCGTTTTAAATTTTGTGTGTTTCGCGTTGCTTTATAGAGTGACTACGGAGGCATAAAGTGAACGTGTCCTGTTCTAATTTTCAACCTGCTCACAATGTGACAGAGAATAGAGTATTTAATACTTGACTCTTCCAGAGCCAAGTAGAAAAAGTCAAAAGACTACGAAGGTCTTAAATGCTGGCTGGTACTTTGTCCTAGAAAGACCTGGCCTTCAAGTTAGACAAAGGAATGTCGAAATCCTAGCTTTGACCCTCAAGAGTATAAGTTTGGCCATATTATTTAACCTCTCTGAGTCTCAATTTTCTTTTCTATGTAATGTGTGTGAAAATTCTTCCCTTCCCTCTCTGGGTTGTTCCAAGGTAGAATTAAGATGACATAAGAGAAAATGAACACCTGGCATATGGTTCATGCTCAGGACATATTCATTGGCGTTCCTTAGAGATCAGATTTATAGAGTTTACATTATTGTGAGGCTTTATATTGGGTAGAACGAGAGACACAAGAGAAGACTGCTCAGAAGTGTACGTATGGCTTCAGACGCCTATGGTTTGCTATCGGGAGGGGAGAAAGGGCACAAAGAAAAGTCAAGAGTGTACACCAGGGCATCAAATACCACTTCAAGGCTTTGGTGGGCCGAGCTGCGTGACTGTGATATGACAGTGGAAAGAGATATTCTGCTTAAGAAAGAAAGGAAAAGAAACAATGAAATAAAAAAAGAAAAAACTCTAAGGAAAAGAGGGATTGAAGGACTCAGAGTATTACGAAGCTGGACCCAGTAGTGGATAAAAGGAAAGAAAGACACAGAAGTGCTGGTGGTGTGGGATTGAGCCATGCTGCCTGCTCATGGACAAGAATCCTGGATATGGAACCCAGAACCGGCACAGGGTCAAGCCACAGCAGGGCTCCCAGAAGCCTTTTGGATGCTGGGAGGACTACAGACACCTTTTATTCTTGACTCATTTTACACTCAAAGGGAGGAGCCCCAGGAACTGCTCCTGAAGCCCTACCGCAGGGCCGAGTGGTGCAGAATCACTGACGGTGAGTCACACGTGGCATGAGTTTTGGTAGAAGCAAACTCATATTGGAGTCAAAATATTAATAGGCTGGGGCCTCCAGCTTGAGCCCTCATGTATTCTAGACTTCAGGAAAGCATATTTCTGTAACCTAAGCATGATCCTTAGCTTCCAAGAAAATAGACTCAAGGTCTAAAGAAGGGGTTTCAACTGTCCCATCTTGAGTGGCCCAATAAGGCAGCAAAGGCTGCATGTATACCTGCGTAGTCACACAGAAAGCCAAGCTGCTAAGCCCATGACCTATAATTTTCGGTATCATAGAAGCAGCACAGACTTCAGAGCTGGGCACACCTGGATTTGAATTTTAGATCCATTAAGAGGTGCTATGTAACCTCCTGCAAGTTCTTTCAGCTTTCTGAGTTTGTGTCCTTAAGCGTCAAAAAGAAACAATGCTAATTACATTGTAGTTTCAACATAGGGTTAAATGACATACAGTAATATGCACAGAACATGCTACCCAATCCTGGAACATAGAAGCTGCCTGAGGTGAAACATGAGGCTCCTTCCCTTTCACTTTGTAGGGTTACTTGGCACATACAATGGAAGAAAGCCACCAACAGAGAGAGCCAGTTTTCAGAAGCGAGCCTGAAAACCTCCTCCTGCTCTGTGGCCAGGATGATGGAGGAGCAGTGCTTTATCCCCACAAAGTTTCTGGAATAGCAGCATTGGCAGTCTGGTTGGGGAGGTTATTTTGGATGTATTTGGTGGAGGAGAAAGGCAGAATTTTTGTATTCACATGGTTCAGGTAACCAGCAGTCTTGAGGCCCACCCATCAATGCCCTGCCATGTAGGATAATAGAATCCCAGAATGAGAAGATGCCAGCAAACCCCAAAACACCCCCGCGCACTCACTGGGGAGAGTTTACAGGTTGCCCAGATCTCTACTCTGACCTGCCCTCCAGCCTCTCTCTATTAGAGCCTGGCTTGTGTCTCCCTTTCACCATATGGTTTTGGCAGAGGAAAGACTTACCACATTTAATGTGTTTTTTGGTCAGTTTCTTTAAGGAATTGGAACAGCCTTGATACCTTAAGGCCACAAATGCCACCTACACGCACACAGCCAACGTAAATTGTGGCCTGAGGAGGCTGACCACCGGAGGAGGAGCCGGAGGCCCTGGACCTAGCCCTGACTCTGCCGGCTTCTTAGCCTGTGACCTTGAGCAAGTGCCTGGAAATCTCTGGTCCTTGGTTGCTTCATCTGGAAAGAAGAGGCATGTTGGGGGAGTGTTGGCCACACTCATCTTAAAGTGTCTTGTAAAAGCCTATGTAGATGTGAGGAATTATGAATTACCAGCATGGTGAAGTCGAAATCCTAGCTCAAATGTATTACATAACTACTATGTACCAGAAATTATTCAAAGTCCTTTATATTTTTAATTCTTCAATCTTTCCCTTACCATGAAGTAGGTGTTGCTATTATTTACACTTCACAAGTGGGAAAACTAGAACAAGCAAGATTAAATAACTCACTCAAAGTCACAGAACCACTAGAGGCCAGAGCCAGAATCTGAATCGAGGACAGCTGACTTCAGAGCCCACAGGCCCTGCCGCGGGGCGCGACTTTGGACACAGGCAGACCTGGTGCCTCACTGAGGACCCCTCCCTTAACTGTTTTGCACAAGCCAACAAGCCAAATCTGTTAACTCTGGGGGCCTCAGTGGCTTTATTGACAAAGCAGCAATGCTGCTTCCTGCCTCATGGAGTGGTTGCAAATGGTAAGTCATCGGTGTGTGTAGCAGGTGAATTAATGAGAAACAAATTGCTGTTGTCCACCCCTTCCCCATCCCAGGAAGAAGAGGGTAGCTACGTCTCTTTAAGTCTTGGCTTACCTAAGAGTGGACAACAAACTAGTAAAAGATAAACTAGTAAAAAAAAAAAAAAAAA
>VBSM01001265.1:42497591-42527289 GCA_008086735.1 Cheirogaleus medius | reverse complement strand
AAAAAAAGAAAGAAAAGATTTTCATTTTAACATGAAAATTTGATGAGCCGAATATACAGCATTGCCTGGGTCGATATCTACATTTCAAATGCATTTACTGTCATTACTGAAAGAAATCTCCACTTGGTGAACCATTAAGACAAAGCGCTGAGTAAATTAGCTAAATCATGCCTAGGGTAACTGCTCTGCAGGGCTTGTTGGGAACAGACCCTCTTCCTGCAAGTGATGATTGGTAAAGGAATGTTTCTGGAAAATGACCTTTCTAGGAAGGAGAGCGCTGCTAATCAGAAGAACACTAACCGGAGGCCAAGATTAAGGGAGGCATATGGAATGTATTGGAGGGTGAATAAATGGACCCAAGTGAGTCTCCTTCTGTGTTACCAGCCAGCTGTGTGACCACTGATTTCACACATATATATTGAGCACCTACTATGTGCAAGGCAGTGTTCTAGGCGCTGAGGATTTAGCACTTAGCAAGTGAACTGAACAGACAAATCCCTGCCCAGCTGGGGCTACAAGCAGTAGGAGATTGCTGTGCACTGAATGTTTGTGTCTCCCCCAAATTCATATGTTGAAGCCCTAAACCTCAATGTGTTAGCATGTGGAGATGGGGTCATTAGGAGGTGATTAGGGTGGGATGAGGTCATGAGGATGGGGCCCTCCTGATGGGATTAGCACCCTTACAAAAAGAGACGCTAGAGAGCTTGCTTGTTCTCTCACTCAACGAGAAGGTAGCATCTGTCTGCCAGCCAGGAGGAGGGCTCTCATAGAACCTGGCCGTGCTGGAACCTTGTTCTCAGACTTCCAGCCTCCAGAACTGTGAGAAAATAACTTTCTGTTGTTTGAGCCACCCAGTCTCTGGTATTTTGTTATGGCAGCCCAAGCTAAGACAAATAAATATTTAAAATGTGGAGTATTGGAGCTGGGAAGTACTATGACGTAAAAGAAGGGGCAAGAGATGGGAGGTGCTAGCAGTGGATGATGGGAGGAGAGAAGTGACTTAAAATAAGGTGGCCAGAAGAGGCCTCCCGGAGCAAAGCCCATAGGTGTTCACAACGTGGAATTAAAAACACAAACTTATTCATTCTTGCAAATGTCAGTCATAAGGCTCTAAATCCCAACTCCACCCATGACCAGCTGGATAACATTAAGCCAGGGCTTTGCAAACTTTAATCAAATTTTAGCATGCATCAGAACTACCTGGAGGGCTTTTTAGGTACATATTGCTGGGCCCACCCAAAGAAATTCCTGATTCCATAAGTCTGGAGTCAGCTGGAGATTCTGCATTTCTCCCAGGTCCCTAGCAGATGCTGATGCTGCTGGATGGGGAACCACACACTGAACCCCATACCAGATAACAGAGGCCACGCAGAGCCTTAGCTCCTTGGCTGTAAACACTGGAAATGCCAATACCCATGTCCCGGGGTGGCTGTCAGCACCCGGCACACGGTTCTCAGCGAGTGCTGGCCACGACTGCTGCTGAAATCGTGATTCTTGTCTCGGCCTCAGTTTCTTCAACTGTGCCATGAGACACTTCACTAGAAGAAGTAGCTTTGCGCCAAGAAAGAAGGCTCAGTGCGGGGGGGGGGGGGCTCCCAAGTCTGTCTCGGGGAGTGAGGGTCCCAGAAAGATTGCTGGAGATGACATGGAGCTTAACCTTGATGGGTGTCTGGGCATTAGCGTGGATGAAGAGAGGAGGAACTTGCAGAGGGCTTTCTGAGTGGGGCCCTTGTGTGCCCGGGCACGGCAGCAAGGACAAGCACTGCACATCCGTGGAGCTGCAGATGCATGGTGCTTACAGAGATGCCCTGAGAGAGGAAGAGCTTACACAAGGCTTGGCAAAGTGGCTTGGTTTTATCGTGAAGCCATGAGGCTGGAGTGAAGGGTTTGTGCAGGAAGAAGTGTGAGTGCGTTTGGGGGTGATCGCCTGGAATGGTGTGGAGGAAGGGGTGCAGTAGGATAGCTGTGTCTGGAGGCTGGGGGGCAGCGGGGAGGCCAGGGCCACAGCTTATGGGGGTGGGGGAGCGATATTTATGCACTGCATGAGAGTGCCTGGCTGCGAGAGAATAGGGCTTGAAATCCAGCCCACAAGCAGCTCCCCAAGCAGCTCAGGCACGGAGCTGGGTCTCCCCAGAGGAAAGGCAGCTCTTTCCAGTTTGCCCAGATGGATCTCCATTTTCTTTTGGATGTAGACTGGCTGCAGACACTTGGCAATTGTTACCCAGGAGAGGCCGTATTAAGCTGTTAGCAATAGGAATTGAGAGGAGGACACTTAGCTGAGAAAGAATTGTAAGTAGAAATTATCGGACCAATCTCTTTTTTAACATATGAGGAGTCAAGGCCCAGAGAGGCTGAGTAACTAACCTGATATCACACAGCTCACAAGTGACAGCACCAGGATTAGCATACAAATTCCCCGTTTCTATGTCCTAGATTCTTTCTACAAAATCCAAATGACCTGTCACATCTTCCAAAAGGTCTGAGCTACAATATTGATAGTTATCATCTTCCAAGTCCATTGCAGGCCAATGTTGACCTAGGTGCACTGGGCCAAGTGCTTTCCATATTTTTTTCATTTAATACTCTCACTTGAGCTTCAAGTCAGGCATTTTAAAGGGGGGTAAAAAAAAAAGCACAGAGACATGAATTTTTCCACATTTCCCCAACTACATTCATTATAGAAAATGAGAGGAAAACTCCAACCTCAAAACCCATGCTCCGAGCGCTCACACCAGGCATCACACATGTGGATTTCTCCTTAGACGCATGAAGGAAAGGACAGAATGTACTAGCTGTGCATGAAACCTGAGCCTCGCTTTGCCCTGGTGATAAATGCTACTAAGGGAGTGTCTCCTCCTGGGTCACTCCTGCCCATATAACCATGGCAGGCACAAAGAGGGGCAGAACAAAGTTTTTGTTTGTTTCTGAGGCACATTTGTGTGGCTGCTATCTGAGTGTAGAATGCATTCAGATCCCTCGCAAATGACATCTGATTAGCCCACTGGAATAGCTTGTCAGCTGTCATTTGCTTCTGGAATGAGGGAGACAGACTGGAAAGGGGAAAAAGTTATCCTGGCCCTACTGTGCGCCAGGCTCGGTATTGAGTCAATCACTGAACAAGAGAGACAGAACCCCAGCCAGCCGGCACTGGGCTTACTGTCTGGAAGGCAAAGCCAACTTGAACAGGTAATTTCAAGAAATCACTCTATTCGGTAAACTCCTCAAAGACGGGGTCTTCATCTGTTTTGTTCACTGATAAATCCTTCTCATGTATTCAGTCAGAAGCAACTCGTGAAGAGACACGTCCTTAGTAACATTTATTACCAAAGCAAAGCAAGGCTCAGAGTCAGAAGAATTCAATATCCAGGAATAGCAGCTCCTTCCTTCATCCTTCTACAGAGAAATAAATTCACGTCGTATGATGCTGCGTAGGTGGAAGGAGCGTGGACTTTGGGGGTTGAGATTTTCACTGCCACCTGCTGTGATGAACTTAGCGGGGTGACCGTAGATAAACTAACCTCTCTGTGCCTTTGTTGACACAGAGTATCTGCTCAATACACATTTGGGGTTTTTTTTTAAATTAATATGTCAAAGAAAAGAATTATTTAGAAGTCTTACTGAGGGCCACTGACTGGGGCAGTCTTTTCAAGAGGTTCTGTCCGATTGCTCCAGCGCAGTATTGTAGCCCAGTGTACACATATAGGTGGTGGAGGTTTAGTATGTGTGAAATTATATCAAATTTGTCTAAAAGTTATATTAAAGTAGAATCACATTAAGGTCTGGGTGTGAGAGTATGTTTGCTTATAGATTGTAGAAGCATAATCACTAACCCTGGCAGACGTTATCTTAAGTGTAGGGAAAGGCAAGGATGGGGTCATTTATCTTTTAAGGAACATTGTGACTCAGGATAGAGACATGGATGGGTGGGTGGGGTGGGGGGGTGTGCTTTATCCTGTTTTGGATAGCATCTTTCCAAGAGAGCTGTATGTTGTTACAGAGTCAGAGGCTTTGTGAAATTATGTTGGCATGCAGCAATGAGTAAATGTGGCTTTTTATATTTGTTATTTTGTCTTACAATGGATAGAATAATGAATGATGTGCAATAGGCATTTCAGTTGGGGACATACAGAAGACATATATGTGAGAGCATAGAGCTGGGACATTTAACCTAGTCTCATTTGACATTAAAATGCATTCTTATGTCTTCAAGGCTGATACCTTTCAAAGTCATCTCTTGAAAACTCAGCAAACTAAACATCAGCCAGTCCTGCGGAATGTGGTGCGAACTCCACAAGCCTACATTCTAGACACACTTCTAGAGGTGACTTCTCCCACTCTTTAGAACTTTCTTGCCTCTGTGACCTTGAAATTGCTCCTTACACCTCCTGGTATAACTCTCCACATTGCCTGTCCTGGAAATATCACATTTATTCTTCCAGTCTCAGCCCTACTGATACTGTCTCTGGGGTCTTCTCTGATTCCCTGCTGAGCTAGTTGGTTGATTCCTTCTCTGGATTTTCTCAGCAGCTCATTCATCTCTCTATTGCTATAGGTATATTGTATCCTGCTTTGCTTTTTCATGTGTGTGTCTCCTTACTCACCTCTATATACCCAGTGGCTGAGGCGAGCATGCCCATGGAAACTGGCTGACTGGACGAGTGAGTGGGTAGGAGGAGTGAGCAGGTGGGCGAGTTGATGGACGGATGAAGATTTTGCTTTGTGGTCAAAAAGAAGAGAGCTATGCTGCTACACCCAGCATGCCTTGAACATTTGCACAAAGAAGCTTCTAGATACCCACAACCAGTCTCAGGTTGGGTCACTGCTACTTCACACCTTCCTCTCCTTCCCAGTCTTCTGTCCCCACCCTGCTCCTCCTTGGTCTTGTGCCAGTTCTCCTTCACGTTGCTGAGAGCTCCACCTGGCTCCAGGATGCAGTGAACACATCTCATTGTCTACTAAAACACCATACTGATGCCTTGGGCCAAAATGACACTGACATCCTTTCCCCCATTTGAGCAAGACCAAGCAGAGAAAGCAGGGCAGAAAAGGTCGCTGATACTGGGTACCGCTTCTCCAGCCCCCTCTGTCTTCTAAGTCCTTCCCCGGCAGAAATGTATTAACTAGATGATAAACTGACCACATAGTAAAAGTATTCTTCTCAAAGCCCCAAGAACTTAAGAGTTTTGAATGTCCAAGTACTTCCCAAACACAGTGAATTTGACAGCAGTAGACCCAAATTAGAAGAATCACAGACTTATCTTGGCAAAAACTTTTAGAAGATAGTTCTAAGGATTTCAACTGCATCAAACGTGTGTTCATTTGTGTGCTCACTTTCAACAAATGCTTAGTGGCCTCTACTAGGGGCCAAAAATACACACACCAACTCATTGAATATAGTCACCAAATTGATCTATCATTATAATAAAGTGAGACAGTGAGACTTAGGTTCCTAGCACAGAGACAAGTACATGGTAGGCACTTAGTAAATATGTTGAATGGATTAATAAATGAATAAACAGTAAACAAATGAAATTCTGGTGTCTCTACAACATCATGGCTGTTTGACAGAATACATTTACTATTTTCTGTCAACCAACCAATAAAAATTATTTTTCTTTATGTAACATGTCCTGACCTCTTTTCCCCAAGGGGATTTGGAGGCCCCTTGCTCCTCCTCCCTGCTGTTCTAGTACATTCCTCCTGTAGTTCAGTCACCTTATTCTGTGGCAAATGGTTGTTAATGTGTATTTCCCCATCAGACTCTGAATTCCTTAAAAATAAGGAGAGTCTTATACCTCTGAGTGTCTCCAGCTGCTTGTACAGGGCCTGGCCTGGAGCAGGCACTGAGAAAATGTTGAGTTATTGTTGGATCTCCTACCACATCTAGGAGGGAGGATGTTGTTATTCCTATCATGCAAATGAAAATGTCAACACACAAGCCCCGCCAGTGACCTTTCCACACAATTACCCAGTGGTAGAGCTAGAAGTGGATCCCGGGTCCTAAGGCTGCTCTCTGGAGGTCTGCACTTCTCTCCTCCCTGCTCCAAGCTGGGGCCTCATCTCATAGAATGCAGTGCTTCTGTTTAGGAAAACCTGCTAAGACCTCAGGTGCATGGTCAAGGCTCTGGAGCTCACTTTCAGGTGGCCACTGAGAGCTAAGTCGCTCTGCATAATAAAATGATAGCATTTTTTTTCTTTTACTTTTCTCTTAGAGGTTAAAAAAGATAGGAATTGGGCGAGTTTCTGGAGCTAAAGGGGAAGACAGAGATGGTACGTACGGGAAAAGGCTGATTGCAAAGTACACCGACTCAGAGCAAAAGTGAGCCAAACCTCCATTCCCCAGATATACTATTCAAAGGTAGACACTGGAAGCTCTCCAGCTGAATCAAGCCTACAGATGTCTTTTGTTTGTCCTACACAGTATTGGAAGATGATATATAAAACCCATATATCAAGCTTCTCTTATAAAATCAGAAATCGTGACAACCCAAGTCTGCTCCATGGAAGCTG
This sequence comes from Cheirogaleus medius, assembly GCA_008086735.1. Lineage (NCBI taxonomy): Eukaryota > Metazoa > Chordata > Mammalia > Primates > Cheirogaleidae > Cheirogaleus > Cheirogaleus medius. The sequence goes on along the minus strand of VBSM01001265.1, from coordinate 42,520,779 downwards.
GATAGTTGGTGCCACCTTTTGTCCCAGTGGGGCTTGCACTCTCTAGTTTGCCACAGTCCTCACCACTTCCTGTTGTTCTCCGTGCAAGCCTGGCCCACTTGGCTCATTGGCATTGTCTACCTGGCTCCTGTAGGCTTTTGATTTTGCAGTATCTGCACGAGAGGAAAGTGACGACCCCTGAAAGGTAAAGATAGAAATGTCAGGTCCTGTTCTTAGGCAGGAAGCACCTAGCCATATGGCAAACGAGGTAACAACTTATAAGGTCAGAGAAAATTATTATCCCTATTTGAAGGTTGATGAAGCTGAGACTCAAATAGAATAAATCTCGTGACCATGGTAACAAAGCAAGTAAATGTTAAAGAGGTAGGATTCGAACCTTGGTTGATCTGATTCCAAATCCTATACTCTTTCTGAACTGCTCCTCTAAGCACTTGTTAATTCCTCCCTCCTGTGCCCCTGGATTTGCTCTGATGCTGAACCTGAATGCTGACCCAGAAGGTCTAACTCATTTGCATATTAATTGAATGTGGTCTGAGAGCAGGGTCAGTGGTTCCAGCGTGCAGTCTAAAGTCACATTTTAAAAAGTCCTAGATAAACCAATGTGTCATTTGCTGGTTCTTCTTGGTTAAAGGAAGGAGAAAGAGAAGTAATTAAGTTACCTGCGTATTTGAACTTCGATGTTCAGACTACTAATTGTTAAAGGCAGGAAACCAATTACAGAGGGGCAGGAACTATGCTTTAGTACATCAAAAACCCCCATTTGTTGCAGACGTGACAGGGGAAGTTATAACTAAAGAGGAGGATGTATATAATTAAATGTCAAAACATATTTTAAAAATTGGTTTTGAACTCTTCAAATCTCCTGGCAGGATGAAAAGAAGAAACTCTTTAATAAAGCTGGTTCCACCTCACGGGAAGCCACTAAGTGGTTGCTAAACAGCAGAGACCTGGAGAGAGACAGTCCCACTGTGGCAGCATGTCCTTCTCTTTCCAATCAGTTAATAACAACTAAATGCAACAAGGCTTTACCGCGTGTCAGGCACTTAAATATATTTTCTCATTCGATCTTTACAATCACCCTTTACAATATGATTTACTCCCAATCCGCAGATGAGAAAACTGAGGTTCAGAGAGATTCAGTAGCCCACTATTTCCATCCCCTTCCCTCAACTCTCTGCCTCAGCCATCAGCCAGCTGCTTCCCACACAGATCCTGCAAATCGCCCAGGGAGGTGAGAAAGATATCAAAAGAGACAAAACCATGAAGACTTCAATAGATCTGGGTTCAAATTCTGACTCTCCAGTGGTGAGAGCTGGAGCAATTTAATCTAGCCTCTCTGGGATTCATCTTCCTTATCTGTAGAACAGAAATTTGGGCTGTATTTTGAGGGTTCTTATGAAAGGTACATGCAATTCCATATGTGAGTGACTGCATGTAGTAAATACGCAAAAAGTGGGTATTGAATTCTCATGACTAATTTAGGCTGGTCTATTCCCTGATTTTTCCTGGGAGTGAATGAGAACTTTTTCATGTCTTCTAGTGAAATAATCTGGACATGGGCACCCTGCCTCTGCCATGTGGTAACGGGGGTCTTGGGCCAAGTTATTTTACCTGTCAAGACCTCAGTTTCCCAAAGCTTGAAGTGGAGCTAATAACTGCTCTACAGGATAGTGGTGAAGAGCAAATGAGATAAGACTCTTGGGTAAGAAACTGAGGGAACATGTGGGGCCTAGTGAAAGTTCTTTGAAGATAGTGCTTACCCCCTTTGAAGGAATAGACAGCTGTAGCTCTCAACCGTTTAAAAGTCACGAATGCTCTGTAAACCCAGTGACAGTCATGGACTCTCCCACCACCACCACCACACACACACACACATGCACACACACACAAACACACACAACATGCACATAAGGCATATGTGTACAATGTCAAGGGTTAGTGGACCCCTCTAAAACTTGTCTGTGACTCTCCAAGGGAGCTCTTGGTTTGACTCTGCTTCTCTGCCCCTCCCATCTCCAAGCCTCCAACCCCACCCCACCACCTGTGCAGGGGTGGGTTGGATAGGTCCCCCCGTGGCTGCTGATGCTTATTTTGGAGATCTGCTGGGATGTAACAGGAAAGTAGATAGAGCAAGCACAGGGAAGCACCAAGCTAGCTGCCCGGGAGAGGGACCTCAAGCGATAGTGAGGTCCGAGCCCACGGAGAGACTGAACCCGCCCTTACAAAGCACTCTTTCTTTCATCCTCTCCTATGGGGTAGTGCTCTCAAAGAAGAGAGGACCAGAAATGGGGACATTTAGGTCAGAGAGTACAAAGTCACAGGTACGGAGGATGAATACAGAACGGACTGCAAGAGACCATAGTTAATAATGTTGTAATGTACAGTGGAAATTTGCTAAAAATGGATTTTAGGTGTTCTTATCACACATACATACAAAAAGGTAACTATGCAAGGTAATGGATATGTTAATTTTCTTGACTGTAATACTCATTTCACTTATATATATATGTATCTCAAAACATCACGTTGTACACCTTAAATATATGCAGCAATAAAAGAAAAAAAGACCAAGGAAGTGCTGGGGTTCAAGGACAGATGTGTCCACTAGGCCTCCAGAGTGCATGGCTGGAACTCGAAGCAGAAAGAAGGCAGAGTGCCAGCAAAGATAAAAAAAATATAAGCCACGAGCTCCTCTTCACTGGGAGGAGCTTACCTTGGTCTGTATCGCTGACGTCCAGCACAAGCACAGGCGTACAGAGTCAGTGGGAGGATGGACAGCTTTCTACACACACACACACACACATTGCTGCCCTCACCCCCAGATGCACTCGATCTGTACCTGCTAGGGGAAGTGTGGTGTGTCTTTCCCGAGTGATTCTCATAGCCTGACTTGGGCACCACATCTGCACTCTCTTTGTGAGTGGAATGTGATCACAAAGGCTTTATCTTGGTAGCATGATTAACCTGAGCTCAAGTCCTGCCCCAGCCACTCGACAGCCGTGTGATATCGGGCAGGTTACTTGAGGTAACCCAGCCACAGTGACCTCATCTCTGCGATGGAGATAAACTGTGAGGGTTCAATGAGACCCTGCGCACAAAGTGCTTGGCACCAACGAAGTTTTCAGCGTTGGCATTGCTGGTGGTGGCAGTGCTCACAGTAGAGAATCGTTAAGGTGTTCACAGTAACCACAGGATGTCAGCAGAGCCGAGGCTCATAATCCCTGTTTTAAAGATGAGGAAACTGATGCTCACTATGGGCCTAGGGCTCAGTGGCGGAGCCAGGGTGTCAACCCAGACACACCAGCTGGATTGGGAGCCCCACTCCTGTCTGACGCTATTCAGCCTCCCCAGTGGACACATTCTCGGTGTCTAGAGTGGAACTAGGACACATAACATACTCCAGGACACAGCTTGGATGTGGCCTGGGAGGATTTCTAGTGGGGGAGGGTGAGCTGGAGGAGGAGGGACAGTTTTCATAAAGGAGCCCCTCCCCCTTGGACCTTGAGCTGGACTTGGATGCTCATGTTAACATGCTGACACCACTTGGCCAGGCAGATAGCTTTATTAGATGAAGGGTCAAATGCAATAAAATGCTTAGAGGCTTTTTAAAAAACATTAGAAACATTTACCATGACATTATTGACAATCTGGTTAATAAACCGCCTGGACTAGAGTAATACTGCTGGGATCAGCAGCTTTCGCTCTGGCGTTGCCTTCCCCTCCCCCCTCTCCGTGTTCCCGATGTATGTGGCGTGTGCCTCCCATGTGGTGGCCATTACTCTGCCTGGCATCGGGAGTAATCTCCTCTTCCAGGGGGGAGGTTTCTTCAAGGGCAGGAAGTAGTTCTTTTCTGTGTCTGTATCTCCAGGACTTAGCACGTATGTTGGCAATTAGCAGCACTATATAATGAGTTAACATAATATAATATTTTTTTAAATTTATTTTTTAAACATGTCTCCACAGATATTTTAGTTCCTTCCATTCTTCTCTTCTGATTTTCTTCCTGCACTCCACACTCATCCCAAAGAATCTATTTGCACTCTCTGGCTCTCTCTAACAAAAGAACCTAAGGTACAAATTCACAAAGTGAGTAAACTCCAGCAATGAAGCAAGACTGTCTGACTCTTGCTGAGTAACTGGGTGATTCCCCACCCACTCATTGCCCCTCCCTGGAGGGTATATGTATTATTAGCAAAGGCATCTTCCTGTTAGAAGACTTGGGCCTATCCCTTTGGCCATGAAATAGTAATCCTTGTTTTTGGACATAACTTTAAATTCAAAGGTAGTGCTGAACTGGCAATACTTCAGTCCAATAGGATGGTGAGCATCCCTGCGTCTCTCTGGGCCTCTGTGTTCTCCTATGTATAATGTGCGTAAAGATAACACCTGCTTCCCAAGGTTGTCATAAGGATGGAATGAGATACAACTACACTGAACAAAGCTGTGTGCCTTTCTAGGACGCAGTTCTAGCTTTCTCAGGCTTCTCCAGTTCCTAATGCTGCCTCCTGGGTGGTGCGTAGTTGAAAAGGCAGCATTTATTCACAGAATGCTTATTGTGTCTCTAATGGGCAAAGCGCCCTGCTAGGCACTGTGGGTGAGAAGGATGACAAAGAGCACTGCCCCTGCCCTCCAGCAGCTCAGTATCTGTTAAGGGGAAAAAGTGCAAACTTTAAAGACTCTCATGGAAAGTACAGAGTGACCACTGCTTTGGAAATACAAAATGAGGGATCATCTTGGAAAGATGCACAGTGCAACTTCAGATCGCACTGTTGTTCACAGACATGCACTCTCTGCTTGGGAGAGGATTCCACCTCCAGGCCCCATGGAAGGACCCTTGGTCATGTGACTGCTTTGGCCAAGGAAACGGTGGTGGAAATGGATATGCCACCTTTGAGTAGAAGCTTTAAGATCCAGTGCATGATTCACCATGTTCTCTTTTCCCGCCACCTTGATAACTGGCAACAGAGCTGGCTGCAGCTGAGCTGCAGTGGCTACATAGAATCAGTGACAGAGAGAGACAAAAAACCAACAACAACCCTTTGATGTAGTGAGCCGCTGAGATATCAGGGCCATTTGTTACTGCAGCATCATCTACCCTAAGACTGAAGGACAGTAGGAATTCCAGTGCAGAGGACATGGCAGAAGCAAAGGCTTGGAGGCAGATGGAGGTATAGTTGTCCCAGGGAATAAGGTCCTGCAGACTGAGTAATCCTAGAAACGTAGTGGGTAGCCAAATTTTGGCGGGCAAAAATGCCTATCGAAAGAGTTCTGACGTCATGCCATACTCAGAGAGGAGCCGTAAAAATCACTAAGCAACATGGAAGTAAAAAGCAGAACAAGAGTATCCTAGAGGCTCAGAAGGGAAGGGGGATCCAGAGAGATTTGTTAAAAGATACAAAGTTACAGCTAGATAGGAAGAATAAATTCTAATGTTCTATAGCAACAGTCCCCAACCTTTTGGGCACCAGTGACCGGTTTCCTGGAAGACAATTTTTCCACGGACCTGGGCGAGGGGTAGGGAGGGGAGAGGCGGAGCTCAGACAGTGATGCAATCAGTGGGGAACAGCTATAAATACAGATGAAACTTTACTCCTTCGCTCACTGCTCACCTTCTGTGCAGCCCCTGGTTCCTAAGTTTCATGGAAGACTACTTTTCCATGGCTGGGTGGGTCATGGGTGCAGAGCTCTGCAGCCTGGTCCCCAACAGGCCACAGACTGGTACTGATCTGCAGTCCAGGGGTTGGGGACTGTGGTTGCATAGCACTGTAGGATGACTATAGCTGACAATAATATACAGTTTCAAATAGCTAGAAGGAGGATATTGGATGTTCCCAACACAAAGAAATAATAAATGTTTGAGATGGTGAATATGTTAATTACCCTGATCTGATCACTATGCATTGTATATATCAAAACATTACTATGTACCCCATGCATTTGTACAATTATGTGCCAATTGAAAAATAAAATAAAATCACTTGAGCAGGAGCGACAGGGTCAGAAACCCTTTTTCTAAGCCAGAGCAAGGCATAACCAGATGACCTTGCAATTGATCCACCAACCAGAAGGGCTGAGAAGGCTGCAAACTACAGAGTGTATACACATTATTGGCTTTGAAATTATTGGCAGGGTAGCTTGTACAAACCCATAGCAGCAGAGCCCAGCTTAAAACCTCAGCCCAAAGATATTTATGTGCATGCCCACAGTAGTCTAATTACTCTGTATCAAGTACCATGTATCAAAATACCCTTCAAGATTATAACAGGTTTAATTAAATGCACAGTGAAATCCACTTAAGATGAGCTAATTGGGTAGAACCTGATTTTCCTTCCCGCTGCATCTGACAGACATGAGGACATCCCAGGGAACAGGCAGCACATTAAAGGATATTGAAGGAGGCAGAGGTCGGAGGCAAGTACCTTGGGCGGAGGACTAGGGTCTGGGCAGGACTGGGGTCGCCCAAAGGCAGGAATGTGGAGCTGGGAGAAGCTGAGGACATGCCCGGTGACAGCAATCTTCTCCCATTGGATGGAGGGTGTTATTCCAAACCTATTCCACCCCACTCTTCCTCAGCTCTATAAATGGTAGCTCCAGCCTTCCATCACTCAGGCCAAAAACACTGGGTCACCCTTGCCTCCTCTTTCTTTCCCTCACTCACGACATCTGCCCCATCAGCCACACCTGTGAGCCTGGTGTTCAAAATATAGCACATTTCTGAACGTTTCTCACCACTCCACCGCCTTGCCCTGGTTCGAGCCCCCCTTGTGTTTTGCCTGGATAAATGAAACAGCCTCCCAGGCAGCCTCCTGAACCTCCATCCCCCACAGTCTATTCCAGACCCAGCAGCCAAGGTAATCTTTTTAAAGCCTAAGTCAGAGCGTGTCACTCCTCTGCCCAAGACTCACCAACGGCTCCTACCTCACCCCATATAAAGTCCAGCCAAGGGCCTTGGGGGCACTTACAGGGCTTGTGTTGTTTCCTCCACACACACAAAGCACACTGGAGAGTGGGGCGGGTGAAGGTACTGATGGTCGAGCTGCGTCACTTTCCGTAAGTGAGGCCCGTGCTAGCTTTCTGGACAGATACTGCTCTGAAGTAGATGCTGCCTGAACAGGCATGGCAAAGTGCGTTTTTGCTCTCAGCAGGTTCCCAGGTTTGTCGGCAAGAGGGACACAGAGCCCATACATCAGAGAACAGTGTGACCCGTGGGGAGGTAGAGACAAGCACTAAGTTTAAAGGGAGTACCAAGGACGAGCACTGAATCTTTGGGGAACTCAGTGTTGACGGCCATCAATTTTATTTCAACTTGGTCCTTTTACCTGTAATATTCATTATGAACTGGATTCAAAAAAATTGATAGTTTTTTTTTTTTTTTAGTTAATTCATGAGTAAGGTAGAATGCCCAGCAGACATTTCAGGGCCATACTAACGTCTAGGTTGGGCCCATTGCATTTCTAATCCGATAATTCCAACCCCTCTGCATGGCACATGGTCGTTGTTCCTGCTGCTGATGAAGCAAAGACCTAAGTACGATCAAAACAGCGAGGGCAGAGTGTTCTGGCCCCGTCCACAGGATCGAGGGGCCACGTTTTCCAACACATCTCTACTATGACAGTGTCATATGAGGTGTCTGGCCAGAGACTTGGACAGGTCATCCCAGCCAGCTCCGTAGCTCCAAGGTTCCCTGGACTGCAAGAGGTGACTGTGCCAGCTGACACAAGACTCCACGCAGCCGGTCACTCCAGGGTGCTCACCAGGGGACACCGGCCCCACATGGCTGATTCAAAGGGCTGGGCTCAGCGCTCATCACGTGCTAGATCCTCCCTAAATACTAACACGTCAGAGTTCCCTGCCCAGACTCCAGTTCTCCCGCAGCAGAGATGGGGGAGCCATGGGTGTGCTTTATGCAGCAAAAATATAAAAATAAAAGTACTCACTGTCCCTCTGCCTCTGCGTACCTGTGGCAGGCTAGGGTGGAGATGAGGCAGATGGCAAGATTGCCCCCACTCCCTCCCAACAAGCCAGGTAAAGGGCATACAAGCCACCGTCACAGTGCTTGAAGAATCAGAGGCATGATGAAAGTGGTGGTTTTGTCATTTTTTTCCCACCACACTATTGTGTTTTTTTTGAGCTTCTGCATACTTGGCCATTAATCATAAATTTGGAAAGTTCGGTAGACATACAAAAATGCACACACACACCACAAAGGGCACCCACGATGTGTGTCAGATGCCTTCCTGAGCTGCATTTTAAAGTGTGAAACCAGAGAGCCACATAAGTTTTCATTCAAATCAGGACACTTTGGAGTTAAAAGGAAGCACTGTTAGTAGTAACGTCTGGATCATAGGCATGGGCCAGGTCTGTCCTGGGCAAACCAGAATATATGGTCCCCTAGTTGTAGCTCATTTAATGCCTTCAATAACCCTAAATGATAAGTAGTTCTCCCTCCCATTTTATCACTGAAGTCCTTGAGGCTAAGAGAGTTTATACGTCCAAAGTCTACATTTGAATCTAAGTCTGACTCTCTAAAAGCTCATGCTGGTTCCATCTTACGTGGCAAAAGTACCAGAATATGACACAAAAGTGAACAAAATTCAATGTAAGATGACAGAATAAGAGGAAACACTTTTGATAGGAATAATCAGAGGAAATGTGATGGAAGAAGGACCATAGTTCCGCCTGCTCCTGAGAGGTGGGTAGGACTCAGCCTCGCAGAGGTAGGGGCTGCTCTTTCTAAGAGAGCAAGAGCAGCAGGACAGGAAGAGGGGCTGGGCAGGTGCTGGGCATGCTAGGACCTGCCAGGTAAGGCAAGTATCTTGGCAACATAAGTCACCTTTGACTGTTTCCTCCCATTTTCTGAAACATGGAAGCAGGACTGACTACATGATTTGCAAAGCCCAGTGCAAAATGAACATGTGGGTCTTTGATTCAAAAAGTATTAAGAATTTCAAAATGATGACAGCAGAGCATTAAACCAAGCTTTGGGCCCTTCTAAGCATGGGGCCCAGTGCAGCCAAATATATCGCATGCCCGTGAAGCTGGCCCTACATAGAAAGCTTGTTTTGCCTAAGTTCCCTGATTTAAGCTGTGTAAAGACAACCTGAAACACACACTTTGGTCCAGGCAGTGGAGTGAGTGGAAGATGAAGACCTGTCTGAAGGGGTCTGTAATTCCATGCAAAACCCCGATTGTCAGTTTGGAAATGTCTCTTACCAAAGCCCCATTCTTCCATGCCACAGCCCCAATAATGAAGATCTTCACGTCACTATCTCTCTGGTTCTTGACTCCACAATGGTTCTTGCCTCCGCTCCCATTGTAAGGAGATGTTATCTTTGGGACACAATTTTCATATTGGGATCTGTGGCTTCAAAAGGACCTTTTCCTTGCTACCTCTCTGTTCTCTTTCTCCCTTCCTTTCTCTACAAATAGGCAGTTAGAAATATGTACATGGTGTCAAGAAAGACAGGAGAGAGGGGAGAGCCTAAGGCATCTGTCCTAGAGCAGACAGGTGGGCTCTGCTTCTGATCCCAAAAGTGTGGGGTGGACTCAGGATTCTGTCTGGGCTCTGGCATACAAGCCGGTGGGCACTGGAGGGAACAGTCCTACTCCACACCATGCCTCCCAGGAAGAGAGATCCCATCGGCAGCGCCTGATACCCAAGGCCTTCTGTGAGTTAGCCCCTGCCCACCTGTCCTTGCTTCTCTTCTGTCACTGCCTAAGAGGACCTCAGGATGAGCTGCTTTGTTCCTGTAGCTGGGGGTGGAGGCCCGTCCAAATAGCATGGCCCACAAATAGAGAAGGATGGAGTTCTCTCGCCCAATAGAGAGGACAGATGCTAGTCCACAACAAGTCATCTATCTCCCTTGATAGATTATAAACTCCTTTAGACAGAAAGCGTGCCTCTCATCTTTTATTTATTAATTTAATTCAACAAATTTCTAAGAAGCTCCTACTATGTCCAGGCACTTGGGTAAGCACTTGTGATTTTAAAAGTGTTAGAAATGGGATCTGAATACAGATCAAGTAGTGTTGTAGGCCCTATTATGCAGCCAGGCAAGATGTTAGGCATTGGAAATACAGCAGTTAACATAACACACACCATCTCTGCCTTCAAAGACATAATCTAGACACCAAACCAAGAATTGCAAATAAGCAAACAGACAATTGTGCTACAGTGAGCAAAGTACTATGATTAAGCAAGGTGCAAATCAGTTTAAGAGCACAGAGAAAGTCACCTGACCCAACTTGTTGCAGGGTTGGGAGAGTAGAGCCAGAAAGACTTCCTGGAAGAGGTACCACCTGCACTGAATCATGGAAGATTGAAGATAATCCCCAAAGCATTTTATTCAGTGTCTGGCATGGGATATATTTTCAATAAATGATTGATGAATGAATGCATTAATATAAAAAATGTCCAAGCCCTTCCAAAGTCAGAAAGGACAACTGAATTAATTAAACCTTAATCACAATAAATTGCACCAATAGAGTAGAGAGCTATTGCTGGAAAAATCTACAAATCACTCATTTTTGGTTTTAAGTGCATCATGATTCTTGTGCATCCTAATTCTTTGCCTAAGCTTATATTGAAAGGAGTTTGCATTTCATACTCTCACTGGAGTTGGTAAGAAGCAGCCAGAAGTAACTTGAATGAAAGGAAAAAATCAATCTTGGACTAAAAGTGACATGAGTAATAGATGAAATGAATAGATTATTTGGGATTAGCTGAAAGTTAACCATATTGAGGGGGAAATCTCCCCAAAACAAAATGAATTGTCTGTTACTGCCTTAACTGTAAAATCAGGATAATAACTACTTTCTAGGGTTGTAGGAATTAGAAATTAATGAATACAAAGCATATCTCTGGCCTGGCACCTGATATTTGCTGGAAATAACATAGCTGCTGCTGCTATTTTTACTGTTGTTTTTGTTGTTGATGTTATAGTTTCCAAAATGTGCTGCATTCACTCCTCTCTCTATGCCTTTAATGATGTTTCTTCACCCAGAGCTCCTGTTACCACCATGTTAACCCCCATTCATCCTTCAAATGGCGTTGCTCCCACCCAGCCTTTCTGAACCCTCCCCTCCCCCAGGCTGGCCACATGCCCTGTCTGAGCCATACATGGACACAAACCCTAGTCACACTGGATTGTTACTGCCTGTGCATGTGTCTCTCTCTCCCACTGGCCTGGGACTTCCCCTAGGGCAGGTATTAGGGTTTTTTTTCAATCTGTTTCAAGTTCCTAGCACACATCCTCTGCTCTGCATGTGTTTGCTGAATGAAGGAAAGAATGAATGAAAAAGCTACAGAAAAGTATATATTCACAGAATATTAGATCCAAAAGAGACCCCAGAGATCATTTCATCTGATCTGTTTTAATTATGAGGAGGGAGAGAGGCAATGACTTGCCCAGGGTCACACTGTAAGAAAGAGGACAGGACTGGACTTAAAATGTGGGTGCTCCTGGGTCCAGACACCCCCAGTCCAGGGCTCTCTCTACTGTCCTACCCTTGGTCCTGAGCCTCAGAAAGAACTTCCAAGGATTTGAACTCATTAGGCCAACTTAGTGTAGCAATTCTTTAAGTATGAGCCACTGAACACTAGCTCTGGGAGAAAAATGATTATGTGGACAAACAAGTTTTGGAATTGTTCTATATCTCATCCCCCAAGGGGTTCTCAGTGCACTTCAACTCGCTGAACGCTTTCAGTAATGAATTCTGTCTGATTTTGTTTAACCCCATTTGACCATAAGATCCCTCCTTCCTTATTGTTTTCTTTGTCTGTTTTCATTGGTTTTTTGTTTGTTTTATTTTGACTTTCACTTGATACATATTATTAGCATCCCAACGAGCAATATTTTGAGAAGTGTTGACCCAGCACAGGTAGCTGTGGATGAATTGTCATTTCTCATTGCTACGGAACATTCTGTCTGGAGACAACCTTAGGGAACATCTACTCCTACTTCTTCATTGTATTGACAGGGAACTGAGGTCTAGGAAGGCAGAATGCATTGCTTGTGTTGCACAGCACACGTAGTGGCATAACCCCTTTTTGACTGGTTTGGTTAAAAAGTAATCTGTTGATATCATGTGACCACAGCTCTCCCCAGACTGCTAAAGGCTTAAATAGTGACAGTGTGTACGGAACTGTGAGCTGAGTTTTAGAGCTGCCTCCTGCCCAGTGGAGGAAGTGACTATGGTAGATATGTGAGAGTCAGGGTCATTCTCTCCCCCCCTGCCATGGTGACCTACTCTTCTGGGTCAAGTTGCTGTGGTCTATTACAATGTAATTTCACATATTTACAGAGTGCGTTTCTATCAGTGGCTTCTGATTGCTTTTTTCAAAGTATCAGATTCTTCCTGATGGAGTTCCTTGGAGCATTCTTTATGGATGGGAAAAATAAAAAAAGTTCGAAGCCTTGCCTAACTAAGGTGTCACATTTAGTCAGAAAAGGAAATGGCACAAAAATCTTAATGTCCTGAAGTCAAGTTTAAAACTCCTTTCCAGTTTCTTCTGTTCTATTCTCTACTCATACCCTCCTCCACTTTATTTTGTTCCCTAACCCCAGCTTTAGGTGTGTGCTTTCCAACACTCTATAGTTCTGTCTGCTGTACTCCTTCCTCTTCTCAGCTTGTCAAAGTCTTATTTATATTTCAAGACCTAATTTGAGAAGCTCCTCATCTATTAAACTTCACTCTGGCTGTGAACTAGGCAGCTCACCTGCCTCTAAGTTAGGACTAATCACATCTTGCCTAAAATCTTAAAACTTCATTTCACATCTAAGTCTTAGCCTCACAACTAGTTTTTTTGGTTAAAGGTCTTGTCTTATTATCTTCTATATCCCCCTTAAAGCAATGCCTTGGAATTTAGTAGAGCTCAAACACAGCCTTTGAAGCAGAAGGACAAAATAAAATTCTGAGTATATCATGGTATAGTTATTCCTCTCTGAATTTCAGTTTTTTCAAAGGTAAAATGGCAGCAACCATGCATAGCCTGCAGGGTTGTTAGGATGACCAACAGAGACAACATGGGTAAATGCTTTGCAAAGTGCATTGGAGCACACTTGGCAATCAATGACTAATAGCAACTAGTATTAGAATCATACCTACCCAGCACCCTGATACACATGCATGCACACAACACATCACAGACTCCATACAGGTTGAGCATCCCTGATCCTAAAATACGAAATCCAAAATGCTCCAAAATCTGAAACTTTTTGAGGACTGACATGACACTATAAGTAGAAATTTCTGTACCAGACCTTGTGTGATAGTTGGCAGTCAAAACTTGTTTCATGCACAAAATTATTAAAAATATTATATAAAGTTATTTTCAGGCTATCTGCATAAGATGTATATGAGACATAAATGAATTTGATGTTTATTTTATTATGTATATGCAAAGACTTTAAAATCTGAAAAAAATCCAAAATCTAAAACAATTTTGGTCTGGAGCATTTTGGATAAGGGATGCTCAACCTGTACTGCCACCACCCTGCAATGCTTACCACTTTTCTTGATTCTGACACGATGCTTGAAGCCCAGAGTGTACTTCCCTCCCTTCTGCCACCTCCTTCAAGAAGTAGTCCCTGATCATAGCTGTCAAAACTGACCTGTGATCTCAATGGCATGATGTCTCCTACTTTAGCATTTTTCATTCTGCTTAACTGGTCAGCAGTTTATGGGCCTGTTACCCCCTTTGGATCTTGTCTTTATACCTTCAGTGTTTACAGCACAGTGACTAGCTCACCGTCAACACTCAGTATAGGACTGGAATGAATGAATGAAAGCACTTGTTTTCTATTTTAAAAAAATCATAACACTTCACAAAATAAATCCCATTTAAAATGTTTTTTCCCAAAATTATGGATCTTTTTTTTTACTCACAAAGCTTCATGGTTGAAAGAAAGCTTATATATACATGTCGACTAGGCTCCTTGTTGGCTGAGCGTTTGGTATACCATGCATTCATATATATCTATATTTCGATATAGATGTGCCATGACATCCCCCTATTTGGATATCAGAGATCCTAAAACCATAATAGTCTAAAATGTACTCCCAAGTCCACAGATTAAAAAAAAAAAAAAGCTTTTGGGCTTTTAAACCAGCTGCCTCAAAGCTTAAGCCTTAAGGTGTAAGTGGAAGGGAACTAACATTTATGGAGCCACTACAGGTACCAGGCACTGTGCTTTGGAGAAGGAAATTGATGAACACCACCCAGGTTTCAAGCCCTGATCCAGGCATTTTCATATACACGATTTGATTTATTCTTTACCATAATCCCGTGGGGCAGTTATTATCCTGATTTCCAGATAGGAAATAGAACCCTGAAAGAGTCCGCAGGGCAGTTGAGTGGCTGAACCAGCATTCGAGTCTAAAGCCAGCTGTCTCCAAAGTCCATGTCCTTTCCCTCGAACCTCTCTACTTCTGATGTCTGGAAATCCCATTTTTGTGCAATGCCACCTTCCCTGACGTGCTAGACAGATGAGGCGGTGCGATACATGCACTCGAACACAGCTGCAGCTGCCCTTACCTGTGATACATCAAAAGCACAGGCCTATCCCTGGATCACAGGCTTCCATTTCTCACTTCTAATTGAGAATTACCTTTCATGTTTTTCCCCACCACAGTGAAACTGCTCTATATTTATTTCATTGTTATTATCATTTTCATCATCCTAACGATTATTCAGTATATACCAAGTGTCTCTGATGAAACATGCAGGAGATGAAAAATCCTTGGGTAGGTTGGCACACTTCAAATTGTTAGTGTATTATTCATTAGTGTATTAATATTGCATGGACTGTATTTTTATATGCAATTTAAAGAACAGGTAGCTCAAAATGGGAATGAGACAATATTATCGGATCAATAAGAAACTCGGGCTTTCACTCAGAGCTTTTAAATGATCATTCCGATCCGTTGGGTGAGAGAATGTGTTGTCAGAAATGTGATGCATCTGCACTGGGATATTTTCAGGAAAGGAAAATGTATCTCAGCCTAGAGAGGATGGAACTATGAAAGGAAATGCTTTTTTGCATTATGCAAACTCAAGGAAATTGGATCAGGTCCGTGGTCCAAACTTGCAGGTGGCTGCCTGAGGTATGGGTACTAGGAGGAGGGAAGGTAGGTATTGAGGTTGCCCTGAGGGCTGTGTCTTGGTACTACTGAGTCTTTAAAAGTACTCTTGTGCATTTTTATGTGAATCTCTTGTTTCTGTGGAACTGAAAATGAAAATGCATGTGATTATTACAATTTGGGAGATCAGGAGAGTAAAGCCCAGTGGATCCCTCACCTATATTCAGGCAATTTCCAGAGAAAAGTTTGTTATTTCCTGAGCACCCACGGGCTCCTTCCCAGGCACTATTTCATTTAAAACCCCAAAAGTAGAGAGCATAGTAGGATCATCCTACCTTTATAAGTGAGGAAACTGAGGCCAACACCATCTGAGACATGTCTTTTGTCCTCATTCTCTGTTCTTCCCATTAAAATCCACTTCAGGGAAGACTTCACTATCAGACACCCCCAGGGTACTTATGTCAAAGGACTGCCCATCCCTGTGGCACTTGAACTTGTGCCTATCTGGATTTCGGTGGAGGAAGAAGCTGAGGGTTGAGAGCCAGACGTTCTTGTTGGAGTCCCAGCTGAGGGTCCTTGTACAAGTCACTTCCCTTCCTGTGGAGCCAATGACTTGTGTATAAAAGAAAAAGACTTGACTTTCAAGAGTCACGAACTCAAATGCACTGAGAAGCAGATTGGCAATGAGAATCAGTAAATCAGGATGTATGTTAAGATGATAAGAGATTTAAAAACATTTAGGAATGAGGACAGCCAAGCAAAAGCCAGCAGGACATCAGAGTGTAAGCTCTAGACTAGAAGGCCACTGGGGATCCTTTTGGAATTAGCTGTGACACGTGCAATCTTAATCACCAACTGGGCTTATTCAAGTCAGTGCAGCAGCCATAAACATCCGGGGGCTACAGAACGGACCTCCAGAAAACCTACATAGGTACTCTCTCATGGGTGTCCCTGAACCTAAAGTCAAGTTAAATACCTGCTTCAAAAAGATCAATGTAGTCATGAGATTTCAAAATTGGAAAGAGCACTATTGGTCATTTAATGTAAACTTTCTCGTTTTATGGAAGAGAGGACTGGGAACCAGAAAGAGAATGGCACTCACAGTACCCTGCTCAAGTCCTCCAGTCAGCCCAGGACCTGCTGAGCCGGCAGCGACAGCCAGCCATGCTCTTGCCTCCCCCCAGCTCCAGGTCCATTAGGCCCCTGCATGCAGGAACCAGCACAGACGCAGGGGCGGGAGGAAATAGCTGCCCTCTGAGCCCCATAAATGTTCCCCAAGAGCTGAAACAGAGAGAGCCTGCAATGACCCTCTTGTCTAATTACTACCGGCTGTAAAATAATTTATCGTTTTATCACTATCTCTGACAGCAGGAAGAAAGGTCTCTTAGGTCCTGTACTTCCTGAGACTAGAACCACATGGCTCTATTACATGCAGTGGAACGATACTATAGGATCATCCACTGTGACATTGTCCTCACCAGTGTTCTTTGATAGTTGTTTTGTTCATTCATGTATCCATTTACTTATTAAATGTATCTTATTTGGGCCAGGCTTCATGGTAGGCTAGGAACAATGGGGGATGAATAAGACAAGGGCTCTCATTAGTATCTAAGGGAAGCAAACTTCATATTTACTAAGCATCTACCCTGTGTGTAGCTTGGTGTCAGCTAATCCTATTGAATCCTGATGTGGGAGTTATTAGCTATCTTACAGATTGGAATCTGAAGCTCATAAAACTCCTTGCCCAGTATCACCTAGCAAGCAAGTGATCACATCGTAGGTCCACCTGGATCCGTTTCCTACTTCTCTCATATAATACCACAGATATGCAAAGAAAGCTCTTTACAAAACAGAAAGGCTCAAATAGAGGTTTAGTTACAAGGTAGAGTCGGGAGTACCCATTCCTTCACTCTGACTCCCACCTTCCACCTCCCTTCCCCACTCCCGACTCCAGGAAGCCAAGAACTGCTAGAGAACACCATGTTAATTGAGCAGGGCCTTTCTGTTGCTTGGACAATAGTTTGTTTATTTCTCAGACTGTTCCTGATGTGTTGCAAAGACTGCCATCCCATGACCTCACCTCCTATGAAAAGGAAGATGAGAAAAATAAACAATAACAGCTTCTATGGATGAAGCGATTTCTTTGTTTCAGGCACGGTACTTGCCAAACATTATTTCTGCACCTCTCAACACCTTCTATTCACAGCCCAATTCATAAATGAGGAATACAGCCTTTCTTAGGGTCCCCATGATCACCAGGTAGTTAAGTGTCCAGGCCTGGGTTCTAACCAGCCCCTGTCTGTGTGACTCCAAAATGTCTTAAATAGTAACCGCAGTGGTCATTTACTCAGTGCCAGCTATGGGCCAGACACTATGTGTGTTTTTTTCTAATACAACGAGCCTTAGAAAGAGGCATTAACCATTTCCATTTAATAAGAATCTCACTAAGGCTTAGACAGGAAAGACCACAGAGCTGGTGACCTGAATTGCAAACCTAGCAAGATCTGCTTATCTTCAAAGATTAAACCAGCCAAAGTAGAAGTCCTTCACCTTGACCTTTTTCCACCCTCCTATTTTAGAGAGCAAAGGCCTGCCCCCAAGCCAGGCCCAAGCACCCACTCCCTTGCGCTGTAACCCAGCCCTGACCCTCAGCAGACCTCATCCACTAGATTCTCCGCTCACATGGGTGCCCTTTCTACAAACACACTCAGGTCTAGCCAAGCCCTACCTTCCCTCTGCCTTGCCAGCCCTCCAGTTAGCAGCCTTCTCTCACCTTCCTTCCAGCCCAAAGTTTGCGGACACTACACTCACTCACTTTTTCGCCTTCGCCCTCCTCATCCCTGCTACAGACCTGCCGAGGCTGCCTCTTTAAAGGACACCAGCCAGCCACCGCTCGTCAAATGTGACAGTGCCCAGCCTCACCCTCCCTGACTCCACCTTGGAATCGCCTCTATCTGAGCCATTCCCACCCCCCTTGAAAGTGTGTCTCCCCTTCATTAATTTGCTGTGACCCTGCATTGTCCTATTTTTCTTCTAACCCAACCAACCAGTCTTAGAGCTAGAGGGGAATTTACATGTCTTGAGACGGAACTCCCACCCAGAGCAGGAAGCCCCTTCACAGCATCCCCACATGCAGCCAACTGGCCGCTCCCAGAATTCTGTCTGCGATAGCCAGTCCGTTGCCTTGGTCTGTTTAATAACTATTATAATTTATTCATTCATTCTCAGGGGTTCTCTTTTTGTATTCCCATCATTTAGGGATTTTTTAATTACAAAAGCAATTTATGTACATTCTAATTAAAGATGAATAAGTAAAAATCTAATATTTATCCTCTGCTCCACTCCGTTTTCAACACCTTTCCCCATGCCCATAAAAATATATAGATGTGTACAAATAGCATCGTTGCTATTATTTGTCTTTACCCTCGAAATTGTAATATATACATTACTTTCGCTTTTCTCATTTAGCAGTACCTTGCAATAGTGCTCCAGGTCAAAATTTACAAGAAGATATAAAACTAACTCATATAACATAATAGCTGTACAATATGCCATGATATGTATAAATATACTACTATTTATTCATAATTCTCACATTAATGGATATTCAAATTGTTTCCAGATTTCTTTTGCTGATATTTTGTGTTGTTTGCTACAGTAAACATCATTATAAATAATTCCTTACATATTGATATGTTTAGGTGTAGAATGGGGCCCACACTGGGGGTCAAATGATACATGTAATATTCATTTTTAAAGATATTGTTAGGTAACTTTCCAAAACCGTTATTAATTCATCTTCCCACCAGCAGTGGATGAGACCACCTGTTGGCCTGCCTCCATCCTATGAGTAGATATTTTTGCTGTCTACAGTGTTTGCCAATCTAGATAATGAAAAGTGGGATCTCCCTGTTGCTTTAATTTTTATTTCCCTGGCTAGTCAGAGTGAGCATCCTTCATTTAGATGTTCTTTTCCATGAATTGTCTGTGTATAACCTTTGCCTATTTTTAAAAATTAATTTGATTTACTTTCTCTTGTCAGTTTTTGAAATCACTTTGTACACAGGCACATTCACCTGTGTCCCCATAACCTTATTCATCTGTGTTGCAAATATCTTCCTAGACCAGCCTTTGTTTCGTTTGAAGTTTTTGGCTGTTTATAATTACCTTGACATGTACAAATTTTAAATGTTTATGCATTCAAATATATTTATATTTTCCTTTTAGGCTTCTGACTTGCTTAGAAAGGTTCCTATAACTCCCAAGGTTGTGCAAATACTCTACTAATTGCCTTCCCTTTTTTTCATTGTAATCTTTAATGCATTTGGAAGCTATTTTTGTATATGGTGTGAGGTAGGAGATTTCATGATGACATTGATTGTTTGGCTTGATCCCTGCCTCCCTATAATCTCATCCCTGAGTCTTGGCTCCGTCTTCCACGCCGCACAGCTCAAGTTCAAGGCTTGTGGGGCCCTGATGTTGGGCCCAGATTTCCCAACCTTCCTGCACACAGGCTGAATCCCTAGCCTTTGACTGGGTTCCAGAGAAACCCATTTGGGAAGATTTATGACATTTTATTTTAATTGCGGTGGGATTTGTTTTTCTATCTCCTCCTCTACATTGTAAGTTCCTTAATGCTGTGATTTCCCACTGAAGCTTAGCAGACCCAAAGAGCAAATACTTGTCAGGTTGAATTCCCATCACCACACCTCAGATGTCAGCCCCCTTCGCCCCCTGAGATCGCAATAGCCTCAGCTATGCTGTCTGGGACTAGAGCACATCTGAAAGTGTTTTGTCCCATCTGTCTGGGGATGGGCACAGGGGAAAGTGCCAGTCAATTAAGTCCTTTTGGGCTTCCTTGGACCGCTTGCCAAAATCATAATTGCATATTAATTTGCAACTCAAGTGGGTTTTCATAACTGCTGTTGGGTGTGGGGTCTAGCCCATGGGTCACCTGTACCTGAGGGAGGAGGAAATGCAGTGAATCACGAGCTTCTCCAAGAGAAGGCCACACTGGGGGCCTCAGCCCTCATTTGAACTGCCTGCAAAGCCCTGGTGGTGATCTTGGTGCCTCGTTTGGGCTTGGCTCATTTCCATGCACGAGCATGCCTGTAGAATCTAGGAAATAGGATTCTTTTTTCTCGATGTTAAAGGAAAAAAGAAAACACATATAAACACCGATATAGACATAGAAAGTAGAAAGAACAGCTCAGTCTGCTTCGTTCCTTTTTACCCACTATAATCAGTTCAGTTAATATTTAGCTAGGTGAGTATCATGACTTTCAAGTTCTGAATGCTACTATCTAATTAACATTTTATCATCTGTAAAATGGGAATAATTCACCAACTCATGGGTTTAAATGAAACATGTGAAATGAAATCACGTGAAATGCTTCACACAGTCTGACATAGAGTGAATGCTCGCTAAACGATAGCTGCCATTATTATTATTTTCATTATTATCCTCGTCATTATTTGTTGCCAGACACTGCGGGAGGCATTGAGGATAAAGAGATGAATGATACTGAGTTCCTGCTCTCAAAAAACCAATGCCTAAAAGAGAGAGAAGAAAGAAATTCTTTCTAATGGAGAACAGGGGCTTTGTGGAAGAAATGAGTGAAAAATGTGAATTATTAGGAGAAACAGGGAAAAGGGAGGAGTTTAGGATGGTTGTGCATCTGGCACGTGGGGGTGGTGTACAGGGAAACTGGAAATAGAGAGTGAAAATGTGGGAGCCAGAGCAGGGAGATCCAGAAACAAGGGGGAATTCTCTGGTCCATATGCTCTTGCAGAGGGACTCCCCAAGCTCCCACTTAGGGCACCTCCCTGCTGGATGCTGGGGACACAGAACATGAATCAGTCATGGTCCCTGTCTATGGATGCCACGTCTCTGGTGTACCTCAACAGTGGCCCACCGTGCATGTGATTGAGTTTGGGACCACAGTCATGGCAGCCTGCTTCTCCCTTCAGAAGGGCCCCACAATGGCAAGGGTAGGCTGTGGCTGTTGGGGGCTCCTTCTCTCCTCCAAGTTCTCCCTCTTTCTAGCCCCCCTGGATCCCCCTCCTTCAAGAGAAATTCTCAGAGTACCTGATCCCACAGGTGCCTTCCTGTTCTGCTCTTCTGGGAATTGTCTCTCTCTTTCTCTTTTTCACAAGAGGAGTGGGAGAATAACCATTTGTAAGATGAATCAATGGTTCATTTAAGTTGTTCAACAAATATTCCTTGGGTGATAAGCACTGTTCTAGAAGTGACAAATCAGATGAGGGCCTGCTCCCACACAGCTCACTCTCCAGTGGGGCAACACACAGGGTACAGCATTATCAAGTAGTGACCACAAAAGGCTGAGAAGAAAAATAAAGTCGGTGAAGAGTGAATGATCAGAGAGTTATGCTAGAAGGAGAAGTAGGAAAAGCCAGACTGAAAAACAACATTTAAAAAGAGGAAGGAGAAGGCTAGGCATGGTGGCTCACACCTGTAATCCTAGCACTCTGGGAGGCCAAGGCAGGAAAATTTCTCAAGGCCAGGAGTTCAAACCAGCCTGAGCAAGAGTGAGACCCCGTCTCTACTAAAAATAGAAAGAAATTAATTGGCTAACTAAAAATATATAGAAAAAATTAGCCGGGCATGGTGGTGCATGTCTGTAGTCCCAGCTACTTGGGAGGCTGAGGCAGGAGGATCACTTGAGCCCAGGAGTTTGAGGTTGCTGTGAGCTAGGCTGATGCCATGGCACTCTATCCTGGGCAACAGAGTAAGACTCTGTCTCAAAAAAAAAAAAAAAAAGAGGAAGGAGAAAGGCAGAAAGGGAAGGAAGGTGTTAGGACATTCAAGTCTTTCTTGAATGAGGATGAGCCTCCACCATTTGTCCATCCACAGCTGAAAGAATCCATATACATGTTCCTCACCCCTGTTGCTTCCTGCCAGATTTAAGCAGCAGCCTCCAACACTCCAGTGTCTTTGTCTGACACAATCCGGAAGGAATCATTTATTCATGTAAACAAGGCCCCAGGTCAGAATGTTCTGCAGCTTCTGAAGCAACTTTACCACAGTGCTCCCTCCCCGGTGTGTGGTACTTTACAATTTGCAAGCTCTTGCACTTGTCTGCTCTCATTAGACCCCCAGGAGAGCCCTTCAAGGCAAGTCAGGTTCACTTTTACCACTAGAAATGCCTCGCAAGTCATCGGACCCAGCCCCCTGCTGTTACAGATTCTGAAGAGGAAACTCGTGGAAGAAAGAACCCTAGAGCTCAAGACCCCCAGGAGAATGGTCAGCAGTAGGCCCCAGACCTCCCGCCCCCCAGTCCAATGATGCTCTCCTCACATCACTCAACTTCTTGGCCAACATGCAAAGATGATGGGAAGAGTGGGTGGGAAATATTTGAATTCCTTTTTCACAGGGCAGCAAACAGGACCCAGAGAGCTAAAGAAACCTGTGTGAAGTGACGCAGTAGGTCTATGTCTCGTAGTTCTTTGTCGCTTCCCCATCTCACCCTTCTCTCCCTCTATGTCATAATTGTGGTACGATAGAAAGAGTACAGTCTACCATGTCAGACCAACCTGGGTCAGAAAGTTGGCTCTGCCCATTTGCTGGCTTTCCTACCTCAATAAGGCCTTGATTTCATAATCTGGAAAATGGATCGCAGTAGAACCTACCTGAACTAGTCAGAAAAGGTCAAGTTTTGCTGCAGTAAAAAATAGCCCCCAAACCTCAGTGGCTTATTACACTATTTATTACTTCTTAATAATCTGTCTGATGTGTGTTGGGTGGTCTTCCTCTACAATGAAAGCTGTAAAACACAGATGAAAGAAATTGAAGAGGACACAAATAAATGGAAAGATGTCCCGTGTTCATAGATTGAAAGAATTAACATCAAAATACTAGTGACATTCTTCACAAAAATAGAAAGGACAACCCTGAAATTTGTATGGAACCACAAAAGACCCCAAGTAGCCAAACCAATCTTGAGCAAAAATAAATAAATAAATACGCTAAACCTGGAGACATCATACTACTAGACTTCAAAATATGCTACAAAGCCATAGTAATCAAAACAGCTTTGTTAATGCACTCATGTATTGATGGGCACCTGGGTTGTTTCCACAATTTTGC
>VBSM01001265.1:42473451-42497491 GCA_008086735.1 Cheirogaleus medius | reverse complement strand
AATATACGTAACCGTAATATTTGTACCCCCATAATATGCTGAAATAAAACAAAAACAGCTTTGTATTTGCTGTATTAAAACAGACATATAGACTCTTGGAACAGAATAGACAACCCAGATATACATCTACCAGGAACCTTTGTTTCTGGCCCCTACCCCTGAGGAGCACAGACTCTGTATTATATTTCATGAGAAACCTTCAGGAGTTGGTAGCATGATCCAGAGATGGAAATTTCTGGAAACAGATAGCAGGGCACAGTGGAAAGAATGCTGATTTGTCCACTAGAGAGGCCTGAGCTCTGTTCTCATTACTCCCTATGTGACTTGGGCAAGTCACTTCCTTTCCTGGGTCTCATTCCCTTACCTGATACTGGAGCCAAATAGCCTGTGTTCAAATCTGTGCAGTCTGCCTCGGTTTTATCATCTGTAAATGGGGATACTATTAGTGCCTACCTTAGAGGGTTAGAGTGAGGATTAAATGAGTTACTAACTCATTAATTATTATTATTGATTAAATGAGTTATTAAATCACTGTTATTAATCAAATGACTTATTACATGTAAAGTAATTAGGACAGGACAAGGCACACAGTAATCATTCAATTAATGTCAGCTCTTTTTTGTTCATAATATTATCATTATAATAAAACTGGAGATTGGGCTGGAAAATCTCAGAGTTCCTCACCCAAATGCATTTAGCCGGTTATTGCTGACTCGGAAGCGACTTTGGAAGGCAGCGTTGGCCCCGAGACAATGCCTGGTACAAGGAGAAAGTATATAAAAGAGCAGCCGGAACACAAACAGGCCCCTGTGTTCTCCTCACCCTGTCACTCGTGTCCAGTTCACAAGTCTCGCTCCCCAACCTTCCGATGTTCTTGAGGCAGAGGCCGGATCTTCCATCTTCCACCCCCAAACCAAGGGCAGAGTCAGGCCCATGGGACACACCCTGGCATTCTTTGTCGAATGCATTCATGAAAGAACCAACCAACAGGACTGAAGAAGACTAGGTGCCCTGTGAGCTAAACACGCAAGGAGAGATTTCAATGACATCTATTTTCTCTGTCCTGGTAACATGCTAATGAGCTGGAGAGCTCTGACTAAATTGCGATTTCCCAAAATGAGTTAATTAATAAACTGATTTGGGGATGATTAACGGGAGGGGGGGCACAGTTAACATGATTTTAATGGGAAAGCATCAGTGAAGCACAAACTCATTAACACGAAACTATTTCCTGCCCCAGCAGGCTTGTCGCACACTGCTTTCCATGGGGAAGCTGGAAAAGCCACACTGACAAGGGCTGGACTTGTGAGCAGCCAGCAGACCCTAAGGACGGCACACATGCGTGAAAGGGAGCCTCGTGGTGGCTCTGGCAGCAGCCCTTGCAAGCGAGCTCTGCTGACTCCTCACTGGTCCCAGTGAATTGTCTCTTGCTAATAAGCACGCTTCATGCATTAAGTTCTCTGTCACTGTTACTGCAGAATGGGAACAGCAAGTGTATATAAGCAAGTCTGATTGGTTCCCAAACATTGAAAAGTAATTACTGTAGTGATAAATACTATTATAATAAATAATGTTTACAATGTACTTTCCTTAAGTGTAAAATAGAATTAATAATAATAGTTCAGCTTTGAAGGGTTATCATGAGCATCAGTAATGATAATGAAAGGATGCCACTCTCTGAGTACCTGCCCCATGCCAGGCACCTTTTCTGCAGATGACCTGATCAACCCCATTTCCAGATGAGAAGACTGAGGTCCAGAGGAATAAAGAAAATTCACACATAAAAAAATAGTTCAAATGAGTAAACATGATCACATAGAGGGGCAGAATGGTCTTGGAGACTCAGAAGGGGCGAGGGTGGGAAGAGGGCAAGGGATCAAAAAACAACCTATCAGGTATGATGTACAGTATTCAGGTGATGGGACCACTCAAAGCCCTGTCTTCACTGTACAATTCATTCATGTATAAAAAAACTACTTGTACCCCCTAAAAATTATTGAAATTTAAAAAATAGTTCATAAAGCTCAAAGTCCATATGACTAGATTACTATAATCTTCTGAGCAACCGTAAGAAATGGGTAGCAAGGTGTTATTGTCCCCATTTTCCTGGTGAGGACATGAAAGCCTGAGGAGACTGTGACTTGCCCAATGTCCCAGGGTCAACCAATAATGCAAGGGGACACTTCAGACAGGTCTTCAGAAACCAAATCCTGTGTTCTTGTTACAACACGCTACTTGCCAGTAGACACAATGTACCAGTAGAACATACAAGGCAAGAGGGTGCTACACACCCCCGGTCTGCAGGAGTGAGATCGTGGTAACCAGGGGGTAATAGAAGATTTTGTGCTGGAAATTGGCTATAATCAAAATTCTATGCTGCATCAGACAGAAGAACCAGTTTTATCATTTTGAAATGTCGCATTTACACGTAAAGAAAAGAAAGTGCATTGTAAACATTATTTGTTATAAATTACTGCAGGAATTCAAACCTTGGTCTAAAATCTATGTCCTTTCTACAATACCACATACCATCAAATGTATCTCTGAGCATCTCTATGCCAAACTGCATCTGTCCCATCAGAGATTAACCAACTTTCTAGTTCCAGAGAAGGGTCGAGGTGCAGGTTCTTTTTCCTCTAAGTGAAGGGCCTTATACAGAGAACAGCTTTATAGGTGCCTACTGCCCTCCCAGGCCCCAGGAAGAAGAAAAGGAGGATCTTTAAGCAGGAAAAGAGGTCAAGGATCCTACTTTTCACCCCTCATGACACAAAACTGCCTACTCTTGTGACAGAGAAGAGGCTGTCGAGATGTCCTGGCAGCCTGCCAGTCCCCAGGAAACCTGGTCCTGCCCCCTTTTGACAGGAAGGAGATGGCATTTCTGAGACCCAACGTGAATGTAACTGCTGGAGCTCAGATCTGGTATATGTCTGTGGCTCAGAGAAAAATTCATGGGTGATCTGGGTGTGGCTTTGATCTTAGCAAAAGTGTCCATGCGTCAGGACTAAATGGCCCAGATACTGGTAAAACCACCAACCCTTCTATTAATAAAACAGGCAGCTAACATCAATTTCTTACTCCCATTTCAAAATGTTATTTTGCCAAAATTCAAGTGGCTACAATATAATCAGTTAAATCAGCAATAAATCTTAGGTCTGTAGGCTCCAACTAGGAAACAACTGGTGACCACAGAAAGGCAGCAAGCATCCTGACAAAGTCTTCCTTGTTTGGGGCTGAGGAGGCAGGTAGAAAAAGGGGACCCAACCAGGACATAGCACTGTGCTGAATGGTGGAAGGGCCCAGCCATAAATCAGCTGAAATCATTGGGCTCAACGTAGCTTAGCGGAGACATGACATGGACACAAATACTGCAAATTCAAAGGAGAAAGCAACACAAATCTTAGAGAGGCATAAAGTATGTTACAGATGTGGAAGAATACAATCACCCATATGCTGTTGTCGAGTTCAGTTGAAGTATTAGTGGTGGGAGGTACAAGCTACCATTTCTTGAGTGCTTATCATGGACCGCACTCCATGCTGAAAAGCTCCATACATGCTTTTCCTGTTCCATTCTCACCACAGCCTGAAGTCACCACTAGCATCTGCCCCATCTTACAGAGGAAAAACCAAGGCTCAGAGTGGCTAAGTAATTTACCAATGTTTCCAGAGCCAAACTATAAATTTCAACATCCACTCCTGAGCCCACATTTAGCCATTAAACACTTGTGTGACCGAGAGGTCACCTAAGGGTCCTCGCTCTGCCTCTTAACATCAGTATGAGATTGGCTCAAAATCCCATTCTAAGTCTTGAGAAAAGCCCAGCATTTTTACCAAGATTGTTGCAAATTCCATTGTCTCTAGTTGCACCTTTAGTCCTTGAAGAAGTCCCACCAGGAGCCACCGTGTGCTTAAACTATCACTGCCTGTGGGAATGCTTGTCTCTGAGTCTCTTGCCAAGCAGCAAACCAATTTCCAGAACTTTCCTGGGCCCATAATAGCATGTGGCAGGTGGAGTAAAATACATCTGGCATAATAAAAGTTCCCTTTGGGGTCTCCATAATTCTGTGGTTCAAGGAAGTGATTGCATAACTACTTATAGAGACAGTTTTGACATTGCATCTAGGAAAATGGCACCTAAATGTGTAAACATCATCAAAGGCTGGAAGACTGGGCCAGAGCTTCACTTGAACTTTTTCACGAAATCCCTTCACCAGACAAAACTGCCTGTGCTCTCTAGCAATCTGGAGGCTTAGTGCAAGGCAACTGCTGCAACACTGAAATGTCTTTGAGGCTTATTTAGTAATCTTAAAATGTCATGTAAATTTTGATAAATACTACATAAAACATGTCTTTGTTTACATATAAAAATATCACTTTACTTATCAGTTAACTTATTTGAATTTTTTCCCAACTAGAAATTGAGGTATGGGGGAGGCATATGTCAGGAACCGTACTTAAAGCTTTACGCATGCTATTTGATACAAATCTCACCCCAAAAAAGTCTCATTATTCCTATATTTTAGTTATGAGACTAAAGTATGCAGCGGTTGAAATGCTCGCCCACTGTCACATACTAGAAAAGGGAGAAGAATTCTAAGTCCAGGTTGTCTTGACTCCAGAGTCTGCTCTCCTGAACAGCCTAGCCCCCTCTGCTTACTTTGTATGGTTTCCTGAGTATCCATCCATTTACATGCCCCTAGTGGAATAAATCTCTACATCCAATCTAATAAAGTCACACCAAAGATTGCACTCCACTTAGGAAAAAGATAGTGTGACAGCTCAGGTTGCAGTCAGAACTCAGGGACTCTGGAATCTAACAGATCACGACACTGGGTATAAGGAACCCTCCCAAAGCAGTCCCCAGAGATGCTCCATCAAGAGCCCCTACATCTGGCCTAACACGGCCTGTAGGGACGCCTGTCTCCAACTCCAATTCAAACTGTGAACCCAATTTTCCAAGGCATCACTGGGGCGATTAGCCCGGGCTGTGGTGGAGTGAAATGCACCTGATAAAATAAGAAGGTTTTGCACACAAACAGAAAAACCAGATAATATAAATCTCAGCAAGTTGTCTTAAATTGAAGTATGGAAGTGGCTCAGGCAATTTAGCTACAACTTGCAAAATTAAACAAACCCTGTGTGTGAGGATAGATCTCTTTCCTCATGTGCCTGATCTCATTCCTTTCTGGAAATTTAAGGATCACTTTTCGAACCAGTGGGAAAGAGAGTAAGTTTCACAGGAGCGGACACTTGTGCTCCACTTCGGGTTGGAGTTGACAATAATACGCTGGGGAATTGCCAGTGAATTCCAGTCTCTTAGCCCGCTGCGCCCAGCCCCTCACCACACACCATGGGAGTGAGGATATTATAGTCAGACCCGTGTTCAGCATCCAGCTCAGCTACTTTGGCACCCTGTGATCTCAACAAATCCCTGAAGTTTCAGTGCATTTTTTCTTCCCCTTAAAATAAGAAGGACAATGCCTCCCAAGCAAGATGAATGAGAGAATGAAATGTGACAACAGATATAAAGCTCCTGGCATATAGTAGGTGCTCAACAAATTCAAGTTCCCTTCCTCCTCTAGTTGCACACCCTCTATTTTCATACCCCCATACCTTTGCACAGACTATGTTTTTTCTTTTTGCCTAGAATTCCATTCCTCATTTTCTACCTAGAAAAATCTCCCTGATCTTCTATGGCCCAGCTCAGAAGTCACTTATTCAAGGAAACTTCCTAGGCTGTACTTCCCATTCTTAGTCACAGAAATGATAGATTCTAATTCCACACACCGCAGCCATCAGTCCATACTTGGAACAGGTGATGAGTTAGGAAAGTCTGGGGGCACGAGGACCAGCTGACACACCTGCTCGTCCTGAGTCACACGGCCTGCTGCAGTAGAGCCACTTCATGGCACAAATGTTTGGCAGTAAAGGCACTGACTGGTGCAACAGATTGAGACTTCTGTGACCCTTGTGCCATTATGTGGTGGATCCATTAACACCACAAACAGTGATGGGGTGGGTACCTACTGAGGGCAGACCTCGTAGATGATACAAAGATAAAACATTGGAAGTCTCAGCTCTGGAAGAATTCATCTCCTGACAGAAGTGACCATAGAATTCTGGTAGAAAGCCAACTAAATCCTAAGCATGGCTCTGACAAAGTGCTCTGGGAGTTGAGAGGGAAAAGAAAATGAACACGCATTCAGCATCCAGTTTGTGCCAGGCATTGTGCAAGGTAGGTTTACAAATGCCATCTCCCAACCAACCTGGAAGGGATGTTATTCCCACTGTACAGATGGTAAATCCAAGACTGAAAATGTGTAACGCACCATCCCCAGGGACATAAGGCTAGTCAGTAGTGAAATTAAGGTATGAACTCATGCTGGCTGCATGCTATTCCCCTTTACTCCCCTAACTCTAATTTGCATGTAGTCATGATAACTTGGGAACAATCATTGCAAATCTAAATGACACTGCTTCCTTGATGTTTGAAAGGACAGCAATCCCTTCTTCCCCAGCATTTAGACACAGCTATAATAGCCTGTTATTAATATGCTGATATCATGCAATAAGGCCTTCAGGTCAATACCAGCTCATTTTGTCATAATAAATGAACGTTCAAGTCAATGTGACCAAAACTCCTATTGCCTGGCTCTTGGTGTCTGCATTAAGGCAGAGCTGATCACTTCCTCTAAGGCTGAATGCCACTCCCCCAACCCCCACCGCCCCAGCCCATGTATGTAATTGGTAGGTAGTTAATTGCCTTCCACTTCCAAAGAGCCAGGCATTTGGAGAAACACACCCCGCTCCTTGCAATAATTCTTCCGTATTTCATCTTTCTTGACAGCCAGCCAATCCATCACTGGACCCCTTTCATAATTTGTATTGATTTGCATTTATCCCCAGCAAAGCCCATTTGCAGACCATCACTCGTGCTCTTGGTCATTTTTAATGACCAGGAAGACTGTCATCTGGAGTTGACACAACTTCAAAGCATCCATGTGAAACTCAAGGGTGTCCATCCCACTCACCTTGAAGGCTCTAAGATCAGCCCAATATCAGAGACTTTAAATTATTCAGCCACAGAGGCCATTGGAACTTATCTCTCACTCAGCAAGTCCGAGCACTTGACCCCTGCTACTGTATCCAGGGCAACCCTGCGGAGATAAAAAGCACGGGTCACCACCTGGCAGGCTGAGGCCTCATCTGGCCCACAGAGGGAATGTACTTGGATCATGCAGTATTTTTAATTAGTTGGCAACATTAAACATTTTGTGAGATGTCACACACAAATCAGATTTTCTGCTTTTTCCTTGGAACCTGTATACGTGGCAGAGCTGGACTAACATGCCCACCTGATGCTTATCAGCTGGAGCTGATGGGTGACTTCTCCTAGGCAGACAGGTCCCCTCACTTCTACCTGTATTTTACTCACATGCGTTGGCCCTTATGTAATTAGTCCCTTTGACATTTGAGTATTTGGTCTCTAATTTAAGCATAAAAGACTGATGTTCAAGTCTTGATTCCCCTGTCAACCAGCTATGTAAATTTGGGCAAGACATTTATACTGAGTTTTAGTTTCCTCATTTGTAAAAATGAGGCACCTAAACATGTCAAAGTGGTAACTACCCTACATAGATGCTTTGATATGTGGACATTTTTTATTTAGGCTGATAAAGAAATCAATGATGAAGGGTGTGTGTATGTGTGTGTGTAATGGAACGGGGAGCAGAGATATCTCTGTATTCGTTACTTGGTACAACAGGACTTCTCTATTCCCGCCTAGCCCTATCAGAACATCTTGCTTTGCTTTGGTGAATGGCTGCCATTTTCAGCTAACAAATAGATTTCATCTCGTCCCAGATTTTGGTTGATTTACAGCAGCTGCCTGGAATCATAAGCTGGGAAGGATTCTGGGGTCACATTTGGTCCCAGCAGGAAAGAGAGCCAGGATCTATTAATAATGTCTGCCATGAGCAAGGGAGGTGAAGGAGATGCACACAAGTTGCTTGTTTATCTGACACCCATGGACGGATTTCTTATCCTGACTCTTTCTTGCCCGTTTTATCCTCAGTCAGTTAAGCGAGGCCAGGCCTGTCGTTATCCTAAGATGTGACCTGAGCTTTGCCAGGATCTCCATGCAGTTCCTACCTGGATGGCCTCAACAGGAACATGATGCAGGATGGGGAGCTGGGAGGATGGGGAGAGGTGTTCACTAAGAAAGTGTTTCTTGGGAAGTGTATCTATCCTGGGATTCTCTCATAATCCAGACAGAACCTAGATGTTTTCATCAACAACTGGGAGGATAAGTAGAGCTCTCTCTCTCTTTAGTTCTTGGGGACATGGCTATGAGCTCCTTCCCTATAGCACTGTTCAGCATCTATCTTGCCAGGAGTCAAGGCAATGACAACAGCTCCACTGTTCTGGACTCCGTGTCTTCCCAGTGCTCTTGGAGAGGTCCCGGGGGCTTGTGAGATCTGCAGTGATCTTTAGGCAGGGGCAGTCACTAAACCCCATTGAGTCCCAGTGTCACTGAGTCTTACCATCTCACTTGCTGGTGTGGGGAGGACATACGTTAGCCAGGTAAAGTAACCTTCTTATTAGGAATTCAGCCTCTGGAGACAGATGCGCAGAGGTGTATTGGCTTTGCCATTTAATAGTTGTGTATCGTTTCATTCAACCTCACTGGGCCTCAGTTTTCTCATCTGTAAAATGGGTGGAACAATCATGCCAACCTCACAAGTCTGTTGAAAGGATTAAATAAGTTAATACATGTAAAGTGTTTAAAATCATGCCCAGTATGAAGTGAGGGCTTTATAAATGTGAGCATATGTAAACAGATTAAGACAAAATGGAATTCAGAGGTAGCTGAGACTCAACAAAACTAGGTAGGAAGATTGTCTTCAAGCAGTGAGAAGCCCTGCCACCTGAGAGGACAACAAGGCAGAGCAAGGCAGGCTCCGGGCCGCAGAGGCACTGGGGGACCATGGATTGAACGCGGGCTCCAGAGCCAGGCAGAGATGAGTCGTGCGGTCTCAACTCAGCTGCTTCCCAGCTCAGTGACCATAAGCACGTCGCTTGCCCTTTCTGAAGCTTAGTTTCCTCATTTGTGACATAAGTCGCAGATACTAATGCCTAGCTCTCAGTTTTGATGTGAGAATCAGACACGAGCATTGAGCCTGGCTCAGAGGATGCACTTAGGAAAGGTGAGTTCCTGCTAATAAAGAAGGTCCTCGGGGCTTAGGGAAGAAGAGGAGGCTGGGTGGGGAGAAGGGGAAAAGGAAAGGGGCAGAAGTGGCCTCCTTTTTAGGAGGCAGCTGCCGGCAGAGGCCTCAGCAGCAGAGCATGACAAAGTCAGAGCCAGGACCATACGCTGCTGAGTCCCATGGCATCGAGCTGGATCCTTAACCTCTCGTGGCCAAGGGCAGAGAGTGGGACAAGGGCCTGCACGTGTGGCTACAGGCCACGGAGGGAGGAGAAAGGGAAGGTCTGGGACCAGCAGGCCTTTGCAGAACAGATCTGCCCAGCTACCAGCAAGCCGAAGGCCCTAGACTGCAAAACTCTGCTTGAAACCTGGGTGTTTTTAGGAACTGAGGGGACAGTCAGGAGAGTGGGTCCTGCACGTTAACCAGAAGAGCTTCAACTTCACTAGTTTAACATATTGGGGTTCCATGGAGTTTTATCAAAAAGTAAAGTCTTGCTGCTTTTTAAAAATATTTTCAAACCCACTAATTTAAAGAATGGAAACCTTGACTTTTAGAATCACAGTAGCTTGGAATTAAAAGTTTATCTTAAGAACCATCTAGTCTATCTTCCCAAAGCAGGAAAATGTTCCCCTGCTACCTGCCAGGGTGTCACCCAGCTGCTTCTTGAATCCGTTTGCTGACAGGGACATCCCTATCTTACAATGCAGCGTGGAGCTCCTCTAATCATTAGAAATCCACCCTGCCATCCGAGATGAAGTCAGACCTCCTTCGCCGTCTGCCCATTGCTGTCGTTCTGGCCTCACAAGGTGGCCCCCATTGTCCTACAGCAGACTGCCATCACACGTTCTAAAGAACACGTCCACCTACATCCCTCTCCTTCTGAAGGTACCTCCGTGCTCCCGGGTGAGCTTACCGCGTGTGGGAACTGCGCTGTACGTAACCTCTATATCCCCGTCGCCTGGCAGAGGGGAAGGGTTCAGTACATTTTTCATTGAGTATGTGGATAAAAGAAGGATGGGTGGATGGATGGATGCTTAGACCCTTACAGAATATCAATTCAGCATCTTCATTTTATTAAAGAGCCATCTAAAGCCCAAAGAAATTACATGAATTGCCCATAGATGTTCAGTGGCAGAGCCAGAATTAGCATGTAGGTTTCCTGACGCCTGCATGACATGGTCTCAGAACCTGAGCTAGGATGCTGGGAAAGCGTGGTCGGTGAGAATCAGAGCCCTGGGATCCGGCGCAGAGCAGGGGGACCATGACCGCACAGACGCTGGAGCCAGCCCTGCACCCTTCACAGCTTCCTATTCCCTTCCACAGACCCATATTGAGTACGGACTGTGAACAGGGCTCTGTGCCCGAGGAGGAATCCATGAGGACCAAGTCTTTGTCTTAAGACATGTGCGTTCGTGACCAGGCATGATCAAAGGCAGATTGTGCTTTGGGCTATTTCAGAAGCAGGAGGCACAACCTGCTTTTGAAAGTGCTGTGAGAAAGCAGAGGAAAGAGTGATTCATTCCATTTGGGAAGATCTGAGGTCTCATGGAGCAGTAGACATTTGAATTAAACCTTAGCTGACTGAAGAAACCATGTAAGCAATGGAAAAAAATCTCGAAAGGGAGAAGAGAGGTGAGGCATGGCTGGACTTGCAGGGAACAGGTAGTTGAGTGGCAAAGGATGTTGCAAAGACAGGCCAGGGGCCCATAGAAGGCAGCCTCAGTACCCAGCTCTGGACATTGCCTCTTTTCTGTGCTGTGGAGGTTACTGAAGGGTTTTGAGCAGAGGAGCAATGTGGGGAGACCCATGTTTAGGAACATTGTGGGCAGCCTGTCCTAGGATTTGTCAGCCAGGCTGGGGCTGCTCAGACTCCACCCTGCTTCTGCATGACAAAGGCTGCCAGTTTTCAGCACCTGTGGCAGCCTGCAAGGTGGCTGGCTCCACTCTCCAGACCTTTACATTTCATGAGCTTTTAGCAGGTGAATTGAAGAAATAGACACACATGGATTGAGATAATACAGGTAGCAAAAAACTTAATCCATCCTCTTCCTCCCTATGGCTGGCAATGGAGAATCTGACAATAGCCACTGGGAAGCTCTCACTTCTGGCTCCATGTATACTGCAAGACTGAAATTCTAGAAGCTCATCATTCCACACGCAAATGATTTGGGTCTCTCTCCCCCATTAGACATGAGCTTCTCTAAGTGAAGGCAGGACCAACAGTTGCAATTTCTCTACTACCCAGTTGTGTGATGCTTGGGTAAACCCCTTGGATTATCTAAACTTCGATTCCTTTACTTCCAAAATGGGAATAATAATGCCTATCTCAAGAGGGTTATTGTAAGAATTAAATGCAATACTGCAAGCCTGGTGCTCAGCCCAAAGCAAGCACACAAGCAATAAATGGGAGACCCTTCCCCTTCCCCTGCTCCAAGACAGGAAGCAAGACTTACCTGACTTTGTTTCTTCAGTACCTTGTATTGCATAAGGCCTTAGTAAGTTTTTAGGTAATGGATAAGTGGGTAAATGTTGGCATTGTATTTGGGACCTTTGCACAAATTATTCAAAGCCTCTTGACGCACTTTTCTTCTCCTCTGCTTCTCAGGATGCATCTTTTCTTTTGAGAACATGAGATGAAACTTCAATAACTAACCTGTGACTCATCATTCAGAAAAAAATACAATATTGTCTGCGGGTTGTTCTGAGTGGTGTTGCTGCAAGGTATGGTGGAAATAGAGAGTTAAAAATGAAATCACAAAGATGTCTTTCCATAGAGCTCTATGTTTTCTCACATTTAATTAATACAGAAGTCAGAGTGCTGTAGAACCATGTGTCATCATTGTGTAAAGTGGTCTGGGAATTTCCACTGCAGCTGACAGCCTGGGGAAAATGAGTCACAGAAGGTCTGAATTAAGAGCTAGAAGGGAGGCCAGGTGTGATGGCTCATGCTTTTAATCCTAGCACTCTGGGACGCTGAAGTGGGAGGATCGCTTAAGGTCAGGAGTTCGAGACCAGCCTGAGCAAGAGTGTGACCCCATCTCTACCAAAAATAGAAAAAATTAGCCAGGTGTGGTGGTGCATGCCTGTGGCCCCAGCTACTCGGGAGGCTGAGGCAGGAGGATCGCTTGAGCCCAGGAGCTGGAGTTTGCAGTGAGCTATGATGACACCACTGCACTCTAGCTGGGGTGACAGAGTGAGACTCTGTCTCAAAAAACAAAAAAAACTAGAAGGAATGTTAGAGATTGTCATCAAGATCATGCCTTGCATAGCACATAAAAGGTTGCAAACCATTTATTAACATATATGAACATATATACTTTACCTATTGTAATCCAAAATTAAATATTTAATGTGGTATATACATACATGCTGACATTTGTTGCAGAATTATATGAGACACTGTGCTAAGTTGCTTATATGTAGCATCTCATTTAATCCCCTCACAATAACCCTATAACTATTTAGTACTTATTATACCAGCAATCCTGCTTGTGGACTTGCCATGCCCAAACAGAGGCTTGGTGTCATGATTGCCCAGTGGCAAATGGTGTGGGCTCTGGAGTCAGAAGAGCTGGACATGCATCCCTGCTCTGCCACGTCCTAGCTCTTTGACCTTGAGCAACTGCCTGAGTCTCTCAGAGCCCCATTCCCTTGTATATAAAATGATACCGCCCTCTTTATTGGGTTAGGAAGAATCATTGAGATGATCCAAATAAAAGTTTAGAATAGTGTCTGGTAAGTGATGCAAGCACAGTGAAGATTATTATTATTAACTTACCCAAGCCCACATGGCTAGTCATTAGTGAAGATTGAACCCTGGCCTGCCTGAGAGCAAAGCCATAACTCTCTCTGCTAAGTTATCACCCTGCCTTTTACTCCCCATAGTCTAGCAAGTTAGAAACTTGAGATGCAGGGAGGTTTAAGAACCTGCTCAGGGCCACAGAGTTGATATATGACAGGACTGGCAGGAGAACCTAGGTCTTTGGCCCCCAGGTAGAATTTCTTGCTTTTCACAAAACCACCCTGCCTCCCTAATCCGTGGACAATCCCACATTATACATTCAGGAAAACCAAGGTTCTGAAAGGCTAAGCAACTTGCCCAGTGATGCCCAGCTATTAAGTGGCAGAGCTGGGGCTGGAACCCAGGTCCCAACCCTCCTCATTGTTTTTCAAGTATTCTTTCCCTTGTAGTCCACTCCATCACTTTTCAGAGAGCCTGGGTGGAGAAAAGAACAGAGAGGGAGATACAGACAGAGACAAACACAGAAATAGAGACAAACAGAAGAATAGAGACAGATAGAAAGAAAACATATAAAGTCAGAGATCTATAAGCTAAGAACATCCTTTAATCTTCTTTCTTCCAAGAAGTCCTTAAAATGATGAAACGTTAGTAATTTTTAAGAAGAGGAGGATAAAAAATAATGCCATAGCAACTACTTGTGCAGTTCTTTAGCAAATCTGAATACATTTGGAGAAGTAGTAAAATCACTGAACACTGAGAGGAAAATCATGGCTCCTTCAAGCTTAAAATCGTTCAGGCAGATGCTTTCCCTCCACCTCGGAGAGAAAGCTGATGCTGTGTTGAGTATTATCCAGGTGCCCTTGTACAGTTGAAGATGTGAGCACCAACTAATTAAACACTCAGAAAGTGGAGACAAGCATTTTGCAATCACAGGCTCCCATCGCTTTGCGGAGTTACCACCGTCTCGCTTGTACCTGTTGAACATCGAAGGTGTCCTGAACGGGACAGCCAGGGGATTTCTAAGCTTTTGCCTGTGTTGATGCCAAGTCCACCAAAGGCAGGAGAAGAAGCAATGACCTGGGTAATCCAGGCCAGCAAACCCCTCTTACTGGAAGATGAAACTTAGGGGCTTGAATTATATTGCACCTGAATTTGCCTGCTGATCTTACGCCCATGGCAATGATTTATTTATTGGTACTTACAAAATGCTCTATTAAGCAGCACTCCCCACTGTTTTTCACATACAGGTGCACTTTCCCACCCCTGTGCCTGTGCTTGTGCTTATCCCTTGGCCCGAGGTGCCCGTTCTGCTCAGCCCCACCTCCAGTCCTGAATCCTACTCCCAGGGCTTATAGCTAAGATCTCCAGAAAGCAGCTCTATTCCACGTGTTCAACTCCTCCCTTCTCTGACATGCGTAGCATCTTCAAGTTTCTTGTGGTTCTTGTAACTTCATTTTTCATTAGACTTTACAAAGAAGACAAAAAATATTCACTAACAATCTATACCAAGAAAAGAAAATATGTGGTTTATTATACATGCAATTCAGTGAGTGTGGACTTACAAGTCCAGGAGCCCCTCCCGGCTGACTCAGTCCTGCCCACTGCCCCCAGTTCAGGGAATAAAGTCAGCTGTTTTTTACAAGAGGTGGCAACTGGCTGGATCAGGGCAAGTGCCTAGCCCAAGAATGACTTATTCATTGGCCAGCTAGAGATTCATTCATTCATTCAATGAATATTATATGAGCAGTTATTATATGTCCGGCATTGTTCTAGACACTGGAAACAAAACAGGTCCCTGCCCTCTTGGAGTTTACAATCTTGGGTAGATAGCAATAAACAAAAATAATAATAAACATACATTACAATATGTCAAGTTAGTAATAAGTACTTTGGAAAAAGAGAAAGCAAGGTGAGGGATTTGGAGGAGCATGGGAGGGGAGAGGGAAGGGGTTCCATTATGTGTAAATGGCCAGAGAAAATATCCCTTATGGAGCAGTGTTTGAGCAGAGACCGAAAGGAGGTGAAGGAGTGAGTGTGATGATTCATTTTTCATGTCAACTTGACCGGGCCACAGGGTACTAACATATTTGGTCAAACATTATTCTAGGTATTTCTGTGAGGGTGTTTTTAGGTGAGTTTAACATTTGAATCAGTCAACTGAGTAAAGCAGATTGCCCTCCCTCATCCAACCAACTGAAGGCCTGAGTGGAACCCAGTGCTGACCCTCCCCAAATACAAGGAAATTCCTCCTCCCTTTGAGTTGGGGCATCCATTTTCCTACCTTCAGACTCAAACTGAAACATCAGCTCTTCTGGGTCTCCAGCCCGCTGTCTGCAGATGTTGGGACTGGTCAGTCTTTATGATGGCATAAGCCGATTCCTTACAAAACATCTCTTTCTCGCTATCTATTCTGTTGGTTCTGTTTCTCTGGAGAGCCCTGACCGCCACCGTGAGCCATGTAGTTAATTGGAGGAGCAGTCCGGCAGGCAGTGGGACTAGCAAGAGCACAGGCCTTGAGGGAGGGTGTGGCCGGCCTGGCGGAGCAGCTGCCGGAGCAGGGTCAGTGAGGGGAGCAGCGAGGGAGGTGGTCAGAGAGTCACAGGGGCCTGAGGGAAGTCTTCCCTCAAAGACCGTGGGAAGAGTGAGTTCCACTCTGCATACGGTGGGGATCCACTGGAGGGCTTTGAGCAGAGGAGCAACATGATCTGACCTATTTTTAAAGGCTCGTTCTGGCCGAGGTGAAAGCATGGGAACCAGTCAAGAGGCCGTTACGATGATCCGGGAGAAAAATACGGTGCTTAAACCAGGGTGTTGGAGTGGAGGTGGTGGGGAGTGGTTGATTTCTAGATAGAGTTTTAAGCCAACAGTATCTGAAGGTGGTTCGGGTACGGGATGGGATCTGGGATAACTCCAAGTGCCTTAGCCTGAGCATCCAGAGTTGCCATTTGCTGAGGTAGGAAGGACTGAACGAAGAGTAGGCGTGGGGTAGGGCCGGGAGTTTGGTTTGAGCCGTCGTTGGACATTCAAGTACCACGTCAAACAGGTGATGGGATATACGAGTGTGAGGTGTGGGAGGAGGTCTAGGCTGCAGGTGTAAATTTGAGAGTCATCAGTAAATGTGACCCTTAAATTATGAAGCCCAATGAGATCACCAAAAGAGGGTGTGAAAGGGAGAACGGATGAGGGCCAAGGCCTGAGCCCCGAGGCCTTCCAACATTTAGATCAGTGTTTTTCCAAGTGAGGATTTCAACTCATTAGTGGATTATGAAATCAATCCGAAGGATAATGAGCAGTACTTTTCCTAATGGGATAGAAAAGAATGGAAAATATCAGAGTACTTTGAATGTAATATTGTTTTATGAACATTTTTCAGTTATGGTTTTAAAGCAAACATATGGTTTATATATATGCATGTGTGTGTTTATAGATCTGTGTTTGTGTACACCACACATGTGAATTTATATCTTTATCTTATGATGTGTGTATACATGTCACTAGTTATAATGTAAAATATATTTTTAATGGATCATAATAAAACAATTTTTTTCAAATGTGAAAGTCACTGTTTTCGAGGCCCAGTGAGGTGTGCTAGGGGCTGGGCTCTGCCCACCAGGGGAGGTGGACGTGAGCAGACCACTGCCACTCGCCCCTCTAGGTATGGACTGGGAAAGTGGGGAGAGCTGGCCAGGAAGCTCAAGGGAAGACTGGAGTGGACAAGCAAAGAGTGTGGACACATCTCCATGAAGGAGAAACAGAGAGCCAGGATGCCCTTTCCCTGAAACCACCTTTATTTCTGCCAGCTTGTGGTTCCATTTCAGGTCCATGCATGGGTTTATACCTAAAAACCTGCTTTTGCTATCTTCCTTGGAGTGAGCAAGCTGATCCCAATAAAGATGTTACCACAGCAAAGAACTTCACTCCTTGACCTCTCCATTTCCGTATCTGTAAGATGATGCGAATACTGTTTTCTTGGGAATGTCATGAGGATTAAAAAGTCATTTTGTCTCCACCAAATGCTTCATGGAAGAGGGAGCAGCTGATGCTCTTTTGTGCCCTGCAGTTTTGCTCCTAGGCTGCTGTGTGACTGGGCACCACTCCCATTGGCAGGACAGTCCAGCCTCAGGGGGAGGCCAAGTCTTCTCTCACCCTCCAGAGAGAACCCTGAAATGGCCGCGTGGACACACACCATTAGGCTTCTTGAAATAAAGTGGGGCTTTCAAGGAAAGGAGAAAAGAGGTAATCAAAGGAACGGAACTGAAGCTGCCTCTGTCTTCCCTGTTTGCCTCTACTTTCTGATTGCCTAATCCCCCTCTGCTGCACCTTTCAGGGGAAGAGGCATGCAGGGTCGGCCCTAGCAAGGACCAGAACAGAACACAGGAGAAAGGAAGCACAAACTGAGTGCACTAAGTGGCTCTGTACTAGGTCTTGGGCAAAAGGGAATGGGTCGCCTTCCTCACTTTCTCCTACCAAAGGGTGATGCCATTGTAAGGTCAGGAGCCACCCAAAGGTGGCACGGGTTAGAGAAAAGTGGTCTCACAATGGGCTTCTATGCTTTCCTCTAGTGCAGACCTCAGGCTACAGGTGCCTAAGGAGAATCTGAAGCTCACACATGTTTCTGCCCACATTACCAGGTTGGCGGAACTTGGGCGTCTGTGCCTCCTCATGTCCCATCTTTGATTTTTCCCACTACGTGGCACTGCTTCAGCTCCAGCCAACGCCGTCATTTCACAAAGGAAGGGCGTCCGTGAAAGCGTATGTTTGCCCAGGGTGTGTCTCAAGGGCTTTTGTCCTCTCTGCATGGTGGTCTACACATGGCACCCAGAACCTCCTAGAAGCCACCAGACCCCACTGACTGAGCCCATGAGCCTCGCTCATCATGTTTGCAATGGTGGAATCTTATTGGGATGCTCTCCCTCATCAGGGACAGTGAGCCAGCCCCACCTGCCACACAAGGGGACTGCGGCCACCTGTCCAGCACGCAGCCAGGGGGATGAGCCGTTGTTCTCCTTGGTCCTCTCAGCACAGTGGACGCTACTGGAGTCAGGCAAGTTGCTTTGCCTGGTTCCTAATGGGACACATGCCTCACCAAACTGTGGGAACTTGCAAATCTAGGTTCCATCATTCAGAGTTTGAATCCAGAATGAACTCTTTCATTTTTATTTAGTTACATATTCTTTAAAGTTCAAGGCTTAAAACTCCACCAGACGGGTTCCAGAAGGCAAACCCTGAGACTACATTTATTATGTTGCTAAATTGGCCCAAAACTGCTGGCTGTCAGCTGCCCCAAGCTTCGCACACTCTTACATCTGGATCCATCCTCTTTATTGTAGATAAATATTGTATATTTTACCTTTCAGCATTGGCATAATCAGAATAAAAGGAACTTCCATTTATGTAACCCAGATCATACCCAAATTATCCAAAGATTAGGCCAAACTCTGCCTCCATCACCCCAGCCACACTAATGTTTGCCCCCTCTGAAGTCCTCGTGGTGCACCTGTGCGTGTACTGACCGTTTCACTCTTACACATCTATTTATTATGTCGCGTTGGCCATTCCCCTCTCTGGGCTTCCATAACACTTCACTATGTACAGTGATTCCATTGATGACACTTTGTTTATGTTTTACATATGTATCTGTCATATCACAAAAACCCACAGCCTCCTAAAGGGCAGGTCTAGATGCTGCTTGTATCTGTCCCTAGCTCTTGGCACATAGTAGATGTAGATGCTCAATAAATGCTTTTTTGGTTTAGTGAATTTACCAATTGAGTTCAACAAGCATTTATTGAGCATGTGCTATATGCTAATCACTGAATTAGCTACAGAGGACATAATTATTTCCCTGCCTTAAAGTATCTCACACTCCAATAAGGGAGAGAAACATTTAACAAAGTAACACAGATTGTTGAATATAAAAATAGAAGTGTGTTCAAGATACAGATTTAACCCAGTTAAAGGAGTCACTAATTTTTTTGTGGAAGAATAGAGAAGTTTCTGGACGGAGGGGATATCCGAGCTGGGTTTTAGAGGATAAATAGGATTTCAGTGGGTGCACAATGGACAGGGCTGGGAGGGAAAAGTGTGAATGGACAATTTCATAATATTAACTATCAATGAACGAATTACCTCAACTACAGCATATGTGTCTTAAAGTCAGGAATATTTCTACTATGCTGTAAGCACAGTGCCAAGTATTCAGTACAGCCCCAGTGACTTTTGGCTGATGATGGTGAAAACTACTTAAACCTCCTACTCGGAGCAAGTCACAGGCACAGTGCAAACATGACTTGGGAGCTGTCAGTAATAAAATAGGGCAGTTTGGGAAAATTATAGGTATGAGGACAACTGATATTCATCTTCTTCATTTGAAAAAACTTTTCTTCCTAAGGATGGGTGAATCTAATTTAACATCTCAAGCAATTTGTTCAAATGAGCCAGACTGCCTTCGGTGCCGAGGGGAACTCCGGGGGCTACATTACACAGGGATGTAACTGTAGAGCAATCCAGTTGATCAAAAATGAATTAGCCAGAGTGTGCCAAGAGTCATGTGATCAGGAAAGAGGCTTCAAAGGAAGATGAGGTAATTAAGGATTTTGTCTTAGGAAAGGCAGCCAGGGAACATGTAAACCGATATCTCAGTTTCATGGTTCAAACATGGAACATTCATGGGGGCCTACCTACTATGTGCAAGGCTCTATGAGGGATATTAAGACAATGAGGTGAGGCCTGTTCCTTTAAAGAGCCCGTGCTTAAAAGAAATAAGCGTGATTGTAAAGAAAACAAGCACTTTTTCGAGCATTCACTATGTGACAGCCATTGCAATGAGTGTTTCTAGGTCTGTCATCATAATTCGCCTTCCAATTAGCACTGTGACACATGGTTAGGCCCATTTTACAGATGGGGAGACTGATAAATGGATATGATGAAGTACCAGCTGAGCGTAGGGGCAGGAGCTGCAAACTCCACAAGGTGTAGTCTTGCAGGGTGTACAGAGGAAGTCATATGTCATTCATTCTGTCATTCATTTAAAAGGCATTTAATGAGCCACTACCAAGCAGTGAGGCAGATGCTGGGAATATAATCATGAACAGTGAAAGACATGGTCCCTGCTATCATGGCGCCCACAGTAGGGACAAGTGGTATATTTTGCCAAATAAATATATAAATCAATGTGTAACTCCAAATTAGGGTGAGTATTCTGAAAGAAAGTGGCATGGCTTATTGTAAAACATATAACAAAAGATCCGATCACCTAAGGGAAGGGACCAGAAAGGCCTCCCTAAGGAAGCGATGCTTGAGCTAGTGGGGGAGGTGGCCTTTT
Organism: Cheirogaleus medius; assembly: GCA_008086735.1. NCBI lineage: Eukaryota > Metazoa > Chordata > Mammalia > Primates > Cheirogaleidae > Cheirogaleus > Cheirogaleus medius. The sequence goes on along the minus strand of VBSM01001265.1, from coordinate 42,477,222 downwards.
AGGGCTTGTGCATGGCAGCATTAAGCCCTGTGGCATGTACCGAAAAGCCCTGTTGGAGGAGAAAGCATGACGTGGCAAGAAACTAAAAGTGGGACCAGAGTCCAGAAAGCCAGAGCAAGAGGGGTTCCTGGGGAGGCTGGAGTGGGGTGGGGGTGGAAGGCAGGTGCTTCAGTGCACACGAGCCATGTGGAGGATTTTGATCTTGTTCTAAGAGAAGTGGGAAGGCATCAGAGGTTATAATTAGGTGGTTGACACGAACCCATGGACATTCTGGAAAGATAAGCCTGGTGACCGTGTGCAGAATGGATGTGGAATGGCGGAGGTAGCGGCTACTGCAATGTCCAGGCAGCCCGTGGAGGCAGCTTGGCTGAGGGTGACGGAGGGCGGGTGCCAGTGGAGGCGTCAGGGGACACTCAGGAAGAAAGTCGACAGTGTTTGGCGATGGGCTGGGGGATGATGCAGGGGAGCAGGAAAGAGTGTCAGGACTAGTCAGGACTAGTTCATGTGTGAGGACAAGGTTTCTAACTAGTGCACGCTTCTCTGAGATGGGGAACAGGAGGAATGCCAGGTCTTAAAAATGGAGGGGGGCGTTCAAGTAACAACATTGTATTTCAGAATTCCAAAGACTTCGCTGTAGGCCACACCTCAAGAGGTCAGCATTGTCCAAGGCAATGTTGCCTCCACTGCAGGTTGCCCTAGCTGCAGAAGAAATGGTTTCCCCATTAATTATACATTTTTCTTTGTGACTACTTATCTTGCTAAATGACCTCCTGTAGAGTTGCTATTCATGGAATGAAGGTTTTTGAAGTCTAGGTTCTCAGTATTCCCCTAAGCCCATGCCATCCCCTCTTCTCTGTGCTGTGCTTCTCTGACTGGCCACATCCAAAAATGCACCTTTTAAAGGCAAGGAGGGAGCTGCTCTCCAGACAATGGTAAGGTTTGCTGTTTCCTCAGAACTACCTCACTTCCCTGCACACTGAGGCCAAGTTCTCAGTGACAGTGTTGGATGTCTGCCTGTCTTAATACAGAGAGTGAAGGATGTGAATAGACTGTCTTCTCTTACCAGTTCCCAAATGGAAAGTTCTAGATTGATCATTGCCTTCAGCAGTGCTTCAGTAGATGGTGCACCTGTCTGGGAGTCAGGGGACCTGGGTTTCCAGCCACTAACTCATTGAACACCTTTAAATCGGTCTCTTGGTCGAGTGCTCCCCATTTCACAATGAAGTGGGAGAACTCATTCCTTCCAGAATCTGGATTTTCTATCAGCTTCGTGTGACAGGAGGCACATATTTGTGATAAAAGCATAGGCTGTATTTAGCTTTTCCAAGTATATTTCTTTTCCCTCTGCCTGCTATACCAGGATAATAAAGCACCTTCTTTGAGGAGCATGAGAAAAGGAGAAAGGTATAGGGACAGGAGATTCTGAAGCAAAGAAAAGGCTCTAGAAAGACAGACAAGTCTTCAAGGAGATGCTGCCCCCAGTAAAGCCCCAGTGTAATACTGTAACTAGAGCCAGTGGAGTCACAGAAGAAGCCAAGCTCCACGCTGAGGAGTGGATGTGGGGGTGAGGTGAGCAGAGCCTGCATCAATTGTTTTTTAGGATCATAATAATAATTTAGACTCTCTATCAAAATCATATGAAGTTCAGAGAAATGTTGAGATGCAGAGAGGTAGGTAGTTACCCTGACACTAAAACCAGACAAAGACACCATAAGAAGGTAAACTACAGGCCAGTATCAGTGATGAACATAGATGCAAAGATCATCAACAAAATACTGTCAACTCAAATTCAACAGTACATAAAAACATCATACACCATGACCAAGTGAGATTTGTCCCTAGGATGCAAGGATGGTTCAACTTATGAAAATCAATTAATGTGATACCCTACATAGAAAGAATAAAAGATAAAAATCACATGATCATCTTAATAGATGCAGGAAAGGTATAAACTCAATGCCCTCTTACAACAAAAACTGTCAACAAACTAGGAAAAAAGGGAAATTCCCTCAACCTAATAAAGGCCATATATGACAACCCCACAGCTAACATCATTCTCAATGATGAAAGGCTGAAAGCTCTTCCACTCAGATCTGGAAAAAGACGAGGATGCCCATTCTCTCCACTTCTGTTGGACGTAGTACTAGAAGTCCTAGCAAGAACAATTAGGCAAGAAAAAGAAATAAAAGACATACAAATTGGAAAGAAGTAAAATTGTCCGTGTTTGTTGATGACATGATCTTCCATATAGAAAACCCTAAAGAGACCACAAAAATATTGTTAGAACCAATAAACAAATCTGGGGAAGTTGCAGGATACAAACTCAACATACCAAAATCAGTTTCATTTCAATACACTAAAATGAGCTAACCAAAAAGGAAATTATGAAAACAATCCCATTTACAATAGCATCAGAAACAATGAAATACTTAGGAATAACCTCAACTAAGGAACTGAAAGATGTATACACTAAAAACTACAAACATTAATGAACACAATTAAAGAAAACACAAACAAATGGAAAGACATCCCATGTGCATAGATTGGAAAAATTGATATTGTCAAAATGTTTATATTACCCAAAACAATCTGTAGATTCAATGCACTTTCTATCAAAATATCAACAGCATTTTTTATAAAAATTAAAGTTTCTAGAATTTATATGGTGCCACAACAGGTTCCAAATAGGCAAAACAACTTTGAAAAAGAAGAACAAAGGTGAAAGCATCACACTTCCTAACATATTTCAAAGCTACAATAATTAAAACAGTGTGGGACTGGCACAGAGACAGACATAAAGACTAATGGAACAGACTAAAGAGCCCAGAAATAAATCCACTCATATATTATCAACTGATCCTCAACAAGGGTGCCAAGAACATAAAATGGGGAAAATATAGTTTCTTCAACAAATGATGCTGGGTAATTTGGATATTTACATACAAAAACACTTGAATTGCACACTTGTCTTACACCTTTCACAAAAATCAACTCAAAATGGATTAAAGACTTAAACATAAGATATGAAGCTATAAATGTCATAGAAGAAAACATAGAAGAAACACTTCATGACATTTATCTTGGTAAAGGCTTCATGACTGTGACACTAAAAGTATAGGCAACAAAAGCAAAACTAGATAAGTGTGACTACATTGAATTAGAAAGCTTCTTCACAGCAAAGGAAAAAAAATAAAGTGAAAGACAACCTATAGAATGGAAGAAAATGTTTGCAAACCATATATCTGAGAAGGAGTTCTTTTCCAGGATATATAAGAAACTCTGGCAACTCAGTAGCAAAAAGACTAATAAAACAATTTTGAAAATTGGCTAAGGACTTGAGTAAACATTTCTCCAAAGAAGAGATACAAATAGCCAATGGGTATACGAAACGATACTCAATAACACTGATTATCAGGGAAATGCAAATCAAAGCCACAATGAGATATCATCTCATACCTGTTAGAGTGGCTATTATCAAAAGAAACAAAAGACAGGTGTTGGTGAGGTTATGAAGAAATTGGAACCCTTGTACACTGTTGCTGAGAATGCAAAATAGTGCAGCTGCTATGGAAAATAGTATGGAGGTTCCTCAAAAATTTTATTAAAAGAACTACCATATTATCCAGCAATTTCACTTTTGGCATTTCTGCAGAAGAATTGAAATCAGGACCTTAAAGAGATATTAGCACTTCCACCGTACTGGCACAAGAACAGAAACATCGGTATCTGGAATAGATCTGAGATACCAGAGATGAAACCATCAGTATATGG
>VBSM01001265.1:42449729-42473351 GCA_008086735.1 Cheirogaleus medius | reverse complement strand
TCCCTAACAATATTTGTACCCCCATAATAAGAGGAAATAAAAGGAAAAAAAAGAGATATTAGCACTTCCATGTTTATTGCAGAACTAATCACAGTAACCAAAATGTGAAAACAACCTAAATGTCCATCAATGGATGACTGGATTTTTAAAATGTAATTTATACACAGAATGGATTATTATTCAGCCTTATAAAAAGGAATATCATGAAATATGTAACAACACAGATGAACCTGGAGGAAATTATGCTAAGTGTCACAGATGGACAAATAATGCATGACTTCACTTATATGAGGTATTTAAAATAGTCAAACTCGTGAAAGCAAAGAATAGAATTGTGTTTGCCAGGGGCTAGGGGCATGGGGAAAAAGGGAGTTGCTGTCCAAGAATATAAATTTTCAATTATACACGAGGAATAAGTTCTAGAGATCTACTGTGCAATATTGTACTGTAGATAATAATACTGTATTGACACTTAAGAGGGTAGATCTCATGTTAAGTGTTCTTACCACAATAAAATCCAATTAAAAAAATGCAGAGAGGTAAAGAATCATTCATAATTTCACTGCCCAGAAGTAACCACTCAATTTTTTTCTATCCCTTTTTTATAGGTTATTTATACTGTTGAGATCATACCGTATACACCTTTTTACACCCTATTTTTGTCACATAACATAATATCTACTGGTGCTCTGTAGCTGTCTTGTACTTATTTCCAAGAGCCAATACACATCTCTTTCTAACTCTGCATTCAGTGACCTCGTGACCTCACATTAGTAGCTTGGAATCAGCTATGATACACCACAGAAATTGGCAGACACTACAAAGCAGTGATGTTTATTTTTTTTTTCCAAAGACATTGTTGTTAAACTTTACTAGCACACCACTAATTGTATCACAACCTTTTTCTGGGTCTTAAAAATGTCTTTATAAATAAAATTTAAACATTACATCACAGTCTATTAAAAGTTCTAACTTCAATACATTATATCAAATTTTTTGCTATTACAAATAATGCTGTAATGAACATCTCAGTGCATAAATATTTTATATTTCTTATTATTCCTTTAGTACAGATTCCTAGACAGAAAATTATTAGGTCACAGGATATAAACATGGTTTTTCTGAAATCTATTGGAAAATAGCATTTTCTGAAGTTATACCAATCATATTCCCACAAAAACATTGTGTGAAAATGCCCACTTAGCTTATTAGCATTAAATGCAATATTAACATAAAAAATAGATAATTCAATGGAACGGGACACTAAGCCGAAAAAATACTGATGTAATGGAGTACGTAAAAGTGAAAAGTTTTCATAACTGCCACAAATAAAAGTAGGAAACAAACAATAAACTAATTTCAAAAGTGATAAATACAATATATGGCAAGTTGCCTTTGATATAGAAATAATTTATATAAATCAATAAAAAACATAGATCATAATAGAAGAGCTAAGGACTTAAACACACTACTATTCTAATTCATTGTCATATTCCGATTTCAGGATTCCAGTATTCCATTCCAGCACTCAATTGAGAGAACAGGAGCAAAGTTAGTCTTGGGGTGTCAGGACTCCCCTGGCCAAGTCTCTGATATAGCTGATTGTTTGAGTAATGCTTATGAATGGAATTGCAATTTACCAGCATTTTTTATATTCTGAACCAAATTCCCTCTTCCACTGAAAAAGCCAAGCTTAAAAACAACACAAGAATCATGATATAAATAGGTCACACAGTTTGCTATTCAAAAAGAGAGAAAAAGTGAGGGAGGCTACAACAACAAATAGCCTAAGAACAATTCCAGCAGAACAGGGGTCTATTCTTTGGTGAAACGGCAGCTCTGTTGATGCTGCCTACCTCCAAAGTTCCTGGACTGGAGTTCATGCTTTCTTTGAAGATTTTAGCTGTTTTCTATAAAATTCTGGCTTAGAAGCTATGGGAACCTGAAGGCAAAAAAAAAATGCACCCAGATCATCAAACCACTCCCCAACCCCATTGTTCCCAGGTGCCAGATTGCTGTCAAGAGTCTGGGCTGTGGGTGAGTTTGAGAAAATTAGTCTTCCTACAAGTCGAAATCAGAGCCAGAGAGAAACACATTCTGGTGTGCAGTGCATTTCATTATGCAAATTGCACAACAGCATTTGTGTGAGGTTGTAATCAATCACCACGTGTGCTGAGGACCATTCAACATCAATCTAGGTATATGGGAACCACAGCAATAAGGCTATGATCCTTGTCCTCAAGAAACTCCGAATCTTTGAGAAACGATTGGCTGGGATTAGAACCAGAAGTAAAATAATGGGCCGACTTCTGCAGAGCGGGCACAAGTGCTGTTGGAGCTCAGTGACAGGAAGGAGAAGAGCAACGAGAGCATGTTCTAGCAATTCCAGAGAGCTTCAAGGGGCAAGAGGAGGTGAGCTGGTCTTGGAAGTATGGATAACACCGAAGGATGCTCTCTGTCTGTATTGTTGTGTACCACCACCATATTTTTCCAGACCAATGTTGGCACACATCTGTTTGCTCAAATAAATTAAATAGCATTCTGAACATGATAAATTGTTTGGCAGGAATAAAACATTCCCAGTCCATGTATGGGCTGACCCAGCGTGGTCCCTCTACTAGAATATTGAAAATGAAAAAAAGATATTGTTTTGTCTCTAGCCTACCAGGCATTAATAAGTAATCAGCTTTATTTTCCTTTTAGTTATTGTTTTTATTGTGGTAAAATATACATAACATAAAATTTACCACTTTAACCATTTTTAAGTGTACAGTTCAGTGCCATTAAAGTGCATTCACATTATTGTACAAACATCACCATCTGAGCCAGGGTACAGATACCCTGACCCCCACTTCCCCCTACCCTTCATCCTCCTGCCAGCACTTCCCATTGGCTAAGCCAAGCCTAGAGAGACGCTATAGGCCAAGGGGCCCATGGGTGCAGTCCATAGAGGGGTGCCCTCCATGGGTACAGGCAGGGTGGAGGAAAGTGGAAAGTGGATCTGGGAGTCAAATGAATAAGATCTAGCATAATGACCTCCTTTGACGTAGACTGGGCATGCAATTGATGTGATTGGGCCAGAGGTTGAATATGCAATAAATTATTAGGTTGGTGCAAAAGTAATTGCAGTTTTGGACAGTGAATTTTAAATCATTATAACTAGGCTCAAACACATCTTTATTAATCAAAATAGGAATAGTTACAATCAATACATTTTTGCCAATGAGATATAAGTTTGTTTATCTCTGTAATCTAAAAATCCATGCTTCAGGATTACAGGAACTCTTGGAAAGCATTTTCTGCATCCTGCTGATTGTGGAAGAGTTTTCCCTGCAAAAAGTTGTCGAGATGCTTGAAGTGGCAGTCAGTTGGCAAAGGGTCAGGTGAATATGGCAGATGAGGTGAACCTTTGTAGCCCAATTCGTTCAACTTTTGAAGCATTGGTTGTGTGATGTGCGGTTGGGTATTGTCTTGGAGAGGAATAGGGCCCTTTCTGTTGACCAACGCTGGCTGTAGACATTGCAGTTTTTGGTGCATCTCATTGATTTGCTGAGCATACTTTTAAGAGGTAATGGTTTCACTGAGATTCAGAAACCTGTAGTGGATCAGACCAGCCCCAGACCACCAAACAGTGACCATGACCTTTTTTTGGTGCAAGTTTGGCTTTGGGAGGTGCTGTGGAGCTTCTTCTCAGTCCAGCCACTGAGCTGGTCATCACTGGTTATCATATAAAAACCACTTTTTGTCACATGTCACAATCCAATCAAGAAATGGTCCACTGTGTACAATAAGAGAAGACAACACTTCAAAAAAAGTTCTTTTTTATTTGTTTTTTATTTTCGGTCAGCTCATGAGGCACCCACTTATAAAGCTTTTTCACCTTTCCAATTTGCTTCAAATGCCGAATGACCATGGTCAATATCGAGAATGGTCAATGTTGAGTTCTTTGGCAACTTCTCGTGTAGTTGTAAGAGGATCAGCTTCTGTGATTGCTCTCAACTGGTCCTTGTCAACTTCTGATGGCGGGCCACTGTGCTCCTCATTTTCAAGGCTCTCATCTCCTTTGCAAAACTTCTTGAACCACCGCTGCACTGTACTTCTGTTAGCAGTTCCTGGGCCAAATGCGTTGTTGATGTTGCGAGTTGTCTCTGCTGCTTTACCACCTATTTTGAACTCAAGAAAATCACTTGAATTAGCTTTTTGTCTAACATCATTTCCATAGTCTAAAATAAACATAAAACAAACAGCAAGTAATAACTCATTAGCAAAAAACAAAGTGATAAATGCACATTAAAATGGCGTATAACATAACCACATTTATTTAAGAATGTATTCCAATATCAAATGGCAAATTGCAACGATGCTAAAATGGCAATTACTTTTGCACCAACCTAACAGGAGGAGGATGTGAGAAAAAGAGAAAAGCAAAAGAGATATTTTGTAATTTATCAGAGAATGGGAATAAGCATTTCATTATCTGCCAAATCAGTAAACATCCAGTAGGTCAAATAGATGGGCACAGTATTCGGGCAATGAGTACCAAGCTCACATAGCAACTATTGCACTGTCATAGACTGCCAGAGGTGAAAGATTTCTGATCTCATCTACTTTGATCATAAAGAGCACCCCTTTATAGCCTGTGCTCCCCAAACTCCTACTACCTGAAGACGTTTAAATCAGTGGTTCTTCACCTCCTGTCAGCCCTCAGTCCACATAACTGTGACCTTGAACTCATCTATCACTTTGACCAGCATCACCCCAAAACCTTAACTTTTCTGACCTCTGATCTCTGCAGACATGAAAGAGTAAGTGTCAGCTATGAAGCTCCATATGAATATAAAGGGATGTTAAAATTAGCATTCAGTGTTCTGAAAACACAGGGAAACTCTGGCAGGAGGTAGAAACTAGACAATGATAATAAGTCCAATTAGCCTTGGAAGGATAAGAAGGAAGGCAGGAAAGAACATTTTGCAAAACCTAAAATAATTCATCAGTATTTCCTTATACCAGGCACTGGACTAGGTATTGTAGGGTATGAGAAAGTATGAAAGGTAGCCCCTCCCCAGAGCAGTAGTTTCCAGTTGGACAAATAACTCCGTAGATGAGTAGGACACTCATGAAACAAACAGGGAATATGGGTGCCCGCAAATGGCAAAGCTTGCGGGGCCATGAGAGAGGGAGAACCTCTACACTGTGGGTGCTGGGTGCTCACAGAAGGCTTCCTGCAGCAAGAGGGGGTTGAACCATATCCTGAGGGGACAGCAGGATTTGAAAAGATAGAGAAGGCATGGCAGGTTGGCGGCAAGCCCTGGAACCACGCATTGATTCATTCCTTTATTCGTACAGTCAATGCATGCTCTGTCACTGTGTGCTGCCCTGGGGTCTCTTCTGTTCAGGCGCAGTTAGCTGGATTTTCCTTCCCCCCATGAAGCATCAGGCTGAAATGGAAAAGCCACTGTATCACTCCAACTACCTGTCCTTCAGGTAGAGGCTGGAACCAGCACTCAGGAGTCCTGCATCTTGTCCCCGCTCTGCACCTACATCCTTGGAAAATTTCAGAAAGCTTCATAGAAGCATGAAGGCAATTTCCCTTCTCTGGGCATCAGTTTCCTCACTGGTAAAAATAAGGTAGTTGGACTAGATGGTCTCCAAGGCCCTTCATCATTTTATAATTTTTGCATCTGAAAACTAACTCACTGATGCCTAATGTAATATTCACCTTCTCATCATGACTACTTGTCAGTGCACTTTTTCCTCTGAAGGAATATTCAGTGGAGCTTTATGTTCCTGCGTTCTCAAGCATCTTGCAGATCTTAAGGCATGCCGTGCTCCCCCTGTGCCTTTTACACAATCCGTTTCATCTTCCTAGAATTTGGACCCACCCGCCTCAGCCCAGCTGGAAAGGCTGCTTTGACTTCCTGCAGCAAACTCAGGTGTTCCTCCCCTGTGTCCATGTCACCTTTTATCTCGATGCATTTCATCACCCATTGCTGAGCTGTGCCCTTGACCTAGTGTACCCATTTCTCTCTCCCACAGGATTGTGAGCACCTTAAGATAAAGGGCCTTACCCCAGTCATCCCAGCACCACCCCTAGCAATTAGCCAGGCCTTAGTTGAGCCCTCTTATGAGCAAAGGCATGGATGAGGCTTTTGTGGTTCAAGGAACATACACCCCTTCAGTTACCTGTGGGAATAAGAACTGGAGTGCAGCCCGAAGGCCTGCAGGGCTCTGTGTGCTCTCTCATCATGATGTCTCCCTTCCCTGCACATCTGTTCCCCTCTTCCCTTCCCACTGACCCCACACATGGGTCTCCACACCATGCCGTCTGCTCACTCACTGTCGCATACCCCTCCGGTTTCTCCATCTGACCTTTCAGCTTCAGCTCTCATCACTACAACCTCATTGCCTGGAGGACTCTCAGTTCACATTCTCAAGACAGTAAATGCTTGTGGCCCAGCTCATCTTTCTACATCAGATCACATGGTGGGTCACCCACAAGCCTGCGGATTGGCTACTCTTGAATACTTTAATCAGCACTGTCCAGAGGGCAGGATCATGTGTGCAACGCAGGGGTGCAGAGGGCCAACACCATCACCCTGGGCTCCAAGCAGAGCAGGTCTGACTTCTAGAAAAAAATCCATGTCAGCCCATTGGGACTGACTTCCACCTCTGACTTCAAGCTAATATACTATAGAGGACTGGATCACAGGTCCAACTTGCAAGCTCCAAATCTGAGAATAAGAATATTCTAAGTGATTCCCAAAGAAGGGGTGTTCCCAGACGTGGCTGTCAGAGACGTCATTGGATAATCAGAGGTCTCAGCCATGGAAACTAGTTTCCATAAAAGACCTCATTGGCCAGAAACCATCTTCCAGAACCGTGGATGTCACCCAGATGCCAGCTAGCCATGGGGGCCACAGCCCTGGGACGCGCCAGCAGTGCACCCATCTGTTTTGAAGGCAATCAAATGTTCTATTATCTGATTTCCAAAAATTGCTCCTGGAAATGAATACCAGGCGTCTTTGTCAAGGCCTGGTGGGGCCACGGCTGCGCACAGCTGGAATGCAGAGACAGCAGCGAGCCTGGGACAGCACCGCGAGCTGCCCGTGCTCCTAGAGGGGCTGATTCGAAGATTGATTTAGCGAGGCCCGTTTGTAATAAATCGTTCCTCTCCTCACTCCAAGCAGGGGGCCAGCTGCTGCCGGCTCTCTCAGCATGGAGGGCACAACTGTGGATTTAGAACGCAAGGAGCAGATGGGCGGCCTCTCAGCATCTTGAGGATGGCTGCCAATTTGGGTTTGTGCTGCCATTTGATCTTTTTTTTTTTTTCTCCTGATGCTCATATTATGTGATCCATGGGGCAGCATGGTATCTGGGAAAGAGCACTCAACTGGGAGTGCCAGGCTGGGACCTCAAGTGCATTCCTGGTTGCTCTTGCAAACATTTGAGTTCTAGTCTACAGTGTGTCTTGTGTCAACCCCAGGTGGCCCTGGCCCCTACCCTGGAAGAACTCACAGTCCAGTCAGGGAGACAGACCAGTAAACAACCAGTGTGCAATGTCACGAGTGCTTTGGTGAGCACAGGGCACCGTAAGTGCACAAAACGGGGGACACCCCCTCAGAGCAGGGAAGGGCTACCCACAGACGGCTCCCAGGAGGCAGGGGTGCCTCAACAGCATTCCGAAAGTTAAATGACTGAGAGGACTAAATGAACAAAGGTCCAGATGACAAAAAGCATTTATTCCGCATCTATTCAATCAGTCAGCACCAGGGTGGAGCCACGTGTTACTCCAAAGTGGACAGTGAGGTGAGGAGCTGCAGGAGAAAATCCTGCAATGGGGGACAGGGGCCAGGTCATGCAGGGCTGCTGTAACAAATGCCTTACACTGGGGGGCTTATAAGCAACAGAAATTTATTTCTCACAGATCTGGAGGCTGGGAAGTCCAAGATCAAGGCACCAGCAAAACCAGTGCCTGTGGAGGGTTGGTTTCCTGGTTCGTAGAAAGCACCTTCTTGCTGTGTCCTATGTCCTTACACGGTGGGAAAGGCAAGGCAGCTCTCAGGGGCCTCCTTTACAAGGACACTAATCCCATCATGTGGGCTCCAAGCTATGACCTAATCGCCTCTCAAAGGCCACCCTCCTAATACTGTCACCTTGGGGGTTAGGATTTCTCCATATGAATTTGGGGGGAGGTGTGCATATTTAGACCATAGCAGGGCTCTGAATGGCATCCTTAAATGAGAGTTTGTACGGGCTGGGGATCATCAGTTGGATCCTCAGGCAAGTAATTCACATGAACTATCTGAACCTCAGTTTCTTCTACTGAGTAATTGGGAATAATAAAGGATCCCACACTCGCTCTGCAGGACTACGGATGGATCCTTCACTCCTTCATCAACAGACATTTATTGAGTGTTCCACATGTGCCAGGCATTGTAGGAAGGCTAGAGATGCAGAGATGAATAAGATATTATCATTACCCTTAAAGTGTCCACTGTCTAAGGTAGAGGTACCCACAGCAAGAGCTAAGTAATAAATCAATATATTAATGTCAGAGCAAGGCAGATGAGGAATAGGAAGGACAAGGGAACTAGGTTTTATTATATGGACAGGCGCTGTGCTAGATTCTTGTGGGGATGTTATGGTATTTGGTCTTCCCAGAAGTCCTCCATGGTAAAATAGAAGGCACAGCTATCAAAATATCCCATCTCAGGAGTTAGAAAATCCCATGGGAGATGAAAGCATTGGCCTAGGACTCTGGGTCAGGCTTACCTGCTCAGCCAGCCAAGGCTGGAAAATGAGCCCTTACAAAGATCTAACCTGATCCTTTTTATTCCAAGCATTTGCTTTTTCACTCTTTAAAAGAGAATATTCATTTGCTCCCCTGGCTCACTGATGAGAGCTTGATTTACAGGAGTCATGAAGAACTGCTTGAATATGCTTTTGAGGCTGGGTATTTTGGGGGTGAAGGCAGTCTCACACTGAGATACCTGTTGGCAAAATAATTCATGCACAGAACAGAAACAAATTTTTTTTTTTAATTAGGATTTTGTTTCATGGAGTATTCATCACATTTGAGGCTGTTTTTTGCATTATTTCCTTGTCTCATTGCAGACCTATTATGAAGCAGCATTGGCTGTTGGAATTCTAATAAGAGCCACCATTTTAAGCAAAATTCATTAATTAGCACCATCATTAATGATGATGACAAAGTAGCCTTTTTCATTCTCTCTTTGATCATTCATGCAGTCACTCAACAAATGTTTACTGAGCACTTAGCATGTATTAGGCACCATGCTCTCTGCTCCAGGCATATGGTAATAAGCAAAATAGACATGGTCCCTGCCCCAAAAGGAACTTGGGGTCTACAGAAAAGAGACAATAAACAAACCAAAAGACATATAATTATATGCTTGAGATTGATATGTTGCATGCCACATACAAATGACACATGTTATGATTGATATAATATGGAAGTATAATATTTTACTTTGAGAACATAATACAGGAAGACCTAACCTAATTAGAATGTTTAGGGATGTTTTCATCCAGGTAGATGCCTTTAGGCTGGAAGATGAGTAGGTCTGAGTTAGGTAAGGGATGTGAAGAGTAGTCCAGGCAAAGAAAGTAGTGTGCGAGAAATTCTCAAAGCAGGAAGGAGCTTATATGAAAGACAGTCAGTATAGCTTTTAAGTAATTAAGAACCTGAAAATATAAAGCACTGTGATTGGTGCCCATTGAGCAAGGTGGGCCAAGAGGAATGTAAGAGGGAGGAACAGAATGGAGGTGAGCAAGGTAGTATAGGCGTCAGCTGGCCCTATGGCCAACCAGCCAGCAACCAGACTTGAAGTTTCATGTTCAAATTCTATCCACCTCTCAAGGCATAGCTTCAATAGCACATCTAGTCTCCTACTTAGAGACTCACAATGCACATTAAGATATCAATGCCTTTGAGAAATCCTGTAACTGAGACATATATTTATCCCAGCATTTCCAAAACATACAAGATTACAGAAACATATCAGACACCAGTGTTTTAAAATGCACAGTTAGGCCATTGTTCATCTAGGGGACTAAGATGTACAGATTTGGATTGATTCTGACGGTGATGTTCAGTAGCTAGGCATCTGTGGACAAATTTTTCAACTGCTCTGAGTCACAGAGGTCTCACTTATAAGATGGTGATGTCAATAGCTATCTTGAAGGTTTTCTATAAGGATAAAATAAATATCATATGTAAAGTCTCTATTTCAATGCCTGGCACATAGTAGTTGTTCAGTAAACAATCAATTTCCTTTCTTCCATGATGAACAAAACAGAATTGGTCAAACTTTGGAGAATTTTCCCACCATTAATCAGTCTGAGACAATAAAAATTTCTCAGAACTAAGAACAAGTGTCTCCAATTAAAAGGACTCATCAAGTTCTGAGTGCAATGCATGCAAAAAGCCCTATATTGAATCACATCATCATAAAATTTCTAAACTCAAAGAATAAAGAGAATATCCTAAAGTTTCTAGGGAGAGTGAAAGGTCACATACAAAGAACTTGGAATCAAATTGGCCTCAGACTTAGTGGTAAAACCAAAAGATGGATAACAATGGAAAATTGCTCTTAATACTCTGAAAGAAAATCATTTTCAAACTAGAAATTTATACCTAGCCAAACTATCATGTAAGTTTAAGTGAGTAATTAGATAATCAAAAACTGAAAAAAAATGTAACTTATGTACCCTTTTTTAGCAAGTAAATTAAAAATTAAATCACATCATTGAAAGGTATGGGCTGCAGGAAATGGAGAAACCAACACAAGAGAACCATGGAAGTACTTCCCGGGATCAAAAGAAGACCCCATACATCAGCTGTGCAGCCACCATGGAAAGCAACCAATTCAGACTAGAGCAGGAGGACAGATGGTTCCAAAGGGATAATCTCCAGGAAAAATAATAGAATTGATGTGTTTGAGTTTATAGAAAAACTACTGATAGGTGAATGACAGGGACGTTACAACACGTAGATGAAATTAGAGCCAGATGAAAGGAAGATATGCAAATGAAAAGGCAAGTATATTTACAGAAAAAAACAAAGTATAATACAAGAAAGGAGGCACAACTTGGCTCTGCATGATATCCACAAAGTCATAACAGACATAAGGATCACAGTGTAACATACCTATGCCGGTGGTGTGAAAGGGAAGTGAAAGGAGAGAGAGCCCATTCTCATCTACCGCCCAAGGAGATCAGTATTTAAAACTGATAAAGCAAGAAGTAGCCGTATGAATATATTATTTAGCAATTTGGAGATCAATACCAGGAGCAACAATTGGAAGAGACAGAGTAAGGATGGGATTTGTGTTGTCTAAGGCATGTATTTTACACTATTTGACTTTTTAAAATATTACTTTGATAAAAATTAAGCTTAAAAGAATACTAACTCTAACTATAGCTGTACCATAATTAAAGTCACAATTATGTAAAAATTATGTATATGTGTGGGCAAAGCCTGCAGGAGCACGTAGCAAATGAAAATAGTTTGATTTATGCAGATAACTATATCCAAAGATATTAAGACCCTAAGCATAGAAGTCAGACTCACCTATTGGAAGCCATCGACTGTGACACAGCATTTCTCAGATCCTTGCTTCCCTCAGCTGTGAGATGAGGATAAAATAAAACCCATTTCATAGGAGTGTCAGAGAATACACCCAAGTGCTGGGCACAGGTTTGGGCCCATTGTGATTACTAATAAATGATAGCTCTTGTTAAAGGAGGAAGAAAGGAAGGAAGAGAGGGAAGAAGAAAGTGAGATTTTGTTCAGCCTGAATTGTGGGAGGGAATGCCGTCTACACAGCCTTCCAAGCAGCGTGTCTTCTGGGCAAGCTGTCCTCTTAGAGACCATCTACTTAAAGGGACCTTGTCAAGGTTGACAGGCTCAATTTAATATACATTAAAAAAAGAACTGAGCTTGTTTTCTTTGTTCTGAAAAGGCTGTCAGTGGCTGAGAGAGGGTCAGCTTCTCAGCAAGGTTAAAAGACTTGTTCAAGGAAAACACTCCCATGGTCCAGCGCCTCCCTAATCATTCCATTTGGTTTTTACAGCCTCCGAGTTCTCACTTGGAAAATGCTCCTTATCACATATCTGCATCATTGACGGCCCAGATCCCACCAGGTAAAAGTCATTCTCTGGGAATAATGAGGCCCTCCCAGGCTTCCCTCTCAGGACAGCCGTGCTGTCATGCTGCCTTCTGTGGACTCGGGGTCACTAACAGGGACCAGGCGTTGAAGCACCAAGGAGCAGTGAATTCTGTTGTGTTTACTTGTGTAAAGCAGATCACAAAGAGTAAAGACAAACCAAAGGAGTTTGGTACAGCAGAAAAACACAGAGAGTGGAAATATGTAGCTAATAAGCTGTAAAGTTAAGATTCAGGACCAGATTTGTCTGACTCCAAATCCTATGCCTGTCTCCAAATCCCACTCCACCTGGCTTCAAACAGGGAATCAAGCAGCATGGGTAAATGGAAGGAATTTCTACGGTTGATCCCAGCTTTTTCACTTTCTAGTTCTGCAAGCTTGGACAAGACCTTTGATACCCCTGACTCACAGAGTCGTCATTTGCAAACAGGGGGAATCACAGAGTCGGCCGTTGCCTTGACGACCTCATGTCACACTCACCGAAGCAGGTCTGAAATGTACAGAAGCTAAGAGTGGGGAATGGTGGGACCAGCCAAAGAGCAGATAATGGCAGCCCTCTTCCCAGGCGTTGAAATGGCTCAGGCCTGCCCTACCCCATGCCAAGGAGAGCCAGGCACATCAGAACTGGTCACTGGCAGCAAGCCTGGGCTCACCTGGCCCCACCCTCCTGCTGATTGGCTTCAATGTGCACCTCACTGCACACATTTCCCCGGCTCTTCCATTCCTTGGCCCCGTGCCCTGGTTCCCTGTGGTGTCTTCTCTCCTCGTTTGCCAAGCCAACCCAGCTCCCTTCTCTCACTGTCTGATGCTCACCTCTGCACAGCCCCTGGATTTGGAGAGCACCCACTACGGCAAGTTGAAGACATTTCTCTCCCCCATTTGGCAAGTTACAGCCCAGGTCAGAGAGCCGGAGCACAGTCCCAGGCCCCAGGCATAGGTCAAGGGATCCTTCCTTCTTAGGCTGCTCTTCACTGCCCTTTGGAGTTTCACGGCTCAACCTTGGCGTCTCCTGCCAACCTTGCAGTTTACAATTATGCTGAAAAAAGTTTTCTTGCCTGAGGCCCCTTTTTTGTTTTCAGAGTGACAACTATATGAGCAGTTCTTGATCAAACATTGGTGTGAATGGGGAAGGAGGAAGAAAAGTGGAGGGTGATTCCGGGAGGAAGGATGGAGATGAGAGAGAGGGGAAATGAAGGATGAGGAATATGGAAGCAGAAGGCAGGGAGGCGGCAAGGAGGAAAGCAGGGTAGAGGGGTGTCATCGCCTTGCGTGGCGGTCTCTGTGCCTGCGGTCCTGGAGTTCTGGCATAACACTGGGACATAATGCAACGGTCCCTGGCTTTGGCTCAGACCTGAACTACAACCCTGTGCTGTCACTCACTCAGGAAAGTCTTGTGCCCTCTGCACCTCACTGTCCTTGCCTGGAAAGCAGGGATCCCACCACCATCTGCTGTGCAGGGGTTTTGAAGATTGAAGTGAAAGCATAAAGAGCAGGGACGCAGTGTCCAGACACAGGAAGCGCTCAGTGAGCGTTCCTCACTGTGAGGGCGATTAGCCCGAAAGGCCAAGGCCACGGCATTGATTATGGGACACTGGCTTTCGGAGCCCCCGCCATGCTGCTGTTGCGGTTACTGCTGCTGGGAGCAGCAGGATTTCAACGGGCCCTGCTCACTGTTTCCCCTCTGGGGAGATCTCTGCCCCCCTTGCATAACTTCTTTTCATTAGTTTTGTTGCAGTTGCTCACAGAGGAAACATGTTTTTTAAAAAATCATGCAGGCTTCTGAATTAGTGCTTGAAAGCAGTTATAAACTCATTAGCCAAACCATCAGAGGAAGTGTCACCATCTCAGAGGACACGATCTCACCCCGTCTGCATTTCATCAGTGTGTACACGCAAATGTGTGCTGGGGGCAGGGGCCCACGGGTGCCCTCGAGACCACATGCACATCCACAGGTAGATGCGACATCAGTAACTTTGCTCACCCCCATCCTCCAAGGAACCCTTCAAATTCCTAGCACCGGCGTGCAATTAAGTACATTAGATCGGCTGCTGTAATTGAGTTCAGTTCAATTTCTCACTTCAGACTTGGAAAATTATGTGAAGGAAAGATTCACATGCCTTTCTAATCAGCCCGAGTTGACAGGAGAAAAGGGAAAAAAAAGAAAACTTCTGATCACTCAACCATTAAAGACATGCTGGCGACAGTGCCAGTCTAATTACTAGGTTACTATGAGCTTCTGGTATTTTTAAAAGACAACACCCTGAGTCGTAGGCTCCACACTCCAGAAATCGGTGGCTTCTCCCCTTGGCCTCTGCAGGGGCTGCGTGGGGTCCAGTCTGGCCCCTGACTGGGCAGCACACCCTGACGCTCAGTGGCTCTGACCCCCTACTTGTGAGCTCCCATCACAGATGCCAAGCATTTTATTATCATCAGCTCCTTCCCTCCTTAGGACCTCGTCCAGTGGTAGGCATTTAAAATGCAGAGGATGAGTTTGTAATAGCACTATTCATAACAGCCAGAAGGTGGAAACGACCCAAGTGTCCGTCAACAAATGAACAGATAAACAAATTGTGCGCGCTCTCTCTCTCTCTCTCTCTCTCTCTTTCTCTCTCTCTCTCAGACAAAATGGAACATTATTCAGCCATAAAAAGGAATGCAATTCTGATACATGCTAAGATATGAATGAACATTGAAAACAGTAAGCTAAATGAAATAAGCCAGAAACAAGAGTTAAAACATTGTATGATTCCACTTATACGAAACATCTAGGTTAGATAAAGTTATAAAGATGGAAGGTAGATTAGAGGTTACCAGAGGCTGGAAGGAGGGAGAAATGAGAAATTATTATTTAATGGGTTCCAAGTTTTGGTGTGGGATGATGAAAGAATTTTGGAAATAGTCATGAGACTTACACAATATTGTGGATGCAATTAATAGCACTGAATTATATACTTAAAAAGGGTTTATATGGCACATTTTATGTTATATATATTTTACCACAATAAAAGAAAAACATATTTGAGGGAAGAAACTGAAGTTCAGTTAAGCCACGGCACCAGTAAAGATTCGATTGACTGCCAACAGCAGAACAGCCAGCCCAGCTGATTTATGAAAAGAGGAAATTCACCGGTCCAAGTACACCGAGCATTCCAGGGGCGGGCTGGATTCGGGGCTTGTCCCAGATCTTTCCCCCTTGCCCTGCCAGACGCTCTTGCCAGCCCTCTCCTCTCTGCACTCTGGACAGCCTGCGCTGTCTGGGCCACACCAGCAGCGCTCCTGCGACCTCCAGCTTCTGCGTGGCTTTGGCCAACAGGAAACTCCAAGAGAAGTGTGGAGTGGGGGGCTGACTGCAATCTGGGCGTTTATTCCCCTGGCTCCCTCCCTACAGGGTCACGTCCTGCTGGCTACGTCCTCCAATCCAAAGTCACTGTTGATCATCTCCAACCAGGGAAAAGAAGCGAGGGAAAGAGCCACGAAAACCTGCCCAGATGAGGGGACACCTTGGCTGAGTCCTGATAGCGTCTCCAGATTTGTGTGTAGTTAGAAGAGCTCCGAGCCCTAAAACCTGGATTCACATCTCAGCCCTTTCACCAAGGCACTTGGACCCTCATCAGGTTATATAATATTAACATAGGGACCCCATCAGTAAAACGGAGCACCCCTTCCGGAGTCATTTCTTGAAAACTGCCACTCCCGAACTGTATTGAGTGTCTTCCACTCAGTGTCACACAGCCCACTATGTGACCCTCGTCGGAGCACAACTCATCCGTCATTATGGGAATATTCAGTAGGTGCTGCCCACATGCCGGGGAGGATGCACGAGACTCTCCCACACTTCGTCATCATTACCTGCCTCCTCCTCTGTGCTGGCCATCCCTGCCTCCGCCACTGCGCCCCGAGAGGCTCTGGGGTACAGAGCATGCCGTGTGAATCCCCAGTGCCTCACACAGACCCCAAGAAATGTTATTTAGAATGAATGAGTGAATACACGAATGAAAGAATTAACATGTGAGCTAAATGATCTCTAAGGTCTCTCCCATACGTAAAATGCCACAAAATCCTTTAAGTGGTAAAGCACAGAAGGTCCATGTGGGGGACCTGGGAACACAAAGGGGTGCCTGACTTGAGCCAGGAAAGGCTTCTTGCACAATGTGATTCTGTAGCTTTCAGACAGTCACCTGCTGCCAGACAGCACCTCTATCCAGACTTTAAATACGGGGCTCTTCTGATTTGGCTGATGCTGGAGCCAAAAGCCTGCTGCCTTTAGGTCGACCTTACAGACTGGGGCCAACAGAGGTCCATCCAGAGCATTCATAATTGCAAGGGAGAAAATAGCTTTTTAGTTCTTTTTCATTTTATCTTCTTTTTTAATTATCAAAAAATTACATGATCATTATTAAAAAATTCAAGCAAATTTCATCCCACCTAAGAGTTCAACTACTGTTAACATGTTGGTATATTTCCAGGATATTTCTTAAGCACTTTTTTTTTATCGTTATATAATATTATTGAAAATTTTTTTTCTAAAAATTTGTTCTGCTTGATTTTGCTTAACATTACATCATAAGCATTTAACCACGCCATGAAAATGCCTTCATAAACATCATTTTAAATTGCTATTGAATGCTCCATTCTATACAGATGAGTCACAATTTGTATAACCAATCCCAGAGCAGACATTTAAATTATTTCCAATATTCATTATTGTAATAAGCAGCCCCATGATAAACATGCTTGTGCATAAAGCTTTATTTGCATTTCTGATCAGGTCCTTAGGACAGATTTGTGGAAGTGGAATTATTGGGTCAAATGGCGTGAACGATTTTCAGGCTCTTGCTATTCAAGGTCAGGTTATTTTCTGAGTGATGTTGCCGCGGTGTGGACTCTACCAGCAGAGCATTTCTTCTCTCTACATTGGTCACATTGTCTTTATTTTCTCTCTCCCTCCTCTTCTTAACTTAATCTGTTTACCCTGTTACCCCTTTCTCTTCATCAAAAGCTGTCTTCCAGGCCAGGGAAACCCAGGGCAGGAGTGGAAAGGAGGCTGCACTGGTTGCATTTAGACCCTTCTCCTTCCATCCAGCAGGGAAAGCAAAGCCACCTCAGGCCCTGGAATTTTAATTAGCTTCCTACCAGCAGGAATCTGGTCCCCAAAGTTAGTCATTGCTCTGAGCTCAGTGCCAAGCCCCCATGAGAAAAGACAGAGAGAAAGAGACTGTGGAGGTGATTTACAGTAGCTGTGTTTTATTGTGCGTGTAGGCAGTGCATCTGGGCAGTGTGGAGTGGTGGTCACCTTCTGGACAGGGAGGCCACAGGCCTTCCCATTAGCTCAGGAGCAGGGGACAAAGGAGCCCAGTGGACATGCAGAAAATTATGCAGCTGGCCTTCCAAGGGCCCTCATCAGATGAATCTGTGACACATGGCTGAGTTTAGCTCTAGAAACAGGCCTGCGGAGTCAAAGACCAGGAGAGGCCAGCTCATATCTAGCTCAGACAAACATATTTGATCAGAAAGACTTGAGTCAGCCAAGAGAAGTAGATTAAAAGGAAGGCAGGAGGCTGTTGGAACCATAAACTGTCAGGGAAGACACTTCTGTTATAAATGACAACTGGACTCTGGGAAGGAATACGTCCTGCCCAAGGATAGCAAACATTCAATGGTAGGGGCACACTGGGAACCAGGTACCCTAACTCCCACCCTGTGTTCTTCCTGTGCTAATGTCCTGTCTATACTGTGTTCAGAGGACGTTGGTGGATTGGGTTCTTATGGAAACACAGCCATAGCAAATGCCATGTTGTCTGGACAGAACAGTTCCCAAGGGATGCCACATTCCTTGATGGGTTAGACCCTCCCTTCTCTCCTCCAAGTTACTTTGTCCAGCAGAGATGCAAGACTTTTTGCACATATGCGGTTATGTTTCTGAAATGCAATGCCCTGAACCCCACAGTCTGTGACCCTCTTCTCCCTCCGGGGCCCCCATCCCCCAGTGAGACACATGCTTCTGGAAGAGGGGACACACCCCACCTAGACCAGGCAACAGCTGGCTGAGATTTCTTCTAAAGGACTTTACAGCAGAGAGACCCACAGGGGACTGGCACAATGATCAGAGAGAGAAGGACAAGGGTGCCCGAGCCCAGGCTCTGCCCTTTGTAGCTACTATGTTTCTGGCCTCAGTTTCCTCTGAGAGGCACCACCTCTGTGTGTTTCTCAGGAGTAATTGTTGGGATCAGCTGAGATAACGTGTGTGAAAACCCTTTGTAAGCTCCAGAACACTCTCTAAACATAGGCCAGGCGTGTACTTGAGTAAGGAGGTGTGGGAGTCAGGAGAGCAGCTGCGGCAGGCAGGTAAACAGTGCTGCCGGCCGCCCCGCCCTCTCCTGCCCTGGAGATCTCGGCATCTTCCGGGGCCATCTCTTGGTGGCTGATTGCTTAGAACTGTGGTTTCCAACTATTTTTTCGAAGCACAGAATCCCTATTTGTAAATAAATACTTCATGGGCCCCAAAGTATGAAACTGATAACAGTAGTATCGCTTTGGTTAGATGAGGACTGGAAGGTGGGGAGGTGAGACAAAGCCACGTCTTTATTTTTGACTCCTTAGGTACCAACTCACAAAAAATAAAATATTTGTCCGTATATTCTGAAGACACTTACACACACCCCTAGATACTTGGATTCTGGCTGGTTCTAGCTGGCCTGCGTCTTCCTCCCACCTCTGAGGGATCTGGGAAGGGTGTCTGCTAACTCTGGATATTTCCACTTAGGGTAAAGCAAGACACCACTTTGCTAGCCTGTGAGGTCTTCTTTGATACTTTAAACAAGTTAATGTTTTATCACTCATCCATCTAGTCATCTAATCATTTGAGAGTAAGAGATTAGAAAGACTCTAAGAGTAGCCAAGATGCTCATCTAAAGTACAGGCAGATTGGCATATTAAGGAATTCAGTGTTCGAATTTAACGGAATCTAGTTCCAGGTTTGTCTCCACTCCTTATTGTCTGGCTAGTCCTGACAAGATTAGGCTAACCCTAACCTCTCAATTGCTCCTGGCCTTGGTTTCCTCACTTGTGAAGTTCATGCCTCCCAGGGCTGTCTGTTATGAAAGACAGTGTGGCCCCAAACCACCCAGCCACGTCTCAGGGAAAGCTCTGGGAAGGCAGCCTGAGTAACGACACGGTTGTTTGTTCTGTTAATGTCCACCTCACCAACGAAACTGGAAACTGCATGAAGGCAGGGACAGATGCAGTTCATACATCACTGTATCCCAAGAACGTTGCATAACCCTGGCAACATCATATGCCCCATATATATTGAAGGAATGAATGAAGGGCTTAGAATGATCGGAGCACTGTGCTACACAAGTTGCATGTATCCGCTGCGTCCATTCTTGCATGTCTACCTCATAATTACTGTTCTTTACAGATGAGGAAACCAGAGTTCATAAAGGTTAAATAAATCCTCCTAGCTCGTATAGCTGGTAAGAGGCTGAACCCAGGTCTGACGCTCTGCTTTGGCCATCACACGTAACCGCCTCTAGCAGGAGCCCTGCAGGGGACTGTGCACATGAGCCAGTGCTTAGACGGTCTTTCTCTAGTGCTTAGAGAAGGACAGAGGTGGACTATCATGTCCAAAGCAGAAAAGACAAGCTGGAGAAAAATAAGCAGAGCATGAAGAGACTACCATGTGGTCCACGTGCTCTGTGGAGTATGGCACCTGACAGAGGTTGGGTTCAGTTCATGGAAGGCATGGCCACCAGAATGAGGGCATGGAATTTGTCTAAGGGCATGAAGAAGCCCCTGAAAGGTTTTCATGAGGACACTAGCGCCACCAGGCTTGGAAAGGGCACTCCAACCACAGAGCGGAGGATGCGGAGGCAATGGAGAGAATTCACACTGGGGACCTCTTCGGCTAAGGCAAGGCTCTCAAGTCGAGATTCCCCTCTGCCACCTGTCACCTACTATCCAAGCCACCTGAGCTTGGATAAGTGATTTTCCATCTCCGAGTCTCAGTCTTCTGGTCTGTATTGTGTCTAGCTCACGGGGCTGCTGTGAGGAGTGGATGGCATGCGGTATATTCCCCCTCCTGACGCACCCTGAGCGGTTTGCATTATGTAAGTAGATGTGGAGAGAGAGGACTGGTAATGGAAGCATTTCAGAAGTAGAACTACAAAATGTAGCTATGGCTTGGAGGTAAGAGATAAAAGAAAGAGAAATCTTCAAAGGATCTTGAATGTCTGCAAGAAGTGGTGATGCTATGGAGGAGGATGTGGGATTAGATACCCCCTGCCCTGCCAGCACCCTGAGCCAAACTGCTCCGGTATCAGAGAGCATGCTCGTCCTGCTGCCCCGGGGCCAAGTGCCAGGTGCTTTGAACCACTGCTTCGTTCTGATTCTCCCTCCAGATCAGGAATTATGCTTTAGATTTCTAAAATAATATTGAGAAAATGAAGAAAATCCTCATGTTATTTCTCTACTCCTTTTTATAATGATTATTAATCACAACTAATATTTGTAGAGTACCTTCCAGTTTACAGAACATTTTCATCTATATTGTTGCATCAGAGATAAAAGAAAATTCATCAAATGTAACTGGCTTATTGAGCAGCCTGAACTCAGCAGGGCACAAATACAAACAGGTTTTATTTTTTCTCTTAATCACCACCTTCTACCATGTTGTCAGATCTCCCCTTCTCACCACTTAATGACATCTGAGGCATATTCCATATTTTTTGGGTCTCTTTTGGGTCTAAAAATGCCCAGACTCATTTGAAACTTCAATCTCATATCCTGTTTAACACACAAGCTCATCCTCTCCCTGCAAAGGCTTGGCACGCTGTGGCCTAAGCAACTTGTCATGTTGCAGGGTGGAGGTGAGCATGCCCATAACTGAGAGCAGGGAATGGAAGACGGGAGGAAACAAGTTGAGCTTCTCAAGCTAAGCACAGTGTCCTCCGATGGCCAGTGTCCAAACACTGGCACGGAGATCTGGCAGGGGCAGCCGTCTGATGGGGCAGGGAGCCCACACCTTGGCCAACCTCCTCTTGACCTGCCCTCCTGCCTCAGCTCCCATCCAATGTGGTCTACCCACGGCCCCTTTCAGCCAGCGTTCTCGCTCCTGCCAGCCAGTCCTCTCGGGCAAGGCATCCTAGAGGGCACTAGATTGGCTCCTTTCCATGGTGGTCCCTTGACTCTCAGGAACCCGCCGCCCCCCTTGCCATTGCACACGCTGGGAGTGCAGGCTGCCCACCTGCTACCCCCTCCCCTGTGCTGGCATCTCTCTCCAGCTGTGTGCACCCCTGCTCAGATAGGCTTGCCGTCCCCCAGTGGATTCACTCAGAAACAGACACGCAGCTGGGGAATGGGAAACCTGTCTCCCTCTTCTGCCCACACCCCCAGTCTTGTCAGATGATTCCTTCACCCTGCGCATGGGCTAGCCTAATGACACAGTTGAAGGATTTCTCCCTGTCTCCCTAATCTTCTTTTTAAACAGCTTGCAGGATGAGTTGGGGAGGAGGTCAGGGCTGGGGTGTGTGGCCACTGAACATTTGCCTTAGAACATGGCACTCCTCAGCCCCAGGTGGTCAGTTTGTGGTTGTTCCCACCCACACCCCTGTCTCCCATCCCCTCTTATAAGGTGGGAAGATTCTAGTTTATAGTGTTAGCTCCAAGGCCTTCCTTTTTGGGGCACAGCCAGGAAAGATAGGAACATAAGGAGAGCAAGGCCAGAGAGCTTGCACAGGCTGATATTTATGAGCAGCTGGGCACAAACGTACCCAGAAGGAGAAAATCCTGGAAAAATGGTGAGGAGTGAAAGATACTGAGAAACAGAATGATAGAGAAAGAAATATCTTAATAAAGTTTGTTATAGGTTGTGAATATATTCTACACTTAATGTATTTGGGAGAGTATTTGGTAGTTAAATTGCTCAGCAAATACTTTGAATGCCATTTAAAAACATGACATGGAAATGGGGTTGGGTTTCAGGCAAGTTGCATTATCTGTCACAAGTCATAACCCTGGGAAGTTGGTGTTATCATTCCTGTCTCTAAAATGTGGAAACTGAGGCATGAAGAGTTTAAGAGAATTCCCCAGAATTGTAAGTTAAAAAGTAGATCCCAGACTCAAACTCTAGTGTTGGTCTAACTTTAACTACCAAAACCTGTCTACTATAAAATACTGTTGCTATAAAATATGGAAGAGAACGCTACGACCTCTTAAAAATTTTATCAAAATCCAAGTGGTGTAAGGGAAATGCTTCCAGAAATGGTAAGAATTTATACAGGCTGATGTTAGGGATCCCCAAAAACCCATTTCTATGAGCTGAAGTTGGGGATACCCTGAAAGTCCCCTTAAGGAAGCAGACAGTCAGCACCCTCCTAAGGACGGCCCCTCTTCCACCACACAGCCACTCGCAATCTGAGCGCAGAGAGCTCAGTCACGGTCACCAGGGCCGGGCCTCTGCCTCTGGCAGGCCCACACAGGAGCCTTCCAGGGAGATAAGGAGGCATTCCATGGACTCTGTTCCATCTCAGACTCCATCTCCAAATTCAGGCCCCTGGAGCGTGAGAGCAGTCTGTGGCCTTGAATTTCACACCATGCCACAAGGGGAGCCAGTAGAGAAAATAGAATACAGCAGCTTTCCAAGACAATAAAGCAATCAAGAGCTCAACAAGGTGGCTGGGCTGAAAAGAGTCATTAAAAACTGCAGCCCTGACCCAGAATTCACAACCCATGATTGGAGGCTGTGTCCATGTTCCTTGGGCGACAGGGCCCGCCTCCATGCCTTCTCCTGTAGCTTGGCCTAAACACAATTGCACTCTGGGCTGGAGAACAGTCTAATGCAATGTTTGCGTCTCGTCTCAGTGTTGAAGAAACATCAATGTTCATACCGTTTCATCCAGTCCTGTTTTTTTCTTGCTTTCATTTCTAATTCAAACAACAAAAGTACCTGGCTATGTACTACACATACACATATTTGAAATACATATTAATGTTAATATATATACCCCATTAAAGGTTTACTGCTTCCTATAGTTGTTTGTTTTGTTTTTTATTGGATCTACTATATTCCAGGCACTTTACTATTTCTCATTTGATCTTTACAATAGCCTTGGATGTCAGGCATGTGATTCCCAAAATATAAATGGAAGATTTAGGAACCATAGTGCATGGTGACCTCTCTCCGGCCTCTTATTCTAACACCCTGAGACTAATGCTCTAATGGAGATGTGTGAGATGTGGATACAGCAGCCTCCTGTGACAGCACTTTGCAATTTATGCAGCTCAGGTACCCAACATCCAGCTGCACAGGTTGGATGGACAGAGACCATGAGGAAGGACCAGAATGTTTGGTCCCCCTTGGATCTATGAAATGAGATGGAGAAGCATGGCATTTCTATGGTTTGTTTGAACATGGTCAAAGCAAAAAAAAAAAAAA
>VBSM01001265.1:42411210-42449629 GCA_008086735.1 Cheirogaleus medius | reverse complement strand
TGTCATGCTGTCCTGTTTGTCACTGGGTTTCTTTTTTTTTTTATTTCTATTATGATAAATAAATCTGCTCATATTGTTCTCCAGCTGAAAACCTTCCATTATCTCGGAAAAATTGCTCAATTCAGGGATTCATGATCCCTAAAGACCTGTCACATTCTGCCACTTGCCTCAATCCTGCCTAAGCCACGTTCCGGAGTTGGCTGACAGCGCCTGGCTCCCCAGACACATGGTGCTGTCTCACCCTACCAGGCCTTCACATTTAGTATTCCTCTGCCTGAGAGGACCCCTCGCTACCAATGTCCCTAGGCTGCCTGGGGCACCCCTGCACTGGATTACTCATATCTTCTTCCAGGCAGCCTTTAACATTCCCTTCAGTGGTGTCACTGCTTGGAGCTGTTTTGTTCTTACGGTATTTTTCCATATTTGAGCTGAAATGTATCTGCCTGTGGTTTTCGTTCATCCATCTCTTGGGGAAACATCTACAGTTAGTCTCTACCCTCTTTCTCCAACATGTTTCAATAGTTGGAGACCCCAATATTGTCTCCCCCAAGTTTCTCCTCCTCAGATTAGGCATTTTATCTGCTTTCAACTGGATGCAGGATGTAGATTCAAGTCTCTCGTCACTGATCACTCTTCAGGACACATGCTAAACTATTGCAGCATTTGTGCAGAAGGGAACAGAATATTCCAGGTGTGACCTGGTCAATATGCAATGTTGGAACCAATAGGGAGCCAGTATGTATGTATTGAGGAGCTGCATCTGGCATTCTGCCAGCCGCTTTATCACCATGATTTCATTTGAATCCTCCTTGAATAATGTAATGGTATTATTATCTCCCATTTAACTAAATGGAAACTGAAGCTCAGAAAGGTTAAATGACTTACCCAAAGACACACAACTGGTAGGCAGAAGAACAGGAATCCTTGATCTGATCAACAACAAACCCATGTTCTTTCTACTACATTGTCAGGATCACTCTTCTTTCTCTAGATATTGCACTTCAATGAATTCAGCTGCATGAGGGAGTCAAATATAAAAGCCACAGCCTAATTTTCTCCTGCTCTGTCTCATGATCATCTTGAAATTCCTAGAATTCAGATTATTTTAAGGTTCATGAAGGTCAAAACTGTGATCTCAGTTCCCCTCTTCAAGAAAATTAAAATAATTTGTGTTTCCTATTTCATCGTCTCCTCTGCATCTCTATTATTGTGCCAGTTGCTGAACAAACATGCCAGCTAAAATAGTCACATCTTCGGCAGTCTCCATCTGCTTTATTGGTTTCTTTAAATAAAATATTACTGTGATGAATAATACCATATAATTGTAAATGGTAAATGTGCGTATCACAGCTCAGATACCGCTGCTTTGAGTGGCTTCCCAGAGTGCCTTGATGGGGACTGCAGACCTCAATGGCTCTCAGAAATGCCATGAAGAGTCACTTGGATGGGGCCCTCAGTCTACCTCTCAGTCGCGCCGAGCACCAACATCAGTGTCCCTGCTGTCTGTGATAGCTGACATTGTTCAATGAGTCAACTGATGGGGCATGCATGTGACAGTGTCCAGGCACCTCCCACGCACCACAGCCACCCAGTTAAAGCCGAATGGGTGGGCCGAGTAAGTAAATGTACGTGTGAGTGGCTGGAAGGGTAGATGAGAGGATGAGTGGATGGACAGGTGGTTGGATAAATAAATGGATAGATGAAGAGAAAGATAAAATTAATCATAATTGAAAGAAGAAAGAGAGGAAGAGAAAGAGGGAGGAATGGAGATTCAGACCAAAGTCATGACATCCATGAAACTTACCACTTAAGCTATAGAATTTTAAAAGGCCATGGGATAACAGTAATAATAATAGAAAACTTTGAGTATTTACTACGCCCCAGGCAATGTGTAAGAATGTTACAAAATTATCCCATTTACTCTTCACAAGTACCATTATTACTCATGTATAAATCTAGATGCCAAAACTGATAGAATCGGCCACAATACATTCCCCTCTTCGTATCCACTCTGATCCAGCTCTGTCATCTGGGGTCACACAGACCAAGTGCACAGCCTCTTCCCATTATTCCAATATTTGAATTAAAGTCAATGCACATTAACTGAGGTCTCACACTACTCAAGGAATTACGTTTGATGCTAGAGACTTAGGGGTGAGTAACACCTAGTCCCGTCCCTCCAGGAACTCATGGTGGAACAGGGGAGAGAGACAAGTAAGCACATTCATAGATTACAGTGTGATCTGTTACATGGCAACACACCAAGCATGCTTAGAGTTTCAAGAGAAGATGTGAAGGCTGACACTGTGAGGAGCCAGTAATCACACACCTAACCCTGGGCTTTCTTCTCTAAGAGGAACTTCTCATTTCTTCTTAACTACCATTTTCCAGGTCCCCTACCAACCTAGCCACCATCCTCTGGGTCGCTCCAGTTTATGTATGTCCTTCTCAGGATGTGATTCCCAGAAAAATCTGAGGAGAAGAAAGGATGGTATAGACTAGGGAAACATCTCCTGCCCCACCTCCTATCTCTTTTGCTGGAATAAAATGTTTAACCAAAGAAAATCAAAGGGATCTAAATGCTCCTAGATCATATACTCATTTGGTCTGTGTATGCACTATTGGGCTCAGTGACCAGCTGTCTCCACTCTGCTTTGCTAGGAAACAGTAAGAGCAAATAATAACACCATGGGATTACAAGCATGCAGTCTGTAGCCTGTCTTTGCCCATCCATTTTGTCCATTTCTATTTTAAATATGATTTCCTTTCTTGATTTCTAACCCAAATATAACTTAATGAAATGTTTTACATTCACATCAATACCAAATAAATTCACTCTACCCTGTAATGTTGAATTTCTAACAATGGAGCATTTTTGGAAAACGTAAAGATTGACCATGCATCCCCAATTAGTAGATGATAACTGAAGTCTACATCTGTACTTTTCCACATTACTGAATAAGGTGAAATTAAAGGCACAATTGGCTCAGTGCAAATGATATCAGGATGTCATATTTTCTCATACTTAATTCATGGGGTCATGTACTCGTAAAAGGGTATAGTGAGTCATGTCTTGAAACGTGAACTTTAAAGAGTATAGTGATAACATTCCTCCCTTGTCTGTGTTCCCTGCGAATCCTTCAAGGCCCAGCCTAATCCTTCCTCCTCTCTCAAGTTCTCCTGGACCAGTGCTTCTCAAAGTGTAGTCCCCACACCAGCAGCATCAGCATCTCCTGGAAACCTGTCAGAAATGCAAATTATTAAGCCCTATTGAATCAGAAACTCTGGAGGTGGGGCCCAGTAATCAGCATGTTAACAAATTTTCCAGATGATGCTGATGTATGTTAATGTTTGAAAACCATTGCCCCGGAGCACTGGGCCCTTGGGCAGTAATCATTTCAGTTCTAACCACAAACTTTATAGAGAATCTACCATGAGGCAAGTCCTAAACTAGGCGCTGGAGTCATAGAGCTAAATAAAACACCAAGCATGTCTTTAAGGAACTAACAGTCCAGGAAAACTACTAACATATCTAACTAAGCAAAGGGACAGAATAGTGTAGTCCCATGCTGCTTGGCCACAGCTGGGCAATAGAATCACCTCTGGAGCTTAAAAAAAGTTACATGTCCAGAGAATCAGATTTAGGAAGTCTAGGATGGATTCCAAGAAATCTCACCTTGCTTCAGAACACTGTGTTGTAAAGAGCACAGGTCTGGAGTGAGACTGTGTGGGATAGAAACCTTCACTCTTCCACTTGTTAGCCATGTGATCTTGGGGAAAGTGGCCATTCTGCCCAGCAAGAGGGTGTGGTGTAGGGATTACAGGAGAAGCCTGATTGCCTGGGCTCGAATCTCAGCTGTACCACATGCTAATTGTCTGACCTTGGCCACCTTACTGAAATTCTCTATGCATCACTCTTCCTATCTGGAAGATAGAGCTGCTTCATAAACTTACTGTAAGGAACAAGTCAGTTATGTGTATAAAAGGCTCAGAACAGTAATACAAGCTATGCAGGGTTGGTGGTGGTGATGATGATGATGATGATATACCTCAAATGGAAATGAAATAATAGCACCTATATTGCAGGGTTGTTGAGGCAATATTAAATGAGAAAATGTAAAAATAAGGAATATTTACTTGGAACATGCTCACTCCATTTCTATCTTAGGGTTTACTTTGCTTTATCTTTCCTCTTTTAAGCATACATCTCCCTCTGAAAATTTGCAGTGAGGAGAAATGGCTGATCAAGACTTAGGTATCCCTGGATCTCTTAGCCAAAGGGCATAACAGGAACATCTTAATATCTCCCTTTAATACTATTCAACTTTCCCATGATTTTTGACTTCTGACTGTACTATTGTATACTGTATCTCCCGAGCCTTGACAATTCAATTGCAAGCACTTCCTTTTGAGGCATAGTCTACCCACACTTCCCAAGCTTTATCATGCATATGGATTACCTGGAGATCTTGCAGATTCTGACTCAGTAGCTCCAAGATGGAGCCAGAGATTCTGAGTCTGTAACAAGCTCCCAGGTGCTGCTGGTCCACAACTAGCAAAGTTGTGGTCAGTTCCCAGCAGGCCTCTCTACACAAAGCTTCTTAATGCTCTCAAAACTTCCACCAGTGCCATCCCAAATGTCCGACTATTCTCTTGAAGGTATCCCAGCTTCAGCAGCAAGCTCCTAAGACCAGAATAGAGCCCTGGAGGAAACACTGGACTAAGAGGCAAGAGGCCTGATTTCAAGTTCTGCTTTTCCTCCCCACAAGCCACGTGACCTTGAAAAAGTTATAATCCCCTTAAGTGTTTCTGAGATTTCCCCACTATACCCCCTTCACATCCCTCATGAGGTATTACAAAAGTCAAATAAGATATCGTATGTGAAAGCACTTTGAGAAAGTGAAAGGCACAGTACAAAGATGATTGCCAAGCTTACATCTAGCTATGAAGATACATGTGCTATTTCCTTATCAGCCCCCTGAATCAAAAACCTGGAGCATAAACTCCCCTCCTTTCTCACACCCCATCCACTCTTGGACTTGGACTTCTCTGTATTGGTCAGCATTTGATGGTAGAGAGGAGAATTCACTGTAGCTAGAAAGCAGAAAGGGATGTATTATTCAGGGCTTAGCAAACTAGAGGCCACAGGACAAATCTGCCTGCTTTTATAAATAAAATGTTATTGCAACTGTCATACCCATTAATTCATACATTTTCTAAGACTGCTGTCATTGTACAATGGCAGAGTTGAAGGGTTGTGACAGAGACCATATGGCCCTCAAAACCTAAAATATTTATTATCTGATGTCTTAGAGAAAAAGCTTGCTAATCCCTATCTTACAGGACTACTAAGAGTTGAAGAAGCAGACTCTAGGCTTAACTTCCAGGAATAACTCCCACAATCATGCAGCAGAATTGAGCTTCTAAGAGAGCAGCTGCCCCTGCTATAAGTAGGAATATGTAGAAACCAAAAGTCGCCTAACAGAGTGGGAAGCCACCCCTGCATGTGCTGGCTCCAGAATGGTACTCCACCTTTGCTGTAATCCAAATGGATGTCCCACTAGGGACCTCTACTGTAGCCACATAAAAAATCAAATGCTTCCCTGGCTGTCCTTGTCAGCAAAACAACAATAAAAGCCTAGCTGTACAACATTTCACTCTTGCATGAGTGTATCTTATTGGGGAAGCTTAAATCATATCTGAGACCCCAGCCATAAGAAGTCTGGTAAATGTAATTTTTAGCATTCTAGGTTCTACTGTATAAGAAGGCATGGTAGAAGGAAACTGACATGGATGTTGAACACACCAGTATCCACTGCAATCATTGTCTTAGTCAGTTCAGGCTGCTATCACAAATTACCATAGACTGGGTGGCTTAAACCTCAAACATTTATTCCTCCCAATTCTGGAGGGCAAGAAGTCCAAGATCAAGGTGCTGGCAGATCCAGTGTCTGGTGAGGACACTCTTGCTCATTTGCTCACAGCCAACTTCATGTTGTATCCTCACATATCAGAGAGCAGAAAAAGAAGGAAGCTCTCCTGTCCCTTCTTATAAGGGCACTCATCCCATTCATGAAGGCTCCACCCTCATGACCTAATCACCTCCCAAGGGCCCCACTTCCTCATACCACCACACTGGGGGTTAAGGTCCCAACACATGAATTTTGGGGGGACACAGTCTGTAACAGTCCTCAGTCAGGAACAGGTTCTGTTTTGGCTCCATTACATAAAAAGTGCTAGTTTTCTAAGCTTTCCAAATGGGTTCCCAGCACAGTGATCCCAAAATTGTTTGGGTCTCTCTCCCAATGGCATCTGAAGAGGCTCTATAAAATCACGGCTCTATAAATTCAAGTAATTATTGATAACTGAGCCCACGCTATGGAAGGAGCTACCTAGCTAGAGCTCACTAACAGACCTCGTAAGCACAAATGTGTCAGTGCAATTGTGAATAACTCAAAGGCCAGCCTAGCCACAGTAAGGTGCCCATGAATTCCTTAGATAGTGCTAACATTCTGTGATGTTCCCCCTCACTTGTCTAGTGACTCAGGAAAGTCTCTTGCCTTCCCTGAGCCTTGGCTCCCTTGTGAAGAGGAAGAGTCTAAACTGGGTGTTTTCTGAGGTACCTATCCACTGTAAAATTCTGTGATTCTCAGAATGCATTTGTTTCTAAGAAACAATGGGATTAAGGAGTACATCGAACTAAGCAGCTATTGTAAAAATCCAGGATTTCACTAGCCCAAGGCAGAGGAAGAGGAAGCCTAGAGCTTCAGCATGATGTGAGAGCCAGGCGGTGGGTACCACATGAGTGTGAGGACCTGAGTCCTGGAGATTACGCTTAATTCCCACGACCAGAACAGCCTTTTCTGAGGAAGCGCTGACCTGTCACCCTCGCCTGGGGCTTTAGCCTCCCATCCCTGATGCCTCCCTCCCCCTCTGTCTCCCTTCAATTTCATTCTGACAGCTGAAAGGATGACAGTGACAAGGTGGGTACAGCCCACGATGATAAAAACAATGTGAAATGCAGAGATTGGAAGCTTATCAGCCAAACAGGACATGGGATATAAAAAGTAATCAACCTAAAGCTCTTATCAAAATCTCTCCCAGAGAAAGGTTTTAAAATTCTGTCATTGCTCAGGGAAAAATTATTGGGTGATTATAAAGGAATTTCATTCACTATGCATTCTGTACACAGAGAATGTGTACATTCATGCTAGAGGCTACAGGTAGTGCGCCTTGAAAATTATGTCTGAAAATTCTAGATACAACATTCTTTACAATTCATACATAAATGACACGTAGCATAAACCTAGTACCATCATAATAATTACAGTACTCCTTATAGTGTTTCTAAACATACTAGATACGTCACATATGCTGTTCCAGGTATTCCCCTCAATGATTCCATTGTTCTAGATGTTATTTTACCACCTCTGGTTTCCAGATCAGGTGACCAAGACTCAGAGAAATTGCCCAAAGTCACACAAGTCAAAGTGTCAAACCCGAGATTCAAATCCAGGTAAGTTCATCTCCAAAGCCCATGAGACACTTAGGTAAATCAAAACCCTTCAGTTTTACTCCTTTAAGCTTTAAAATAAAATCCCAAATCCCAAGTGCATCACCCAGTCATCACAGGGGAGTACAGTATAAGAGAAACTTTTTATGAATATTTACTGTCAGTTCTAATGCGGGAAGAGACCAGGAGTGAACCCTGAGAACCACACAGGAAAGAAATGGACAGCCAGCCAGGGGGTTAGAAATAGAATTGTCCCCCAGATGGTGCACACCCCACCCATTAGGTATGAATATATCCATCCCCTCCTCCCCCCTCCCACCTGCCCAACCTCTAATGAATGTTACTACTGTATGTGCACGTAAGTGCTGATCAATTAGTACCAATTCGATGGTGAGTACATGTAGTGCTTGTTTTTCCATTCTTGTGATACTTCACTTAATAGAATGGGCTCCAGCTCCATCCAGGATAATACAAGAGGTGCTAGGGATGGACACGCTTGAAGCTGACTTGGGTGGGGAAAAGGCAATATATGTAACCTAAACATTTGTACCCCATAATATGCTTAAATAAAAAATAAAATATGGCCATAACAACATTTGTGCCTATTAAATTGGTAAGAACAATCAAATAATGAATCTATTGCTGTTGCTAAAGCAATGAAATTGGCATTTTCATGTAAAAAAAAAAAGAAATAGAATTGTTACCTGCAGACCCTCCTATATGAGACTCATTTCCCACCATTCATTCATCCTACCTTCTCCATCTTCAAAATATTGTTAAAGAATGGCATGAATTGAAATACATTCTGCTGTTTATCCCTGTGGGGCAGTCTGTCTTCTCGAATTCTTAAAAACATTCCTGATACAATGTGTTCAAAGTAATGTTGTGTTTAAGGAAAACTAGTTTGAAAATTTTCTTCATTACCAGTCAGCAATCCTACTGGAGCACTTTACTAGGAAAAGCAGTAGGTAGAGCAGCATCCTGGAGCCAGAAGATAACTTAGAGGGCATTTGGACCAGCTTCCTTACATAAAAATGAAGAAACTGAAGAGCAGTGAATGGGCGAGGCCAGGCCAGCTTCTCCAACAAGGCAGGGCCAGGGGCAGGGGCAGGACAGAGCTCCAGCTCCTAATGCCCCCTTGTAAGGGCTCCTTCCATCATGCTACGGATCATATGTTGCTTGTTGCCCAGAGAAAGCATCACTCAGGTAACCCTGAGACTCAGCGAAGGCAAAGGAAGATGATAGTTGGGCATTTTTGATGGCAAGGGAAAATGCTTATGATATTAAAGGACAAAAAGCAAATTTCAAAATTGTATTAAAAACCAGGACTCAATTATGTTTTTTTTTTAAGTAGCAAAAAAAAAACTTAAAGGAAATGTGCCAATGAGTCCATACTGATCATTTCAGAAAGCTGAAATCATAGATGGATTTTTCTATTTATTAACACTTCTCTATTCTTTCCAGATATTCTGCAATTACTATATATTAATTTTATAACCAGAAAAAATGTAATGCTCCCCTCCAAAAAAAATAGGGATGAAAGCTGTCAGAGAGTGTAACCTCTTATGGGAGATGAGCCTCCCGCAGGCAGCCCCACTAGTGGTTGGAAGAGGCAACCCTGCCTTCGCCTAAGGGACAGAAAGTCTGAGTTTTGTCCCGGCCTGTCACTGCGAAGCTCAGGCAAGCTGCTGCATTGTCTGCCTTGCTTTCCCAGATCTGCAAAATAAGGAAACTGGACTCTCTGAGCTCCAATGTCCTGCCTCACTCCAGCACCCTGTGGGAAAGAAATGCCACTTGAAAGACCCTGGCGGTGCCCTAGAAAGAGTGAGCCACCATCAACCTCCAGGCGTTCAGCTTGGTGATCACAGGGACTTTGCCAACATGTCATCCTCCCGTGGTTTGGACGCAGGCAGGCCAGCTGGGCAGCACGGCGTGGAATGCGGCAGCTGGAGGGGCAGCAGCCGGAGCCAGGCTGGCAAGGCCATTGTTTGAGCTCAGTGGGCTGTGGAGTGAGAAAGCTCAGGGAGGGCCTGGAGCCCATGCTGAGAGGGGCATTCCCAGGCTCCATGCGTGGCTGAGCCAGAAGTACCCCAGAGACCACTGGCACACTCACCAGACCCTCAGGAAGACTCCAGCCCAGCCAGCTCCAGAATTAACCCGAGTGCTAGAAGCCTATGACCTCATTTTGGAGGACCAAAAGGAATTATCAAATAAAATGTCTCTCAATCCATACGTAGCTCAGACATCAGCCTCGTCCAAGAAAGCTCTTCCCTGTCCTCCCCCAGCCACCCCCAAGTTAGACCACACACCCCTCCTCTGTACCACTTATGCCTAATTTCCCACTCCCATAAACTAACCATCCTGTGCAGAATGGTTCTATCGCCTGACTCCCTCACCAGATTGCGCCCTCCTTCAGGCGGGGGCGGGCTTGATTCACCTGGCACAGGGCCTGGTCAGTATAGATCAGGGGTCAGCCAACTACAGCCCACAGGTCATATTTGGGCAGCCTAGTTCTGTAAATAAAGTTTTATTGCCATACAGCGATACCCACTTGTTTACATATTATGACTTCTGCCCACTAGCAGCAGCACTGATCATTTGCAACAGTGACCATTAGGCCCACCAAGGCTAACATAATACTTATTATCTAGCCCTTTGAGAACAAGTTTGCTTATCTCTGGTGTGCTAGTTTGCCAGGGCTGCCGTAACAACGTACCACAGACTGGGTAGTTTAAACAACAGAAATTTATTTCCTCACAGTCCTGGAGGCCAGACATCCGAGATCAGGGTGTTGGCAGGGTTAGTTTCTTCTGAGGCCTCTCTCCTTGGCTTGAGGAGCTATGTATGCCTGAGCTACGTATGGATTGAGAGGCATTTTATTTGATAATTCCTTTTGGTCCTCCAAAATGAGATCATGGTTTTCTAGCACTCGGGTTAAGGTCTGGAGCTGGCTGGGCTAGAGTCCTCCCGAGGGTCTGCATGGGCTCCAGTCCCCTCCCTATATAAGTCAGAAGACAGCGGTCTTCTCCTTGTGTCTTCACATGGTGGTCTTTCCTCCGTGTCGTTTCTAATCTTTTCTAAAGACACCAGGCATATTGAATTAGAGGCCACCCTAATGTCCTGATCTTAATTACCATTTTAGAGGCCCTATCTCCACATACAGTCACATTCTGAGGCACTGAAGATTGGGACTTCAGCAGATGAATTTGCAGGGCAGACATGTGGCCCATAACAGCTGGAATAGACCCTCAATAAGCGTCACGTGAGCTAAGTGTGTTCACCCAGCACAGGGCTGGACATACACTCTGTGCTCAATCGACGTGTTTCCCTCTCCTGAGCCTCAGCAGTCAGCCAAAGAGCTTCGTTAACGTTATGCAGCCTCTTGAGGGGGTTTCCACAGAAATGGAAGTTAAAGGGCTGCTTGGTTTAGCATCTTTCCAACACCCATTTACTGTTTTCTGGAAAAGTCCCTCACACCCTCAGCTGTGTTCTTTCATAGGTTGGGGAATGTCTGTGTTGTACATCCCCCAATCAAAATAGCTTTTCTTACACTTGAGGACTGACAACCGCAACGTGGAATCCGAGAGAAAAGGCAGAAAGCCAGAATGGAAATGCTACCGCAAGGGAGCCATGCCCAGACGCCAGCACAAAGGGTGTGATGCGATTTTTACACCTCTTCGTGGGGAAATGCCAGTTCCCCACCCCCCAGGCAAGTCAACTGTCACTCTTTCCTCTGAGAGCGCAGGCCCCAGGCCCGCATTTCCAAAGCGTGGCCAGAAGGTAGGCGAATGGTGAGGGCAACATGCCACAGTGAGCCCCTGGGGAAGGGGAGCTAACGCAGAG
This sequence comes from Cheirogaleus medius, assembly GCA_008086735.1. Lineage (NCBI taxonomy): Eukaryota > Metazoa > Chordata > Mammalia > Primates > Cheirogaleidae > Cheirogaleus > Cheirogaleus medius. The sequence continues at coordinate 42,438,273 of VBSM01001265.1, read as the reverse complement.
GTGGCACGACCAGCCACGGTGGTGTCTTGGAGGACGCTCCTCCACTCCATGGTGGATTTGCCATCTAAGAGGCAGCAGGGCCCAGAGGGTGCTTGACATGCATTCACATCTGCTCTTCCCATCTCACTGGGAAGTACACTTGGCTACACTGTTGAACCCAATAGTGCCCACTGCACTGGGCTCCTCTGAGGACCCAGGGCATCATGCGTAAAGTGTTCAGCACAGCACCAGTTCTTGGGAGACGCTTGGTGAATAGTAATCTCCTTCCTGCAGCGGTCTCTGCTGCCATCTCTGGGCTCAGCCAGCCCCCGGGTACCTCTACACTCCTCAGACACGCTGTGGACTTTCCCTCCTCCACACCTTGCATCACCTGCCCCTTCACCTTGGCATGCTCTGCACACCCTGACAAACCACATTTTGCCTTTCAAAGTCCCTCTTGAATGTCATCTCTGTGAAATTGTTCTTCCTGATTAAGTTGTTCTTCCCCTCCTTCCCTGAGTAAGACTAACCCCTCTTTGCCCCATACTTCTGTAGTCTGTGTGTCTCCAAGGCCTAGGATAGTATTGGCCAAGTGTGTCTGGAGTGAAGGATCCTTGGCATCGTGGGCATACATACCTTTGCTATATCAAGCATTGTTTTTACATATCCTAGATGTCAGTCCCTTCTGCTAGAATGTGATTTCAACCAAGAAGGATGCTGGGGTTGTTTTGTCTCCAACTTCTGGCACTAGCTTGATAAATGGTGAATTTTCTTCCCATTTCTAACCTGTGATCTATGGCAGAATCAGTGAGGACGTGTTAGAGAGGAGACATGGGATGCTACAGGCATTTACCATGTTTTCCTTGAAAGGTACAGCTTGAAAATAAGAGCATATGCCATTTATTGAATGCCTATGTACCACTAGGCACGGTGGAGGCACTTGTGCTGCTGTTGAATCTTCTAGGTAACCACATGGGTTTCGTGCCATGATATCCTCATGGGAGGCCACATAGTTCAGTATTTAGGAGCTGGGTCTTGGAGTTAAGAAATTTGGGTTCTATTGTTCAAATGGCTGGGTGAGTTTAGGTAACTCAATTGGTCACCCTCTGCTTCAGTTTCTTCATCTGCATAACAGGAATAAAAATAGGACCCAACTTACAGGGTTGTTGTGAGGAATAAATGAGATAACGCCTATAAAAGGCTTGGCAAGAGCTCAGTAAAGATAGCTGCTGTTATTATAATCCATTTATAAGTGGCTGAGCTAGATTTGGGCCCAGTATGCCTGATGCCAGTGAGCTCATTCAATTTTGCCTTAGTAGATAGTTTATTCAACCCCCACCTCTTTCAGGAAAGGCAGTGAAAGGGACAAAGAATGTTCCCAACTCTCCTAAAAGAATCTGAGAAGACATCATTCCTCATCCACTCCACTGGATAACATGGATTTCTTTCCACTTGTCAATAAAGGACGATTTATGCAATGCCAAATCATTTCTTCCAAAGTTGCCCTGTCTGAAAGGATTGAGATTTCAAGAGGAGACAGTTTAGTTTTCTGCTTCAGACCAGTCAATAGCTAAGAGGCATAGAGGGAATGAGGGCTTGTAATTAGGGTGATCCCAGGACACAGCTTGCCAAGGAGAGTCCCAGCTTGCCCCAGTTGTTCCAGCGTGATTGTTAATAGCACTCCCTTTCTTTTTCAAAAGTGTTCCAATTAGGACAATAAATTATACAGTCCCCTATTTGTAATGGAATAAACAGCAGTCGTGGAGTCACAGAGATCTGGGTTCAAATCCTGACTCTGCCACTTACTAGCTGTACATCCAGGGCAATGCGTTCAATCCTTCTGAGCTTCACATTCTCCTTCCATATGGGGAGCTCAATATTACATGCTTTCTAGAATGTTATAAAGACTCTGAAAATGAGCTAAGTACGGAAAGCACCTGATACACAGTAGGTGCTGCATAAAGGTAAATTCCTTTTCCCTTACATTCCTCACTATTCACCAGCCTTATATAAGTCAGAAGAATGTGGGTCCTTGTTTTGGAGTTCTCCAAGCACCTCTTTTGGTTCAATTTAACTGAAATTTTGGGTAATTTGGGAACAGACTACACAAGGCCTTGAAAGCCGAAGTAAGCAATGAGGAGCCACTGAAGGTCTGGGAGGAGAAGGTCTGGTCTCACCAACACAGAGCTTTGGGAGCAGTGCTCTGTCTGCCGTTGGGTAGAAGTGATCGCAGGCAATGCAAAGAGGCAGGAGTCACGAAGCCCAGTGAAGAGGCTATTGTAGGAACGTTGTTCAACTTGATAATTAAGAGTTTGGTTCGACTGGCCCCTATTCTCTCCTGACCCTGCAGATCCCACAAATCAAGACTCTATAAACAGGACTAGATATACCAGTTGCTCCCATTTCTAACCTTCTATCTGAAAAGGAAATTAAATTTATTTTGTCCAATTTCTGTTTATAAGTTGATTGCTAAATAACCAGTCAGGAAGAGCTTTGAAGAGCTCACATGTCTCTTAACTCCATGATCAGGTATTTCATATGATAGAGGACATAACCTCCTCTTTCTTCAAGAAATTGTATCTCATTTTTGAGTCACTTTCTGTCTTTATCCTTCTAGTCCCCATAGTGCCTTCTCTAGGAGACTAACCCAAAAATGTTGACCAACAATGTTCTAGACTCACTCCCTGAGTTATTTCACTTTATACTGTGTCTTACTTAGCCTAAGTTACTCCCAAAGCAGAGCCTAAGACCATGGTTTTCATGCAAGTCATTTATTTGGGAATGTAAGCCCAGGGAGCAGAAATGTAAGAGGAGGGAGAAGGAGAAAAAGCCAACATAAGGATGTGGCATTGCATTGATCACCACTAAAGCGACTGGTTCTCAGTCCTACAAGGAACCTCCCCGCAGCCTTATAAATTGCACCTCAGAATTGCCTGTCTGAGGAATGAGAGGGACCTTCAGGACCTCCCTCCCATTTGTCAACGATGGCCCCACAGGTGTCAACTCTCCTGAACTCCCTAGTTAGATATATGTGAGCAGAGCGGGTTCCATAATATATCCCCTATGGTGGTGTCTGAGAAGTCCCCAGGAAGGAATGAAAGGAACTTCCTAAAGTGAAGTGCTGTCCAATCGTACCCACACAAAGCCATCAGAGCCTGCATGAGACTGGTCATTAGGGCAGTGACTGGGGTAAGAAGGATGTTGGGGCAAAGTACAAGAGGCAGTCTGTATGTAAGGTTAGTCCAGGAAGAAGCTGCTCCAGCTTATGGTGATTGCACCCTACCCATAGGTATAGGGGGAGTCACTCTATTGACAATGTCTCCTACACAGCACCCTTGAAAGGCCAGAAATCCCAAAGAAAAAAACTCTGGTTAAATACATGGAAAAAAATAAGACTTATGAGTTTCTGACTGGTGATATAATAAGTGGTAACTAAATAAGTACCATATTTTCCCTCCAGTTTTAAACTTCTTTAATACACTGCCACCAATATCTTTCCTGCCTTAGTGAGCATGGTGAGCATCATTGGATCTTTCCTGTGTATGTTCAGGATACTGCTATTCTCCTAGATACCAACACTCACAGACTTTTCCTCTTTTTTGTATCAAATCACTTATTAATATCAACTAATTCTATCTTCCCAGTGTCTTTCAGGTATCTTACTTTTCATTCTCTCTATGATCACTCAAATTCAGACCCTTATTAACTGCCCTATGGAATTTTCAGGAGCCTCCTGGCTTGCGTTTTTCCTCTCTAGTTCAGTTTTCATCATCTGTAAAATGAGAATAACAATAACTATGGCCTTATAGGACATTTATGAGGCTAAAATGAGATCTATGAAATAATGTATATGAAACACCTGCCTTGGCACTTGGCATACTGGAGTGGAATATTTGAGATTGAGTCTGGCTGCAGGTAACTGAAAAACCATTTATGACAGTGGCTTAAACAAGATACAAGTAGACATTTCTCATTCTCGTTGTTTTAAGCATGAGTATATCTCACATCCAGCTATAATGTAATTACTAGTAGTAGACTAGTCTTTTTACAATAAACAACTAGAAAACTGAACAGCGAAAACTGTTTCACTATATGAAACACCTATTTTCAGACATCGGAAAAAAAGATGTATATGCCTTTGATCCTTGAAATAAAGAAAACAAAGAAATGAAGTCTGATTTTCCCATATTTATGCCTGAAAAGTCTTTCTCCCTGGAATAGAGAAGGGGACCCAAGCAGAGGCCAACAGTCTTGCAAAAATAGGGAGTCTAGAGAAACTAAGGCAGCTGAAATTTGCAGAGTACTGTACCAGAAAAGAAGGAACTATGCAGAGAAAACTCCAAAAACTCAGCATAGGTATCCCTGTGAGTTTTTTGGCTTAATCCTAAGATGTACATATATAGGATAAGATTTAACAAGGCCAGGCACAGAACAATGAACAGGAAGAAAATTACTATGGGAAAGCTATAAGCTGATCAACTCCCAGAGTCTAAACCTCATTGAATACTCAATACATATTCAGTAGAAACTGCAAAAAGATCACATCTTAGAGAAAGAGAGAAACTATCCTCAGAGAGTAAAAGCTACTCTTGACCTCCCCTAACAAAACTTTCAAAAGACTCAAAAGGATCAAGCTGATCCATACGTAAATTAACTGCTTGCCAAAATCGAACTGCACACTCTTAAGAAATAACAAAATCCAAACATTCAATAGCATGATGTGCATAATATCCAGCATCCAATAAAAATTACTGGACATGTAAATAAGCAAAAAAAATGTAACCCATAGCCAGGGGTAAATTCAACCAATAGAAAGAGATACAGAATTTACAAATATTTTGGAATTAGCACAAAAAGGCTTTTAAAATACTATTATAAATATATTCAAGGATTTTAGAGAAAATACAAACATAATGAAGAGAGAAATGGAAACTGTTGAAAAGAAGAACAAACAGAAAAAAAAAAAAAAACAATCAGTGAACTTGCAGTTAAAACCATGGAAACTCTCCAAACAGAATCACAGAGAGAATGAAGGCTGGAAAAATAACCCAGAGTTTTGGTGACCTGTAGGACAATATAAAGAAATTTAACATGCATGTAATTGAAGTCCTAAAAACAAGGTAGAGAGGGGGAGGGAGGGGATAAAAAAATTGAGATCATAGTGGCATTAAATTTTCCAGATTTAAGAAATATATACATACCCAAAGAAGGACAAATGCACATAAAACCACACTAATGCACGTCATAATCCTTTGCTAAAAATCAACAATAAAATCTTAAGAGCAGTGGAAAAAAATGGCATATGGAGAGGAACAAAGATAAAAATTACTGCAGACTTCTCATTAGGTACAATCCAGATCTGAAGGCAATAGAATAATATCTTTAAAGTGTTGAACTAAAAGCAGTCTGGAGGCAGCTCAGCCCAGGTGTGGTGACTCTCTTACTGAGTCACCATTCTCAGCACGATGCTTCCACCATCGTACAAGAAGACTGCTCAGGCTTTATCCACCATATCCACATTCCAGTTCCAAGAAAAGGGAAAAGGAGGAAGAATGGTACATTCTCTTTGTTTTCACAACACTTCCTCTGAGTAGCACACCAACATTGAGTGGCACTTAGTTGCGTGGCCACATCCAAAGGCAAGGGAGGCCAGGAAACATAGTCTTAATTCCAGTGGCCATGTGTCTAGATAAAAATCTGTAGTTCCATTGCTGAAAAAGTTGGGAAGAATGGATATTTAGGACGAGCAATCTTTGCCATGAATATTAACATATTCAATAAATATTAGTTCCTTCTTTTTCTTGATGCTGCTGTTATGTGTAACCTTGAGTAATCAGCAAATGCTCACAAATAAAATAAAGAGGTTGAAATAGATGATCTGTAAGAGTCCTTCTAGCTCTGGCTACCTTTGTTTCTACCTTGTGCTGGCATAAGTTAACACATAGTATGCATTCTTCCATTAGACCAGGAGTGAGCAAACTATGGCCTGCAGACCAAATCTGGCTTACCACCTGTTTTTGGAAATAAAGTTTTATTGGAACACAGTCACACATATTCAGTTACATATTGCCTATGGCTGTTTCCAGGTCTGCTAGGGTTGAGTAGTTGTGAGAGCGATACTGTAGTCACAAAGCCTAAAGTACTAATACTACCTGGCCCTTTATAAAGTTTGTCAATTCCTGAATTAGACAAACAAATGAATTCATGTGATAAAGCAATCTATGAAAGCATGGCTTTCAGCAAAGTGCGTCTTTCTTCTATTCACTCCTTCTTTAGCTTATTTTCTATAATTTGAAAACAAATACAGTATGGTCTTAATTTCCAAGGATTTTAAAAGAAACAAATGCAGATACTCTGCCAAAGAACTAAATGAAGGAGTGTTTTCCTAATTCTTGAAAAAACTTTCATCTGCCCTTGAAATAGCAGGTTTTAGACACAGTACGCTTCTTCCTCAGAAACTGTACTGCAAAAAAAAAAAAAACATTTTGGAACATATCCCAAAAAACTGAGCACAGAGGGGATAAAATCCTGGAAAAATGCTCATACTAGTTCTGCATTTGTAGAATATGTTCTCACATCAAGGAAAAGGATCATAACCCAGGGAACTCAGAAAGAAGAGTAAGCCAGGAAGTATCTGGGATTTGGGCTAAAACAAAACCACTAGCTAAAGGATTGGCCCCTGAAGCAGGTGACAAGAAGTTCAAATTATATGGGATTTTTAAAAAGTTATGGCAGATCTGGGCCTGATCCATGATGGTGGAGGCACAGCAGCTGAAATGTCTGTGGGCACTGATGTCCTGGGTTCAGAAAGTGACAGTTGTCTAGATGGTTTATAGAGGACTTGCTTCAGCAGATTCTCAGGTAGTGATGGGCAGGCCTACCTCCCTGGGCAAGGTTCTGAAACTACTAGTCAATGTGTCCTTCTCAGTGAGTGACTGGAACGTTAATCAGGAACCATGAAAGAGGCCTTACCCTTGAGTCAAGGCCAAGGGGTGGTACGTTTGGGGTGGGCTGCTGCTTAATGGCCACACGGGAGCCTGGATTTCACCCTCGGAAGCACCTTTAATGGAAAGAACTCTTTCTTTCAAGTCAGGTAGACCTGGGTTCAATACTAACTCACCACTCCCAAGATGTGAGGCTTAGGGCAGTGAATTTGTCATCTCTGAGCCTCAGTTTCCTCATTTGCAGATGGGGAATGTTAGCTGTCCTGCAAGATTATTAGGACTCCTGTAGAGCAAGTGCTTGGTAAATGATAGGTGCTGCTACCGTCACCACCGCCACCACCATCAGCAGCAGCGCTGTCTTGGCAGGCACGATGCCAGGCCTGAAGGGGCAAGGTTAGCCCCCACGTGTAGGTCAGCGCTCAGCTAGGACTAGCTTGGGAGCTGAAAGGGCTAAGCCAGAAGGCAGCCGTGTCCATAGAAAAGTGCTAATGGAAAAAGCAGAACCTGATGAATATAGTAATGAGATTTCTGTGGCTTCTGAGCTCTCTGGAAAGACTCTGGCCCTGCCCTGGTAAACAGTGTCCACAGAGGCGATGGGACAGCAGAAGCCACACGTGTGTGAGGACATGCAGTTGGCAGTCCACCGTCCCACCCATTCCCACTGCAGTCACCTCTGTTATTCTCACTTGTTAGATGTGTGTACGTGGTATCCAAGGCTCCCCTGCATGCCCTTTGCTGACCCCTCAGACGGGCACCCCTTCTCTCAGATGTCACCATGCCTTGTTCCCTCACCTTGTTCAAGTCTCTGTTCAAATCTTAATTTTTTTAGAGAGGCCAACTGTGACCTACAGTGGGGCCCCCTCTTCCAGCCCTCACTCTGTGCCGCCTGGCTTTGCTTCATTTTCTCCATAGCTCGCATCATTCCCAACATATTAAATGGTTATTTATCTACTGTTGACTTCAACCCATTGGAATGTAAACTCCATGATGCCAGAGATGCTTTTTATAATCTAATGTCTCTGCCCCTAGAAATGTACCTGAAATGTAGTTAGACACACAATAAGTATCTGTTAAATATTTGTTGAAGGAATATAACCCACCTGCCTCCAGAAAAAAAAATTATTAAAAAAAAGACCAATCAACAGATAGTAGAAAAACAAATATCCTTAAAAAGAAGTAGTGAAGAGAGAAAGGAAACAATTATTCTAGAAAACTTAACCTCTGGATACTATTGCAGTTGAAAGTGTATCTTAGTTCTGCACATTTTGACAGCCAAGGCCAAAAGAGAAAAGGAAAAGCAATGATAATCAAGAAAACTGCTTTTTCCAGAAAAAGTACATCTTAAGTCACTGATTTTCAACTATTTTAATAGTGAGAACTTTTTTCCTCCAATAAACCTTTTCCGAGAGTTCCAATAAGAAAAACAAATAAAAGTCTATTTAGCTTCAATTTATTTTTTAAGTTCAAAATGTAGCATTGATTTATAAAGTCAATGAGAAAATGAGGTTGTGAAGTTACAACCTTCGATCAACCTCAGCATTCGTTTTATTTCTCTGCATTGTGCAGTTGTGCCCGACTCGAGAACATCCTTATTTGCACATAGAAGTAGCTTTCAATGGCACATTTTCCACAGCTTGCTTTGCAATCTCAGAATGCCCCTCAAATCAACTGATCCAGAAGCTTTGAAGAGGAGCAGAAGGACATTTTCTTTTCAAAGTTGAATCACTAATGACCTCCAATAGCACCTTGCATTTTTTTTACATGAATATAAAGGACAGAAAAGGAACACCCAAAGTTACAATAAGTAACAAAACGAATCCTAATTCAATAATAGCACATAACAAAACATTTGGAATGTGGCTGCTATTTTTACCCAGTTGTCCGTTTTGTTATAACAGGAGAGTGCCAAGAATAGAGGCACCCGAGCCTTGGTAGAACTAAATCACACAACTCTTTTCAGCACACCCTGTGCTGTAGGGCAGCAGTCCCCAACCTTTTTGGCACCAGGGATGGGTTTCATAGAAGACAATTTTTCCATAAACCGGGAGTGGGGGAGGGGGTGGCATCGGGATGATTCAAGTGCATAATATTTATTGTGCACTTTATTTCTATTATCACATTGTAATATATACTGAAATAATTACACAATTCACCATAATGCAGGATCTAATGCCACCGCAGATCTGACAGGAGGCGGAGCTCAGGCGGTGATGCGAGCAATGGGGAGCGGCTGCAAATACAGATGAAGCTTCATTTGCTCGCCCACCACTCACTCCTGCTCTGTGGCCCGGTTCCTAACAGGCCGTGGGTCAGTACCGGTCTGCGGCCCAGGGGATGGGGACTACAGCTGAAGGGATCAGCCAGCTCACATGAGCAGCATGCACAAGCCTGACTTTTATAAACAAAAAATGCAGAGTTACCACTGCCTAATCAATGACATGTATGTGAAACCTTCAGAACATACACAAAAAAAATTCTGTGTCGACTAGGAAATGAGCCTTCCATCTATCATGTGTGCAGCATGTGTGCATGCGTGCCTGTATGCATGTGTGTATCCTCACACCTATCGTCCAATATTTATTTTTAGAGTTTAAATATTTGATTAAACTGGAATTTATTTCCACATAAGGAATGAGGTAGGGGTCGAGCTTTACTTTTGTCCTGATGACTAGGCATTTGTCCCAACAACAGTTATTAAAGAATTAGTTTCTTTTTAAATGTCACCTTTGATCGTTTATTAAACCCCATATGTTTAGGTTCTATTTCAAAGTCTTTTTTTTTCCTGTTTTATGAGAAAACATAAAACTTTTAAAATTCAAATTCAAATCAAGCATTTGTAGGACCCTGCAGCACCTGTGTGGAATCCTGAGGTTTTTAAGTTAGTCTTAGATTAGTGTACTTTACTGAGCATGAAGTGGAGCTGCAGCAGAAAGACCTCCACACTCAGCAATCACACCTACCGTGGAGCCTGAGCTCCATCGAATCCAACTCCTCGCCCAGCGCGGGAATCCCAGCCACAAAGTCCCCGGCAGAGGGTTAACCAGACTCTGTTAAAACCTCTTTAGGACAAGAAGCTCAACACCTAACATTATCACCTGTTTATTGTTGGGTAGTGTAGATAGTTAGAAAATTCTCCCTTTTATCTGTGCCCTTGAATTTCTACCAATTAATCTAATTCTGTTATCTGCAACTACACAGAACAGGCTTGATTCTTTTTCCATATGACCATCTACTTGAAGCTAGAGAGTCTATCTACCCTCAGTCTTCTCTGATTCATTTTCTTAATCTCTAGTTCCTTCAAAGGATGCGGGCAAATCCAAAAGGACAGGGGAAGAACTTGTGGAATTAGGTATTTGTAGTGGAAAGAGTCCTAAATTTAGGGTCAGAATAGCAGAGTTTGAGTCTCAGCTGTGTGACCTTAAACTAATCATTCAAAATCCTTGAGCCTCGGTTTCCTTACCTGTAAAATGGGATGATAATCATTATTGTGATTACTATCAACACGAAAGAGATTGGACACTGACAACTACAGCATCAACAACAGAACTCAAGACTTTGCCTTAAAGGGAATGAAAGGTGAAACTAGATCTTTCTCTCATCTACCCATCTTACTACCTCCACATCCTTAGCCAGATTCCTAGTGCTCTGACTTCATGCCTAAGTAATATTTGCTAGTATAATAACTGAGAGGGAAAAATAATGCACAGCCAGAGTTTCACCATTGTATCTGGGGGGAGACTTCTTTCCCCGTCTAGAGTTTCACCATTGTATCTGGGGGTAGACTTCTTTCCCCATCTGCACTGGGCAATGTTTGCAGTGGAATAGAAATGCATTTTCTTTTCACTGCTCTCTTGCTTAGTTTCCCATCTTACATCCTAGAACTGATGCCAAACATTGATCACAATTATCAGGGCTGAAAAGAAGACAATGTTCATCCTTCCAGAGTTTGGCAGTTTAACCCTGGGGAAGAGAACGGGCTGGGAGAACAAGTCCAGCCAAAATGTGCATGTCCTCCTCTGGCTTCTTCAAAGGAAAGCCTAAGTTTGCTCACGTGCGTGATGAAAGAGACAGGGATTGCTTTGTTGGGCTTACTGCCTTGTCTGCAAACAAGACAATACCTAAACTTAGTTTGTGCTGTTAAGGTATCAGAGGAGGAAGCTACACCATGAAGTCTCTCGAGATTCCTGAAAATATTTCGCGTGCACATCATATTTGGAGAGAGTCAGTCAGCTTGAACGGTACAGTAGGTGTTTCCTGGTACTCAGTGGCTTATGAATATTTAAAGGTAATAAATGTCACATTAAGTGTTTAACGATCTTGTTTACATGTAAAAGTCCTTGAGAAGGGTCTGTTAAAGTGGAGCTGATACCAATTTCAAAATGTCTTTATTCTTTTTTTCTTTGGGGACAAGAAGATGTCCTTTAATACAATAGGGATTTGGGGTATGCTGAGTCCTAAATTTTAAAAGTGGTATAAGCAGGTGTTAGAATTTGTTCTTTAGTGTTTTAGAGTTTTTCAAAAAGACATTCTTTACAATAATACAAAGTAAAAACTTTAGACAGAAACTTACCCCCACTTCGACACTCACCAGTTTTCTGAAATTAATCTAGCTATAGAAGAGAAATCCAATCAAGACTGATGATTTGTGACGAAGAAACCTCAGCCGTAGCTTGGACAAAGCTGGGTTTAAACTCAGTCTCTTTGCCTTATTGGCCAAGTAATCTTGGGCAAGTCCCTCAACCTCTTTGAGCTTCAGTCTTTATCTGTAACCACCCTCACTGGGCAGCTGTGAGGCTCAAATGGCATAGATTGAAAGAGACATAAGAGTAACTGACACACAGATGCTCCCTAAATGCTTCTTATAAAACTACTAACTATATTTTACTAAATATATTCCCTGTGCAACCTACTTTGTACATGAAGGCTAAAACTCCAGCAAATAAGACAATCAACAAAATGTCCAGTACTCAGACATTCAGTAAAATATGTTCTTGTATCCACAGCATAAGAATACAGGTGAAAATTGTCCAGTTCCACCAATTTAACCAGCTAGTCAGTTGCTATACAACAATGCTTATACCCACCCTGAGTTAAGAACTCACTGTTGCAGAGCAAAGGACACCAGACTTAGAATCAGACAAACTGATTTCAAGTTCTCTGTCCTTATCTGGGAGAACTTCATCATGATAGGGCTTGGTTCTGAGCCTCAGTTTCCCCTCTGTATACTGAAAGTGGGGATAACACTTAGCTGTTGCAGTTGACATACCAATCAAATGAGAGGTCTGCAGAAGCCATGAAGAGTTATTGTCCTAGTTATCTATTGCTGCACAAAAAAAATAGCCCCAAACTTATTAACACAAAGCAACAAAGTTTATTATCTCACAGTTTCTGTGGCTTAACAGGGTCCTCTGGCTCAGGGTCTCTCACAGGTTGCAATCGAGGGGAGGGGATTACACAGGGGGTGGAAACCAGAAGGCAAGAACCACTGATGGCCATTTGGGAAGCTTCCTTCCCCAGTTACCCAGATCTGAAGGGTTACCATTTACACCACAGTTTGAGCATGCCTGTTTTCCTACATGCAAATGCTGATCGTTTCTTTCTCACTCTTGCCTGAACTCCTGTTGGCCTAATAGATGGGACCACCCAATTTTACTCTTTTATTACTTTGCCTTTCATCCAGAAGAAGCTTTACAATAAGAATACATATTATACAATGGAAGCAATTGCATGACAAAATCTAAAAGTAATTTATAATATATATAAAGGCTAAAAGTCAAAAAATTGGGACTGGAGAAAGTACACAAATATAGACATTAAATAAATTTATAAAGATCTCTTAGATTTGGCTGTGAGATTCTTGGAAGCCAAAACCAAAAGGGAGACCAAGTTAGGTATGTAGCCTTAGTTGTTAGAGAAAGAGATAGAGCCGTTTCTCAAGACATAGAAAGTATTTGAGTATTTTTTAGCAGTTAAAACTTAAAAAAAAATTCTTTATGAGGTACACCAAGTGATATAGTAAATAATGACTTTAACAACTCCTTGAAAAAAAATGCAGAAAACAGTTTTACAAGACAATTTTTGTATCATTTCTCAATAAAAGCCTAGAATATGATTGCCAAATGCAAAGAAAATATGATACAAATGCAAAGCCTTCTAATGGCTTGACTTGATCCAGGAACACGATCTAGAATGCCTGTAATGTCAGATAGGTCTTGAATGCCAAGCCCAGATCACTGGTAGTAACTGCCCAAGGGACTGTAGTGAGAAGGATTGTGAGCCCTTATCTGAGCTCAACAGGAGAGAGTGCAGTGATCAGTTAGTGATGTCTGATATGGGCACAACATAGACTCTGTATACTTACCCTGGTCTGGAGCAGAAATCCTCAAATTTCTTTTTTTGGAGTTTCTTTGTCATCAAGGCTAGAATGCAGTGGCCCAATCATAGCTCAATGCGGTCTCGAGTAGCTGGGACTACAGGCACATGCCACCACACCCATCTATTTTATTTATTAATGTTTAATTTTTGATAGAGATGGGGTCTTGCTATGTTGCCCAGGCTGGCCTCAAACTCCTGGCCTCAAATGATCCTCCTACCTCAGCTTCCCACAGTGCTGGGATTATAGGCATGAGCCACTGCACCCAGCCCTCAAAATTCTTTTGACCAGAGCACACTAATGTGAGTCAAAAGATGCTGTGGCCTAGCTATCTTCTTTCTAGATTGAAAAAGGACTCAGAAATAACAAAGAATTAAGAGGGCAGAAATAACAACCAAAATAGAACAAAGCATTACTTATATAATAACAAAACAATCAATAAGAATAAAATTTAACAGAGATTGCCCCCATACTATAGTTCATCAAATCTAATATGCCACCAATTGTAAGCTTCACCACTATTTTATGTACATTATTAAAGAAAAAGCCTCCACCAATTAAACTGTGGCACAGTGCTTCCTTAATGTCTGTGCATATTGGAAGTAAGGCATACTTTGATTGGTAAAAGAATATCAGCAATTGAAATTATACCCAGCTGAAGATGGCATGGACATGCTCCGTTGGCAGGAGGGCGCTGTGTTTATGAAACATCATTGATCTCCCCCTACCTGTGTACAGACACTCAGTGCCTCAATATCAGAGAAAAAGGAGACAAGGGCCCTCCCATGAGTATCTTAATATCTTGTTTCATTTATTCTTCCACTTAATCATTCAATTAATACCTACTACATGCTTGGTCTGGTTCTAGGTATAGTCTTAAGAGGATGTCACAGACAAAAGAGAACTAGAAACTGAACCCAGATATTATTGCATTTGAAGACCCAGATTACATCTCCTAAGTTTGGTTAGTTTTGCTCCCAGAACACGTTATGTAAAACTTTTTAAATAAGAATTTTAAAGACAAAGAGCTCTTATATAATTGTGTCAGAATTGTTTTTTTTAATTTGGAGATAAAGCAAAAGGTTTGACAGAGGTGCCTAGTCCACACTGGGTACAAAATTAAGTGAAGGTGCTGCTTTTTCAGTCTCTGAATTCTCTACAGCTGTGATTAATCAAAGGGATGTCCCCTCCACTGAGCACTGTTAATTAGTTGGACACTTAACATAGAGACCTCACGTCCAGGCCTCACCGTGCTTGGCACAGGCCTGCCTAGCATTGCAGGGGACGAAGTTCTTGCGCACAGTGAAGAATCCCCAGCAATCCAAATAAGGCACCCTGGTCAAGCAGTGCTTCTGACAAAGGAGCCGGATGCTGGAGCCTGCGAATGCAGAGATAAGAGCCAGCCCTAGTCATCCTGGGAGTGTTCCCTAAAATACTCCCCCATCTAACACCCTCCCAGGGATATATATTCTTCCTCCCATTATTTAAAATTCCAAGCCAAGAAATTGGACTCTGAAGGTGACCTCCCCAGAAAATGACAACCTAGAAAAGCAATTTACCCCCACCAGCCCTCTCTGGGCCCTTATGCTGTGGCAGGCACCACAGCAGGTCCTCAGGGGGACCCAAGAGTGGTGTCACCCAGTGTCTCCCCTAGGGAAGCATGTGGTCTAACAGAGGAGTGAGGCAAATGACAAAGAGGAGGGGGAAAAAAATCACTGCAAGTCACAGCACACATTGACAGTAGCCATTTTTGCTTTCTAAGCAGGTGGGGCCTAATTTAATTTATATCAGGATTATCTCATGCCTAAACTGCTCCTTTGCCCTTGCTGAGATAGGCAGGGGAGGCATGAATCCAAATTCCAAAGTCCTTGCCAACTTTTTGTTTCTGCTAAATGCTAGGCCTGGAGTAAATGGCCCATTGTTTAGCAGAGCATGTTATTGAGTCTTTGGACTTGGCAAGGTGGGCTTTTCAGAAGTGGGGAGGAGACAGAGGAAAGCAGAAGGGGGCAAAGCCACCTGGCAGAACAAACCCCTTCATCACTGCAAACCCACGATGTCTGCTGCACTCACAGATGCCTTGTGAGCGACGGTTTAAGGGAAAATCAAGGGAAGGGAGGTTCTATTCTCCATCTGGAGTAATACAGGACAGAGACAGAACAAAGGAATGGTGAGGT
The DNA here is from genome assembly GCA_008086735.1 of Cheirogaleus medius. Lineage (NCBI taxonomy): Eukaryota > Metazoa > Chordata > Mammalia > Primates > Cheirogaleidae > Cheirogaleus > Cheirogaleus medius. Next base: position 42,422,803 of record VBSM01001265.1, on the reverse strand, counting down.
GATCCATTCACTGAGCTCATTAAGCAGAAACAGCCTTGGTTTTCTAAACCTCCGTCTCCTCTGTAGGACATGGGTGATTGAGGTCTGCACGTTAAGCGAGATGACATAATGTGCTTCACAAAGTGCATGGCACAGAGTAAGTCATCCCTAATGGCTGGTTCTTCTGCAGTACCAGCTGGTCTCCCCAGGGTTAGCCTGAAGAATCATTAACCACAGTTAAATACGGAAATCCCTGCTGCTGCTCACCTGGAAGACAGGTACCTAGAGCTGCCCTTGTGAGAAGCTACTCCATCACAGACCAGAGCCTGCAGATCCAGCATCTGCCCTGGACCATTGCTATTTAGCCTTAATATTATAAACCACTGTTTGTTTTCTATGTCCTGGTGTTGTGAGATGTCTGGCATACCTCTACCACACACAGGGCACATTGGGTTTTCCTGGAGGGTAGTGGTTAGACACTTTGAAGAATCTTCAAAAGTAGCAAGCTAAGTCCATGGCAAGCCTTGTATTTTAAGCCAGACCATTCCAAACAAACTGGTCAAAACTCATGCAGAGCCAAGCATGGTGGCTCATATCTGTAGCCCCAGCTGCTCAGGAGGCTGAGGCAGGAGGATTGCTTGAAGCCAGGAGTTCAAGACCATCTTAGGCAACATAGTAAGACCCCATCTCTAAAAACTTAAGAACATTAGCTGGCATGGTGGTGCACACCTGTGATCCCAGCTACTCAGGAGGCTGAGATAGGAGGATCGCTTGAGCACAGGAGTTGGAGGCTTTGGTGAGTTATGATCATGCTACTGCACTACAGCCTGGGTGACAGAGCAAGACTCCCTCTCAAAAAAAAAAAAAAGAATTAAAAAGAAAACTTGCATAGGTGTTTTAAAGTTATGCGATAACACTCCCACAGAAAGACACTCAGTTCTATTTTTATAGATTATTACTGATGTTACTACTATTATCATCATTAAAATCATCATCATCATGCAAGGTATATTAGCTTCTCAGGGCTACCATAACAAAGAGCTATAAATTGGGTGGCTTAAAACAACATAAATGCATTCTCTCAGAGTTCTAGAGGTTTGAAATCTGAAAGCAAGGTATTAGCAGGGTTTGTTCTTTTTTGGAGGCTCTGAGGGAAAATCTGGTCCATGCCTTTCTCCTAGATTGTAGCATCCTTGGTGTTCCTTGGCTTGTAGCTGTATCACTGCAATCTCTGTCCCCTCTCTGTGTCCTCTAGTGCTCCCCTCTCTGTGTCTCTGTGTGTCTGAACTTCCTTCCTCTTGTAGGGACACCAATTATTGGATAAGGCCCACTCTAATCCAGTATGACCTCATCTGAATGAGATTGCATCCACATAGACCCTAATTCCAGATAAGGTCACATTCCCAGGTTCTGGGTGGATGTGAATTTTGAGGGGACACTATTCAACCCAGAACACATGGCAATAAGTATTTTGGAAGTTCTTAATTCACAACAAATGTTGAAGACGGTGGTGATGGAATGCTACAAGTCTCTGAGATTTTATGACCCATGACCTCTGCGCAAACCTATGTCAGTTTCATAGATGAAGAAACTAAGGTCTCAAAGTCACACTGTGAATAGGGTTCTTATCTAGAGCCCAGATCCTAGTCCAATGCATTTTCCTGTATCTCTGCAGCATCTCATATTATCATGATACACATCATCACCTAGGTTTCAGTGAGTTTTCAGTCTTTCCAATCAGGTTAGACATTCTTACTTATAAATCATGTGCTTGGCATGAGGATTAAATGAGAAACTATACATAAAGCACAGCCAGAAATGTAGTAAATGCTCAATTAATGTTAGTGAATATGATATCTATGCCTTTTTCATCTTCAGTTTCCTCTAAAATTCATAGCACAGAGTAGGATGCACAATTAATAATCAATAAAACTGTAGAGTATGATCATTCAAATTGTATCACTGTTCTGCCTAACGCTGCCGTTGCCGGCGATGCCATCGAGTGCCCTCACGATATTTAAGGCCAGTCTTCATTTTACTCAACAGCCACTTATTGAGCAGTTCCTGTGCATCAGTACTAGGCATGGAGGACTGATACAAACCGCTACAAAGTGGAATAACATTCCAGTCCCTTGGAAAGTCCTGGTGTGTTACTAGTGAGCTGCCACTCAAATCACAGCATGCTGGATGCTGTGGATGATGGCGAAGTATAATGCTTCGGCAAAAGAGACAGGATGAAGGATTCTGTCTGGGGTAAAGAGAAGAGTTTTTACAGAGATGCTATTAGAATGGTGCTCCCAGGAGAAGTAGGAATCTGCTGGGTGGAAATAGCAACCCAGGCAGGCAAAACAGCAAAGGCAAAGGCATCATGATACAGAAGTCATGGCAAATTTGATCTGTAGTAGGTGCTCTAATAAAAATAAATGAAGGGTATGTATTGGGAGGAGATGAAGACATCAGTGAGAGAGGGAGGGACTAAGCTGAGACCACCTGTGAAGGCTCCTGCTTGTGGGAGCAGGAGGGAGATGAGGGACAGGCATGGCATGGCTGACCCCACCTGCGTGCTGCCCCCAGTTCCGCCACTTACCTATGGGGCTCTTCACGCAAGTTACCTAGCCTCTTAAAGACTCACTTTCATCTATAAAGTGGGGATAATAATGTCCTCCACACAGGGTTGCTATGAAAATTAAATAATATAATCAAAATAAGCTTTAAGCCCAATAAAATAAGCAATAACTATTGGTATTTTAAAAATTGAACTTTCACTTTTTGAACAAACACTGATCGATTGCCCAAGGTGCTGATTTTTCCCCCCCACCAGGCAGTAGGAAATTACTGGAAGTTTCAGGCAAGAAATTAACGTCAGGCCAGGTGATTAGAAGGCCACTCCCAAAGGCAGCCGGAAGCTGAGAGGCTGAGAGGGGAGACAGGGGGCATCGGCTGCCCCAGAACACGGGGGTGGGGGGAAGCTGGCTGGAGAGACCAGACAGCAGTGAAGTAGAGCTGGCAGAGCGCGGTGACTGATAGGATGGCCTCCACATTTCTGAGCTGGGAGAATGAGTGTCATTAATGAAGGCACAAAACTCAAGAGAAAAAGACAGTTCTAGAAGGAAAGAAGATGAGTTCTGTTTTAAGCATCCTGACATTAAGGGGTCTGCAGAAGGGCTTGGGGAAGACGACGCCCAGCAGGATGCTGACTCTAGAGTGAGAGACACGGTTGTCGCCAGCACCCAGGCAGAGCAGGCAGAGGGAGGAGAGAAGCAGGCAGAAGACCCAGCCTGGAGAGGCCCAACATTCAGGGGGTGAGCAAAAGCCCCAGTGGAGGAAAGGGTAATGGCATAGTCACCTCTGACTCTGCCACTCAGAGCCTGCCTGTGCCTCATCGTTTGTAGCTGGAGAGACTCCAAGACATCCTATAAGTCAACCTCTTTGTGAACGAATAAGGAAACAGACAGGAAATATGACTTACCCAGGGTAACATAGTTTGTGGCAGGCCCAGAAGCAAAGTCACCTGAACTTCAGCCCAGAGCTCCTCCTACTTCCCTGGCTGCTGACCCAGGTGTGGCCGGCACAGAGTTCTCTGCCGTCCAGGTGGGAGCTTAGCGGCTGACATCCCTCCCTGCCCTAACAGCCTCATTTCTCTCCGTCTGGAGGAATGACCTGGCAACAGCTTCCAGTGGCTAATGAACCGGCAGCAGTTGTCTGCTGCGACTTCTTAATTTCCCGCAAATGTGAGTTCCCCACACGTGGCCACAGCTTCAGGCAAAACACATCGCACTCCCAGCTAGACTCCCGGAAACCAGGGGGAGACTGATGGGGGCTCCTGGTGTGCAATCTGTGGCTCCGCGCTGGAGTCGAGTCTGGGGTTTATGATTAGAAACCAGAATAAGCAGGATAATCAGTACCTCCTTCTGATGCATGTAAAGTCAGAGAGCCTTGCCTCTCCAGAGTCTTCTCAGGGCGGGGAGCAGCAGCGAAGTGGCTGGCGCCCACGAAGGGGAGCGCTCGGACTGCCCTGCCCTGGCCTGCACACTCTCTACACTGAGGCTGGCAGGCCAAGGGAAGCTTGTATGGGGCGCTTACCTGGACTCGATGCAAAGTGCTGCACTGGACTGAGCAAGCACTAAAGAACACGAATGTGATCAGGCAAAACCCCTGCCCAAAAGGGCACATTGCAAGTATCTAGCAGTACCTCTGGCCCGGGTCCCTCTCCTGACTCATATATCCAACGGTACATGTGACACCCCCATTCAGATTTCCAAAGGGCATCTATAACTTAATATCTCTGAAACTGAACTTGTGGCCTTTCCCCTCCACCCACAAACCTGTTCCTCCACAGTCCCCCGCATCTCACCCAGTGGAAACTCTCTCAGCCCGGGGGCTCAGGCCAAAAGCGCAGGAGCTGCCTCAGTCCCTTTCCCTCTCATTCCCCACACCCTGCACCCACACGTCCTGGTGGTCCCCGCTTCCACACATACCCCGATCTGACCCCTCACCTCCTCCCTCCCTGTTGGTACCACTGTCAGCTCTCTCCTGTCCCCAACCAGTCCCCCACGAGCTGACCACTCTGGCCCCACCTCGTGTCACCTACTGTCCGCCATCAATCCAGCAGCCAGAGCGGGCCGTCCAGAACCCAGATAGACGATGACAGTCCCTGCTGCATCCTCCAAACGCTCTACTGCCGTTCAGTGTTCGAAGGCTCCCTTCCTCGGTGCACGGGGTCCCTCCTCACAGTGACCTTCCCCGACCACGCCGTCTAACACAGTCCTGACACCTTCCTCCCTTTACCCTACTTGGTTCCCCCCCCCCAGCCTTTATCTCTACAAATAGTAGATATTTATCTGACAATCATCCCCTCTGGAGTTTAAGCTCCCTGAGGGCAGAGACTCTTTCTGTCACGTGCACTGCTCTATCTCGGTCACCTAAATGACACCGGTCACACAGTGCGTGTTCACTACACGTCTGCTAGAGGGAGAGGGGGGCAAAACTGGGGAGAGCACGAGAAGGGGGAAAATCACATGTCCTGTATGAGGTCATTTAACCCTCGCAACAGCCCGGGAAGGGCCGGCCTGGTCCCCGCTGCGCTTTCCTCCGCAGAACCCAGCGGCCCTGGCACGCCCCACAGCAGGCGCTGGACCGCGACCCGCTGACTCATCGGTCAACACACAACCACTGGTGTCCTCTCTGCCACCACTTTCCATTTTTAGAAAACTTTACAGAGCGAGATTACATGCATGACACTTCAAAGAACTATTACTGGGTACTCCTTTTTAAGAATGTTCTATTGACTACTAATCACTATGCCTTAATTACTTGTCCATAAAAGTTTACAATTTTAGAAAGTACTTTCACATCATTATCTTGTGATATTCAAAATAACTGTGGGAGAGAAAAAGGTGAAGCCTTGGTTCTTCCCATTTTTCAGTTGAGGTCACGAAGGTTCAGAGAGGTTAAGCATTCGGCGAAAAGTCCCACAGCAAGTCATTAGTAAAACCTGAATCATAGTCCAAGTGTCCTTCCCCCTGCATCAGGGTTCCATATGCCAGAACTGTGTTGTCACATCAGAGAGCAACGTGAGGGCCTCTATAATGTTTTATCTACTGCTTCCAAATGCCTTGGTAGGATGGCTTATTGAGGAAAGAGGCTTTAAACCAGATTTGACCTGCTATTGCTGGATGCAGGAAATAGCTAACTCTAACAAAGATGTGACCAGAAGAGAGATACCTATGTGTCACTTTACAAGGACTAATTTTTTTCATCCATTACAGGAGTCATTGCCAAGGACAATTTGCTTTCTATTAGTAAAATGGAACCTGAAATTATTCAAAATTGCTATTAATCATGGGATAAAGAGGTCCCCCTTTTTCCCCCTAACAGAAATAAAAGACGACTGCTTCTCTGAATTAATGACGTGCACTTCCAACTGCACCCTGGGCAAAACGGCAATAACAAGAAATTAATTAGAATAATGCAATGCCCTGTAATTAATGGGACTGTTGTTATTTATATAGGAGACATCCTCCTCTCTTTCAAACATCCACAGATTATTTAGCAATAACATTCAGACTAGAATCTTGAACAATACACTTTAGAACTTTAATTGTCAGAAAGATTATTATAGTCATACTCAGACTTACATTGCAATTTATTTTTTTATTTTGCTACAACAGGATAATACAGAATTGTCTGATAATTTTTTTAAATAACCACATGAATATACCATGCTTTTGGAAATGCATTATTCTTATGTGAAATAGATCTTGCCCCATGCCCTCAATCTCTTTTTTGCTATCGGATGAATTAAATTCATGCTGTCTTAGTGTCAGAAATTTTGAGCTGAGAGAGCCCTGAGAGACCATCTATTTGAAACTCCTTAGTTTCCAGATGTGAAACAGAGATTCAGAGGGGTTAAGGGTTGCCTTGGTTTCCTTTTTTGTCAAAGGTAGACTCTCGTCTCTTCTACTTTTTTAACATCTCTGCAACGTATAATAGCAAGGCTCCCACAACACCAAAGAAAAGCGTGGATGCAGAAGGAAGCATTTGAACACATTTAAAGCAACAGTCATAACCTCAAATGATCAATATCCACACATACAAAATTACTTTCTCTTCATTGCCCTGGCCTCTCAAGGCACGTAGTCCAAGATGAGAGCAAGAAGGACAAAGAGACAGAGAGGCACAATTCTCCCAAGAAGGGAAAATGATGAAATATTGATACAATCAATTTTTAAGAAATTCTCAGGACAAGAATCAATGAAAGGAAAGGCTGACAGCAAATGATTATATAGCATTTACTATGCACTGGGCACTGCTTCAAGAACCTAAAGAACTTTGCATATGTTAATGAGCTAATAGCCCACTAAGGCAGGTATTATTATTATCTCCATCTTAGAGATGAGAAAACTGAGGTTCAGAGATGTAAAAATCCCTTGCCCAAGAACACTAATCTAGGAGGTCACAAGGACAGGATTTGAAGACACACACTTCTGCACTGGCAGTGATATTCTTAACCCTGACACTACCACCTTTTGTTGATCATCCCATCCCCTAAGAGTAGCCAGCATCCCCAGAGAAAGGAACATACTCAGAGAAATGCTAAATCCCATGAACATCTTGTCTTCAGATTTCCTAAGACTTAGACCCTGTTTACCTGTGCTTTTTCTAAACAGGACATTTGCACTAGCAGGGTAAAATATCTAGACAGGAGGAAATGGCCCTACATTTACTGAGCTTCTAGTATGCTCCAGGTGCCTTACTTAGCCTCACAGCACTCTCTTCCAACAGAAGAGGAATCCTGGGGCTCAGGGAAGTGAGTTACCTTCCCCCATCCCCAAGGTCATGCAGCCAGGAAGCAGCCAACCATCATTTCTTCTGCCTCTTTGCTGCTCTGCTGTACTTGCTCTGAACTGCTGTGCTCTACTGCCTCTCTGCCTTGTTTTTATGGCAAGCTTATTTGGTGTTTGTGTGTTGAGTGTACAGGGCACTGTGCAAGGCAGAAGAGCAGCCGCAAAACTTGGCATTAAAGAGTCACCCTGGGCTGGGCACGGGTCAGCTGGGAACCCAGAAGGAAACTGGCCATCTTGGGCTACCAGTGAGGCCACCCATCACCTGGGGTAGTTTCTGCTGCATCAGGGTCCCCCGTGCAATGGCGTGTAAAGCTGTCATTGTCAAGTTAAGCTCTGTTTGAGGCCTGCGCTCCTTGTGGAGTAGACCATTCTTCTCTCTCCCCACTTCTCCCCCACCATAGGGAAAATTACAATCATTAATCTCCATGAAGAGAAATATCAGACTTCGATTTCCTTACCATGGGTCCTCATTATTTTCACTTTAAATATTTGGTAGAGCTAAGATGACAAGCGTAGCAATATGTTGCCAGGAAAGGGAAGGGCCAGGACTGATAAGCACTGTTTTCTCCTGGCTGGGAGGCCACACTTGAAATGTTTACCCACCTGTTGCTTTGCAGATTCGAGATATAATATAGACTTTATTCTGCCACTTTCCAAAAAGAGAGTAGATTCCTTGCCATGGACCTTTGGGGTGGTGTGCTTTGTCCGCACGTCCTCCCACCAAAACCACCTTTTCCCACTTTCTCCTCCTGGTGAACTACCCCAAGCCCTTCAAGGGTAAGCTACAAAGCTACTTCCTGATACCTCCACCCAGAGGAACATGCCATTTGATTACAGTGACTTTATCATATATTAATACATCCTGGGGAATTCTACGGAACTCTTCTGGAATCCTGCTCTATGCATTGGTCTCCCTATAGCAGTCTGGGACCTCCCTGAGTGTAAGAACTGGCTCTTCCTCTCTGTGCTGGAGGGATTCAGTGTGGGAAGACAGTCAGTACACACACAGCCAAAGACATCTAAGTTACAGCTATCAGGATTGACAAAAACCAAAGAACAGTGAAATGAGATCAAAGAGATTCCTTTCAGGTTGAAGGCTTAACTCTACCTGGTTAGCTGCAATGTTTCCTGGAGTCTGGAGATGCCAGAGTATGTCAGACCAAGCTCCTGCATGTAAAAGACCACAGCCCAGAGACCACAGTCCAGAGAACTAGACACACGGCCTTGAGAGGCCTCTGCACTCACTTCTCCCTCTTACCAACCAGGGAGCTTCTGAAAAGTGATTTAGCCAGTCCAAAGTCTCCTCTCCCATACATGAAGAAAATACGAGTATCCACCTCCAAGGATTTTGGAGAGAATTAAATGAATCAATCCATTTCATTTAGAAGTTTGGCTCTTAGCACATGGTGAATGCTGCTGTTGGCTATCGCTAACAATGTTAACTCTCATTTGCTCAGAACACAAGGCAGTCTACGAAAAGGGAATTGAGACCTACAGGGTAAGAGACAAAGGGACGGCTGTCTCAAGCCTGGATGTCTATATGATTAGACAGGGAAAGGGGCAATGATTGAATAAACTCCCAAATGAGTATAATCGTATACCTTAGTCAGGGTCCACCTCATTTGCTATTCTACTTTGGTTTGATTTATGGTATTCGGTTTGTCGGAGGTTTCCATTCTCCATCTGAAATAGTTCATTGAGTCAGAGTTCTTCATGGGAGTGGTGGGGTGTGATTGGGGAATTAGATGGAGGTACCAAAGAGGAGCAATAATAGAAAAAATTAGCATTAGGAAATGCTTTCAAGTTTATATCTCATATTTGTAGCCAATATCTCATTTGAACCTCAAAGCAATGCATGGAGGTAGACAAGATGAGTAACTCCATATGTGGTTTATAGATAGGAAACTGGTACGCTGAGGAATAAGGAGAGAAGAGAAGGAAACTGGCAATTACTGAGCAACTCTGAGACAGCGTAATTTACTTAACAGATCACGTGTGAGTGGCTACCTGAGCTAGGCACCAGAGATACAGAGCTACCTGAGTTACATGTCCCACACTCAGGGAAGCTGTCCTCAGGCTGATTGGGAGGCACAGACTGAAGAGCAATCATTTCCATACAAGGTAGTGAGAGCTCTGATAAAAAGATGCATAACACAAATCAGAGTGATCCAGGAGGCTTCCCAGGGAAGGTGACTGTACATCGTTGCAAAGCTTGAGTAAGAGATTAGCCAGGTGATGAGAGAAGAGAGGGAAGAGGCTCTCCAGGTTTGGGAGACACATCATCCACAGTCACCATGCGGTGTGCAGATTAGAACCAGTTCTGTGTCCCTGGAGTGCAGGGGAAGAGGCAGGACAGAGACAGGTGGACTTTGGCATGGACAGATGGGGGGATTCAGGTTCTACTCACTTATGGCCCTGCAGGTCATCCTAAAGTGGTGAGATGTTTTCTTGCAGGTGATGGGGCATGTTAGATCATTCTGGCAGCTGTTTGGAGAATGGAAACGAAGAAAGGAAAAGAATTAAGGCTGAAGGCAGACAGACAGGTGTGGAGGTTGATGCAGTGGTCCAGGAAAGAAAGGATGAAAACCTAAACTAAGGCAGTGGCAGTGGCGATGGAGAGAAAGGGAGGACCTTAGGAGGTGACATCAGCAGGACTTGGTAACTTCCTGGACATGGGGAGGGAGACAAGGCCCCTCACTCATTTCAAGCTTCCCATGGTGACTTCCTGGCAATGTCACCTTGGAAAGAGCAATTAGATGAAAGATCGAAAATATAATAGGTAGAGAGTTCACAAACCAAATCTCTAAGGACTCAGAAGAAGACAGAGGTATGAGATGCTAGATGCTGCTTATTTTTCAGATTCAGCATTGAAAAGACTGTTGTTGGATGCTTCAAAGCTCCATGTAAAAATATCCACTTAGATGGAGATGTACAGGCTCCATAAATTTCTAGTCAATTTCTTCAGACTTGTGGCACATTTTTAAAATATGAGGAAAAAAAATAAAAACAGGTGAGGGGAGAACGACATTTTATGCCAATCATTTTATAAACAACCTGACTTTGCTGATGGGAAAATAGACCTTGAAAAAGTGCAATTCATCAATACAGCAGAGGTCAGACTCCAGTAAATAAAAGAAAATTACTATAATTGCTAATAAAATGCAGCTTTTGTCATTTCATTTATGCATTTCAATTGCAATTAGATTAACAAGGATTTCAAGGGGGAGAAATTTCCATTGCAAACTACTTTTCAGATTGAACAAGCAAGAGGTTCAGAAATAACACAGAGTCTACAAGCAAGGGCCCAGAACAGCCAGGGCCAAGTCTTCTGTTTCCACAATCTTAAGTCCCATCTCCAGTGAAGAGGCATTCGGGGCAGTGGGGGTGGGGGAGCCGTCCAGCTGGGGCATAAGCAATAAGGAGGGCCACTGTCTGTAGGAAATTTAAAAGCAGTAATAAAACCAAAAGTCAGACTGCTTTTTTTTAATCCCTGTGTTCTGGGACAAAAAATTTCTAAACAATGTCAATGATAAAATACTCCTCTGGGGAACTCTCTGTTCCCACCATATTCCCTTCTTGGAATGCCATTGCTTAAGTCAGTGGAGTTTTAAGCCAACAATGGGGCACCAGCATTTGATGACAGATACCATATACTCATTTATCTACTCATCAATTAGAACATAAATGCTCAGCAAATATTTATGCATCCTACTTAATCTCCATCATTATCCTATGAGGTAGCTGTTTAATATTATGATTCCTATTTTACAATGAGAATCCTGAGGCTCAGAGAAACTTGCCCAAAGAAATCCAAATCATAGGTAAAAAATAAACAAAAATAAAATTTGTAAAACAAAAATCAGAATTTGAATGTAAGGCTGTTTTAACCCCAAGGCCCATGGTTTTTTCACCTTAGCAGCGCTCTGACAATAGCTGATGCTAGGTACTACCTGGTGTTTTCCTGGAGGGAGACCTCTGTCTCTCAGTGAACAAGTTCCACTTGACTTCCTCAAGCTTCCTTCAACAGAAGTTAGCCTTGGGGACTAGATTGGGGTGGAAGTTGGTGGGGGAAGGTTGTTTAAGATCCCAAATATAAGTAACTTTTCACCTGACATGCAAACCTCTCAAATTAATATTTCTATCTCAATACTTGTTATGGGAACAAGATATTTCAATGTCAATGGAAGAAAGAAGGGCAAAGAAAGAAAGAATGAAGGGATAGGAAAGGCATTTTCTAATGTATTAAGGTATAAAGACCTGATTCTCAA